>JAKSZU010000006.1:165259710-165664710 GCA_026018925.1 Tupaia tana | reverse complement strand
TAAGTGACCTGCCAAATTATTCCTCTAGTAAATGCAGAAAATATATGTTTGAACTAATTTGCCACTCTACATAAGAGAAATCTGATCTCATGATCAGTAAACTGAAGTTCACTATGCCTAGCTCTTTGTTTCAAGAACAAATATTTTTTTACTTTAAATCTTCCTAAGTAAATGTCAAATTGAAGTTTTGGGTGTTTAAAAGAATTCTGGTGATATCTCATGAAGGTTGCATTCAAAAGGATGATATAAATTATGTTTTATAATCTGAATATTAAAAATTGTATATACATATTTTCTATAGGATATGGAGGATGGGGAATTAATTATTCCTATCAATTGATTCTTTCTCTTAAATGACATTATCTCAGATGTTCTCTTTGACTTTGTTTCTGATCAGTATCTTAGATATCAACTCTGCTCACTCTGTCTCTTCTCTGACCTGTGAGTTAAGGGGAAGTTCTTCGGAATGAATAGTCTTGTTTATTATGGGCTTGGGTATATTAGCTTTCCTCATATTATGAATAGCAATTCAGTTGAAACTGGTTCAAACAGTAACTGAAGTGTATATCTCAAGTAACTAAAAAGCCTAGTAGCATGGCAGATTTCAGGCATAATTGGAATCTTGGGTTCATAGTAGCATGAGAAGGTCCGCTGGTCTGACACTCTCTCGATTGCCCTCCTCTTTAATTTGCCATCTCTCCAGTTTGCCTCCTTTCTTGCCTGAGAGTCATGGTTGGGTAAAAGACTCCCACAATTCTGGGATATAAATCCATCTAGCATGCTGCTCATGGGGACTTAGAAAACCTATGAGTCAGTGTTCCAAATAATCATTCTTAGATTCTCCTTGATTACACCAATCTGTGTTAATATACATTCTCCGAAATAATCACGATGGTCAAGAAGATGGGAACAACACATTTAGACTGGGCTATGGATCCGAACTCTGAAATTGTAGAGTCAGTGTCCCAGGACCTAAACTGATTCTCAAATGGAAACTAGAAGTCATTTAAAATGGAAGAATGTATCCTAGTTTGGTAAATATCACCTACAAACTCAGAAGGCAAAATGGTCCTTATCCAACCAGAACTTAAGCCTTGCTTGTCAGCTTTAGTAAAACTTCCTATTTCTTGACTAATATTTTCCAATATATGTTCTAGACAGCCCTCATTCCTCCAGAAATATATAGTTTCATACACAGCAATGAGAGAGAAAAGGTGTTTGATGTTCAAAAGAAATTATAAAATATTTCATTAATAAAGCTAAATGAGTTTCCCATAAATCTTCCTGAACTCAGTAAATAATTAATATGCATTATAAATATTTAATAGAAGGAGGTAATACATAGTGTTTCTAAAAAATATTTCCCCAAGGAAGCTATTTTCTGGAATGATCTCATTGGATTAATTTCTGAGAAACATACTTAGATAAATGTGTTTCTAAATTCTGTGCTGGCATTGCCAGGTAAGCTAGTTAAGTGCTTTTCTCTCCTCTTTCTAACTTTTTGTACCCAAGAACCAGCCCTACCCAATACTCCTTTGATATCTCATCAAAATGTAATCTGAATAACAAATTATACATTTGACATTTTTCTGATGCTTGGTACACTTTTTATGTAACTATGATTAATTATGTCAGGGAGCCCTTCATGTGTATAATTTTTAATGCATCCTACTAATTGAAATTACTGAACTTTCATTTAATGATCCAAAAGTAATGTATATTACAGTTGTAGTTCCTTTTGAGGTCTAAAATATTTTAGTAATCTAAAGGTTATGGGTGCTAGGGTTTATATATTTCAAGAATAAAAGGACTTGTCCCAAATTTCAAACAGAGCAAACATTTAAAAAATCAAAGTGACTGTGCAAAACCAGTGAGCTATAATTCTGTGTCTTTTTTTTTTTTTTTCTTTTTTTTGAAGAGGTTTTGCTATAGGGCTCATGTGCTTGCCAGAAAGATAGAGAGACAGACAGAAAGCAAGCAATAACGCCCCAGGGGGATGGCCATGCTGTAATCCCTTCTCCTCCATTCTCCTCTTGGGTTCTTGGGCACACACACACATGTGGCCGAGTGAGTTTAAGCCACTGTGTCTGGGACTCAAAAGCAGTCAACTACATGGGAGTCCAGCAACACAGTCATTACGCTAACTGCTGGTCCCAATTCTGTGAGTTTTAATTTTGGTTAGAAATTCCATGCACCACATATAACAGAGATTCAAACAGCAGTGTTTTAAATAAAATAGAAATTAATCTCTGTCATGTAAAAGTCAGGCAACTCAGCTCTAAAAGATTGTAAGGAAGCCAGTTTTCCTCTGTCTGGTTACTCTGCCACCTTTAGAATCTTAACCTTGCCACATGGTCCATTTGGATCATGGACCATTTTGGGACCATTTTTTCATTTCAGTCAATGGGAAGCTAAAAGGTGGCTAAGGGCACTGGACTCCCACATATTCAACCACAGTTCAAGTCCTGAGCCTGGCAACTTGCTTTCTTACCTTCTCTCTCTCTCTCCCCCCTGTCCCCGATCCTTCTCTGGTTAAATTAAAATAAATAAATAAATAAAAATGTTAAGTAAAGTAATTCTTTTACAAAAAAAGAGAACAAAAGAGGAAGAGTTAGAGTCTTCAAAATCTAACATTCAAGTAGACCTCATTGAAGTTATAGTTCAATGATGCCCAGTATGAATAAAATGCAAGCCACATATATGACTTAAATATTCTAATAATCATATTACATAAACATTTAATAATAGAATTTAGTTTATGCAATTTATCTGGGATATTATTTTATGACATGCAATTAATATAAAAATTTTAATGAAATATTTTTTATTTTTATACTAAGTCTTCAAAATCTGGTGTGTTTTATACTTACAGCATATTTTAAATTGGACACTAAATTTTCATTGAAAAATTGATTTATATTTAGATTTCATAAAATTTGCAGTTGTTAAATTAGATTTGAATATCTGAATTTGAGTTTTGAAGCATATTTAGATGTTTTTCATAAACTTAACTAAATATAAATTTTAAATTTAAATTAAATTAAAAATCAACTTCCTCTACCACCCTAGCCACATTTCAAAACTTAAAAGCCATGTGTGTCTATAGTTATTCTATTTGACTAACATAGATGTGAAACTCTAACAATGGGAGCTATACTGTGTACCTATATTTGGATATATATATAGTCCCTAAATACAAATCCCTTTTGCTTTTAGTTCACAATCTAAAAATTGACCAGAACTTAGAACTGGCCACAGTTAGATCCAGCATTTTTCTAAATGTTTAGCTTTATTCTAATCACCATTCAGCCATGTACTCAGCTGTCAATAACTATTTCTATTACTATATAAGAAATAAAACATGAATATTCAGGTCAATCCCTAGCCTGCAGCTTAAGGCAGCTAGATCCTACATAGCTGATCAAGCAGTTTGAGTCCTTGACCCAGCAACTTGAAAACCATACCAGGTACATGTGCATGCTCAAAATTCTGAAAAGAAAGAAAGATGGAGGAGAGATTAGAGCATTACCATGCCCCATTGGGTGGTGGGGGTGCTTCCTCAATTCCCTTCTCTTTTCATCTCTGTTTCTCTCTGGAGAGTATGCATATTCTCTGGAATTTTTTTTAAAGCATGAATATTAAAGGCAATTAGCAATTGCTGCCACAGTGGACCCCTTGAGTCACCCAAATGTCCATGTATACTACTTCTCACACAGGATTTTGTCTTGCAACCAAATTTAGCTGACAGTTCAGGATCTCAGAGCAATATGCAGTCCTTTCAAAAGGCCCAATGGCTCTTTATAGTCCATTCACCTACAAATTGAACCTATAATCTAAAAATCAATATATAGCAATATAGTTTTCCTCTTCTTAGCATTCATAGGAATAGGAATAGAAGAATGATGGAATAGGAATAGAAGAACTACATCAAAAAACTACCATCCTAACGACATACATGGAAAATATGAAGTAATCATTTTTTTTCAATGATTTATTATGACAGATTGGATTTGTGTAAGTTGCTCTTCCATTATAATAAATTTCTTGTTTAACCCATTCTTCTCAGTGGCCCCTGGTCTGTCCATTTGTGGGATTCTTCCTTCTCCAGTATTTCATGGAGGCTCATCTAAAGTACTCATTGGAAGCTCCTTATTTGGGACTTTACCATTCTTTACGGGTTCAAGTTTGGATCTCAGTGTTAGGACTTAAGATTTGAAAAACAGTATACCTTTAGTTGTCATTTGTTTAGCAATACTAAACCCTCAAAATGTAGATGATTTCTAAATTTAGATGTTTCATTCCATTTCTTTCCAAAGTAACTATAGACAAAGTCCTCGTTTAGGCATAAACCTTATTTCTGAAAATTATATTATTTTCTGATTTTCTGTTATGACTAACCTATATCACCCACCCCCAAAAAACACACATTAACTAATAGATGCTCCCTTGAGACCATCTTAGAATTTTAGGCTTAGATGGGAAGATAACTATTTTAACTACATCTTTCATTTTGGGATGGTCTCTCAGATATTTGAAAAATGTTTAAAAGCATTGACTTACCTCCTAAGGATGTTTCTTCCAAGCTGTTCCTTACATCTGCTTCTGCTCTGGGGAAAAAAAAAGTAGATATGTCTTTCAATGCTGTAAGAAAATACATTACCTGATTATTAATTTTTATTACAGTCTGAAATCAGAGAGAACATTCCTTAAAGAATTAATTCCCTTCCATTTCCACTTGCAAAAGAGGGCAAGAAATAATTGAGACACAAAAAATTGGGGGAGTTACTCTAACTATATACCCCAAAGTTACAGACATAGTGAACTCATGGTGTCAACAAATGTTTTGCCATGCCATTAACACATGCGATTAGCTTTCCACTAGGCAATATCAGTGTCCTGTCGCTAGAATTTAACTGTTAAGCAAATCCAACATAGTTTAGGTTTTATCAATGTCTATACCTCACTTTTCAGAGCCACATGCCATATTCTTTAATCTTTAAGTCTGGATTATTATTAGTCAGTTTGGGCTGGCATAACAGCATACCACAGACAGTAATTTAAACAACAGGAATCTGTTTTCTCATAGTTCGGGAGACCAAAAGTCTAAGGTCAATTGTCAGATATAGTGTCAGTGCTGTCTCTCTTCCTGGCTTGCATACAACCACCTTCCTGCTGTGTATTCATCTGGCTTCTCCTCTGTACATGCTCAGAGACAGAGATAGCTCTAATGACTCTTCCTCTTCTTATAAGGACACCAGTCTTATTGGGGTAATGTCTCTTCCTTATGATCTCACTTAACTTTTTAAAAAAATATTTTTAATTTTTTTTTCTAGAAAGAGAAAAATAGACAAGGGTACTCACACTGTGATCCACTTTCAATTTAGCCAGCCCCAGATCACAGGCGAGCCCACACTTGCCATGCTCAGGGAGGTCTCCAGACATGAACTTTGAACTGTCCCACGTGGGTCATCCTCACAAAGCATTATGCTACCAATGTACCACCATCTGGCCCATCTTTTATTACTTCTTTATAGGCCTTATCTCTAAATACAGCCGTATTTGGAGTTAGAGCTTTAATATATGAATTTGGAGGGAGTACAATTCAACTCATGACAGATTAGAATAGAGAGTGAAAATAACATATAACATATGACAAATCATCCTAGTTCCTTAACAGCATGAATAGCTGCAAAATAATTATAAATCCAGTTACCTTCCCCTATTCTTCCAATAACCATAGGATATACTGATTAATTTGGAGATACCACAAGACACTATCTGTACTTCACCAAGCATAAAGAAAAGAGAAACTTACCAGAACAATCCTTGCCTTTAAAGGGCCTTCATAGAATATTATACATCAGTTTTGCTCATATTCCGTTAGCCAAAACTTTTTATGAACAGATGGAAAAGAATATTTTCCTGCTAAGCATAATCTAGTATAAAAATGTAGAGGGCACAGAATGAAAAATGTGTAAGAAGCAACAAGTTTTAGAGTCTTCCTTCAGAACTTTGCATTATGACGATCTATGAAAATACAGACTGATAGAAACATCACTAAGAATTTTATAAATTCCATGGGAAGGAATATCATGAACTTCTACTAACTGCATTATTTGTCGGAAAAGAGGAAGGTTCAAATTGTTAGATATATTGTAATAACACATGTTCTACTTTCTACTGGAAGTCTGGTTAAGACTCAGACACCAGGTTAGAGTCCAGTAATAAGTAAAAGAGAGAAACATAGATCAAGGAAGGATTTAAGTGTGTGTGAGAGAGATTTACTATTTCTGTTTTCCAGCTTCAAAATGTCATTGCTGTCTTGTTGCTTCTATTCTTTTTGTCCTTGGCATTTCACGCCTTTTAAAAACTCTTTATTTACATTTTAGTAGTTTCAGGAAAGAGTATAGACATGTTCAATTTTACATATTGAAATCAGTTCGTATTACATTAAAAATTATTTATAGAAAGAAAGTAAGCATAGCTATAACTAGGAGCTGAACATTACATGGCCAGCTGCCAATTTTTGCATTGACCATTACTTTCCAACCCTTTTTTTAAAAAAAATTAAAAGATAAAAGACAAGTATGCACAATGATAATTACATAAAGAGCACTAAATGGTTAGGTAATTTTTTTTTAAGTCAGAATCTGTTCTGATTGCTTCTCTCTGCAACTTTAGAAACAAGTACTTTATAGCAAGGATCAGTATATTTTCATATTTAATAAAAAGAAACATGTTAAAAGAACCAGTGGAATCATGTTGAAAATCTATTTGTAAGAATTAGCTATTAGTATGTGAGAGCATAATCAGGAATGGAAATTCATGAAAGAAATGTTAGCTACTTGAGCTCTTACAAACTGACAACTTCCACATTAAGGAATGAAAAATTCAGGTTTTTGAGAGTAATATAAGGAATATGTGAGTGATTCAAATGAGTCCTATTGGAGAGGGTGAAATGGGCATATTTTTGTTCTATGTGATCATGTTACGTCAAAAGACTTATTAAAAAAAAATGGAACAAGGTAATTATAGCTGGATTGCTGGGTTTCCTGTAAACAAGACAAATTTTTTAGGAAAAAGAATTGATTCAAATACTTAGATTTTCCAAACTGGTGAACTTAAAGGAATCAGTGCTGTTTGCCATACGGAAAACATCTATTTTGGCATACCCTTCCTGTAGATCAGTTGACTGTCAATCAGATTATCCGCTTGACCCTAGCCAGATCCTCAACAGAATCAGCAGAAACTTTGTTCTGCAAAGGAAGCTGCAAGCCAAATGAAAGTCAGTCTCTAAATCCATTTGCTCAGCACAGATACAATTTATGTTTTTCCTTTTGCTTAGCAAGCAGTTGTGCTGCAAATTCTGTCTTGAGAATTTTGGTAGTAATGAAACATTGCTGTAATTTAGGATGAGCCAAGCATGTATAAAAATGAGAGAGCAGAAATCTGTCTTTCTTGGCCCACCGAGGCATTTTTTTAAAAAATCTAGTTAAAGCATGTATTTTTCTGGGTTTCACTAAGCTCTCTGGCATAATTCATCATTTAGAAAACATCAATAAAAAATATTTTACTTTCAATTAGTAAACATCTATTTGCTAAGAAACTACATAGTCTTGATTTCTCTAGCACATTTTGGAAGATTTTATAATACAAGTATATGCAACTTTCTGTATTTATGTAAGAATACATTTTATAAATTATCAATTATTACCCCTGTACACATATAAGCAAAGATATATTTTCAGATCCCCATACCAAGCAAATAGTAGATGCTAAATAAACATAGTGTTGCTTTGACTCACGAGGTTTCTCATAGCCATATTTCTTATGAAATATATGACAAATAAATATAAACCATTTAAATTTTAACACCAATATTTCAATTTTATAAGACATACAGAGAAATACTGCCTGAATGAAAATAACACTAAAATGAAAAACTTTCTAGTTGTGGAAGAAATGGTAACCTGTAACGTGAAACTACAAAAATGTTCTAAACGAAACTGCATGAAGAACATTTAGTTTTTTATTCATTCTATCTGATTATTTTACATAGATAATTCTCAATGACAAATAATAATTGTATCAAAAATGTAAGTTTTTACCTTAAAATTTGAAAGTAATTATGAGCAACATGCTTCATCACCTTTCTTCCAATTACTTTACATTTTGACATTGACATAGAAGTCTTTTTTTTTTCTTTTCTCTTTTTTTAAAGAATTTTGTTATAAGGTGCCTTCACTCACTGGAGAGAGAGAGAAAGTGAGAAATTACCTATGGGGGAGATTTGCCACACTGAAATCCCTTTTCCTCCATTCTCCTTTTGGGACTTTGGGCTCTCTCTCTCTCTCTCCCCACCTCTCTTTCACACACACACACACACACACACACACACACACTAGTGTGATTTTCAAGCTGTTGTCTCAGGACTCTTACAGTGAAGTCAGTCATGTGGGATCCAGTACAATAACCAGTAAGCCACCTGCTGGACCTACATTGAACTATTTATATCAGAATGAAGACAAAATGATAAAAGCAAAATTGTAAGGTAAATGTATATAATAAATTCTATAAAGTAAACATTACATGATAAATTTATAGGACTTAAGTTTTTCAAAAGCAATTTTCATAGGAAGATTAAAAAAAGTGTTCATAAAGCTCTTTAAGCTTCTCAAGGTTTTAGATGTCCTGAAGCAGTCATTTTCAGCAAAATGTTTATTCAAAGAAGAGTTATATCATTGGTCATTATATTATCTCTTGTCCCATCAAGTAGACAGTGGAATAGTTCATTGCACAGTCTGCCAAAATATGATGAACTACTTTAAATTCCACCGAATTAAAAATCACATAAACTTTTGACCAGCAGATGTCGAAATGGTTTTGTTGTTGGACTCCCACATGGCCAACTGTGATTTGAGTCCCAGACCCAATGACTTAAAACTAACGCCAGGTGTTTGTGTGTGCATGCCCAAAATCTCAAGAGGAGAATGGTAGAGAAGTAATTGCAGCATTGAGCATTGGCATTACCCCCCCTCCCCGGGGGGGGGGGGGGGAGGAATTTCTTGCTTTCTGTCTCTCTCTCTCTTTGTCACTCCAATGAGTGTATGTAACCTATAGGAAAAATCCCTCTATAAATAAATAAATAAATAAATAAATAAATAAATAAATAAAACAGACCATTTGTAAATGTCCAAGGTATAAAATGTAGTTGTCAGTCCTGGCAAGACGTTCCTGACCATCTCTTCCCAGTATCTAAAGTCTTGAAACCTTTCCTTCTCATTATGATCTAATTATAGGCACAGTAATGATGGATAAGTAATAGTCTTATCCCATCCATACTTCTCTGCTGTAAAAACAAAATCAAAGATGTCACTCGAGGCATCTTGGCATTCATTTCCTAGTTGCATTTTAAGTTTACTTGAGAATTCAGTTCCCATTGGCTCAGTTAAAACAATATTCTGTTCAGCCTAGTTTTACTAGGGACACCTATCACCATACTTAAAAAGAAATAGAAAGGGAAGTTACCAGTAAGAAGCAACAAAAAGATGCTCAGGCAAAGGGGTTGCTTAGGTTTATGTCTAAATGATTCCACTTTATTATTTGCTTTATCATAATATGCTCTATTTAATTCATACCCTCAGAAAAGTCTTTCAACAGCACAATTTCATGGTCACATGAGATGTTTCTCAGTTACAATAATTTGAACGAGATGTTCTGTGCAGTAGGCTGAATCCCTACTGGCGAATTCCCACTGGAGAACTGAAAATAACTTGTTGTCTCTAGGTAATTCAGCTTGCTAATTATCCACTCAATTCAAATTAAGAGCAGTCAAGACCTATATAAAAAGAGGTCACTCCAAGTGACTTCTTTCTCTAAAATGGTACTGAAAACAATTCTTTCTCCACGTATAAGATTACTTTTCTTCATATACACATTTGAATCAGAGTCTATAAATAACAATAGGGACACATGGGCAAATTACATTTCAAAGGATTTGATAAAATGGAATATTTGCTCCAGTATAGTCCATATGACATTTTAACAATGAGAAGGTGATCGTTATTTGAATTGTCTCAACCATGTGTTGAATATTATGATACAATATGGACCCATGTTTCTTTCATCTTTATTTTTGTTTACGTCCATAATTACCTAGGGAATGTGTTTAATCAAATTCTTGGCAACTCTCCAGACAGATTTAAACCATATGTACTTTCTTCTATTTGAAGGACTATGCAAGAGCTTAATGACGAGGCTGAAGTCTTACAGACAATACCTATGACTCTAGATGGTCTCATTTTTCATTTGTGTCCTTTTTCTTTTGTATAAAACTATAGAGCAGAGCTTGACATTATCTAACAGTGCTTTTAACTATAGCAATATATGTTTCCAATTTTCTTTACTTTTCTAAAAATTTCTTTTTAATGAGAAAATTAAAATTGTATATATGCACTGACCCATGGTATAATGGTTAGGGGACTAGACCTCATACGGCCAAATGTGCAGATCATCCCAAACCACAGTTAAAGGGATGCACTGGCCAGGTATGTGTACACACATGCCCAAAATCTCAAAAAGAGAAATAGATGGAAGAGATGGGACAGAGGCATGGCCCATTCTCTTGTGGGTTGCTTTCTTAGTTTCCCTCTCTAACCTCTGTCACTCTCCAGAGGCACATGTGCCCTCTGCTCAAAGTTTTATATATTTATGGTATACACCATGATGTTTTGAATATGTATACATTGTGAAGTGGCTAAATTAAACCAAGATATGCATTGCCTCACATATTTATAATTTGTGTGTGTGTGCTGAGAACACTTAAAATCTACTCTCTAAGGAATTTTCAAGTGTACAATGCAATGTCATTAACCATAGTCATGGTGTTGTATTATAAAATAGAGTTCTTGAATTTATTCCTCCTATCTAACTGAAATTTTGTGTCCTTTGGCCAATTCTCTAACCCCAACTCCCAATCCCTGGTAACTGCCATTCTACTTCCTGCTCCTATAAATTTGAATTTCTTTTAGATTCCAGATTGAAGAGAGCTCACACAGTATTTGTTTTCAGACAAAAGTCTTGGTAGACTTCCATAGAGTAGATAATGTTGAAATGACTGAAACATTAAAGAATATTTGCTAAAACAAGCTATTGTACATATTGTATATGTAATCTTTGACAAGTTTTTAGACAAACTTCAAAAATTTGTCTAGCTACCATCATTCTTTATATTGTAAATATTAGAAATATCATAATAACTGATTACTAGGAAAAGTACATGATTATGGCAATTCAAGTTAAGAGAATATTTTATGTATTTTGTTTCTTTGTGGTACTTAGCAATGATTTCTACTTGGTGGGTAGAAGTAGAAATAACCTCTCAATAACTAATCAAGAAACATTTTTATTATAATGATCTATAAAACAGTAATGACACACTTCAAAAACATGAGTTGCTTCCTCTTTTCTCGCAGAAATTAGGAAGACCTAATTCAATAACAGAGGAAGAGACAACAAGTGCCATTAGAAAAAAAATAAATAAATAAATAAATAAGAAATGGTATATATGACCAGAACAGTTTAGTTCTTTCCTTCGGTTTGGTCAAATTACACAAGCTTCTTGTTTCCAGGCTCTTGGGTCTCTCTTTTCTTAGAGCATTTGCTTTTAAAAGCTTCTAACTATTTTTCTGCATTTAATTTTCTCTGACTCTAGTCAGTTTTATAACCCTGTTCTGTCAAGGATCTGGAAGGCATTTCTTTGAAGACAGCACCCATATCTTTCAGTTCTTGCAAAAAGGCAGGAGCTTAACTTCTATGGATGCCTTTCTCCAAATTACAGAACTGTCTCCTGTCGTTAAAATACAAAAAAGTTTACTTTTCCTTAGGATGAAATAAATTAGCAAACATAGTCTAAAATCTCCCTACCCCAGCTTTTAAAAACGCTCTAGCCTTTTTGTTTCATTAGAATTCTGTCTTTCCTATTGCAAAAGCCTGCTCAGTCTTCTTTGCCTCTTTAACTTTGAAAGGTACAATTTTTGCTCTGACACATGAGAACACAGTAAGTAAACAAAGATGTGTCAAATTTACTTAACTTGGAGGCATGTAAAATCAACTCCAACAAAATTATAATCATAATATTGAGAATGTGCTGTAACTTCCTTAAATCTTATTCTTATAAGCTGTTCAACTAGGCTTTCTTAAATATTTTAAACAATTTTGAATTAACTTTTGTTGCAAAGTTTGCATCATAGATAATTTTTCTTTGTACTGAATTCTCAGGCATTAATAGAATTACCACACTTCTGAGTTTATATTCTGTTGATTTAGAATTTACAGTAAATGATTTTTAGCTCATAAGAGCTTATATTTTAATAAAAAGGACAAATATTGACTTAGAGAGAATTACTAAAAGCCCGAATGAGAAAACCAAAATAAGTATGAAGGAGGAGCTGAATGTTGCTTGCACCTACGTTCAGTGCATTATGTGTGTGACAAAGAACAGGAGAATGTGTCTCTAAAATAGTGAAGAATAGTAATAGGAAATTCATAATGCACTGATTTTAAATACGATTCAGTAAATGTAATACTCTTCAGTGTTTTTGAACTTCACCTCAGATTGCTCATTCTTTAAACAATGGGTAGAGCTATCTTTTAACAGCTAAAGATGAAAGAAGCTAACATGCAAAAAAGAGATTGAAAGAGCAAGAAAACAGACAATAGCTACTTCAAATGGGGAATGATATGATTGGAATGTTCTTAAATATTATTAGCAAGGAGACAATGAAAATGAAGAACAAAGAAGCTCTTAGGATTTCTTTCTACATTTGTTTTTAAAATCTAATGATTTTTTACTCCATGTATTTCATAGAATGGGTGGACATATTTTTATCTCTTAGCTTCTTTGCTTTATGATTTCTTATTCACATTTAATTGTTGTACATCTCCATAGTGCACAATATGAGTATGCATGCAATATGTGTATGCATGCAATATGTGATGATCAGATCAAGGATATTGCCATGTACATCATTTCTAATGGAGAACTTTACATTCTTCTATTAAGTGTGGAATATAACTCAATCGTAAGGAGCAATGAGCCCCTGTCATTTTGTCTCAGCTTCTTAACATTTCCTTACAGTTGTTTTTTCTTTTACTGAGAGACAAATGAAAAACAATAAGGAAAAAGAAAGGAGGGTGGAGGTTTCTCTT
This sequence comes from Tupaia tana, assembly GCA_026018925.1. Classification (NCBI taxonomy): domain Eukaryota; kingdom Metazoa; phylum Chordata; class Mammalia; order Scandentia; family Tupaiidae; genus Tupaia; species Tupaia tana. Next base: position 165,651,501 of record JAKSZU010000006.1, on the reverse strand, counting down.
TGCCTTTTTAGACATTAAGTTAATTAGTTAACAAAATATCAAATACATTGATTATTTTAGATCAAAGTATATTTTACTATATCCACATAAAATCCCCAAATTATCATCCTAAACTACTGAGATATATAGGAAACCTATGATCATTAAACATCACTGTACTTTTTTTTCTTTCCAAATTAACTGAACTAAATGGTGGTTTAGGTAACACATAAATGCCACCTGAGGTAAAGTTTCATTAAAACAATTAAGAAATATTTCCTAATCATCACAAGATTTTAAAATTTACATATAGTTGCCCTAATTTATTTTTAATTGATATACAACTTCCATTGCCCACTTGGAAAAAGATATACACAATACAGAAGAATGACCATGGTAACTGGACAAATGAAACACAGGACTTATTTAAAAAAATTTTAAATACATACAATTAAGTGAAACTAAGAAAAATTACAAATAGCTTATTTCTGTCTTAACCCAATTCCCTGTGTAACTTTTATCATTATTTAGGCTTCAATCAATTGAGTTTGGATACTTTCACCAAATGAAATACTAACAGTATTTCCTTCCTAAAGCAGTGGGTCTATGGGACTCTGTGGAATTGCATTAAAAATAAAAATAAAAAACAATCAAACAAAAAACAAGAAGAACAATGAGCCTAAAGAATTAATTTAACCAAGACTCTGGCTTTTGCCCTTTTCATATTGTTTTGTATTGGAGGCAATCTAATTAAAAAAATCACAGAATGTCACCCAATAGCTGAGAAGAACTTGCATGTCATTGTGACTAATAGCCTCTCCCACATTTAAACTTGCTGTGTAGCATTGATGACTTCCCACTTTGACTCAGTTCCTAGAAATGTGACACTTACCAAATAGCCTCCTCATTGAAGAAAGTCAGTGATGCTTGGAGAACTCATGTTTATGCTGCCACTTAATTCACCTGGTCATTTATACTTACTGGTTTTATTTCTACCCCCAGAAACCAAACACAGGACACATCTATTATCCTATGTAACAGCTCTTTAAAAGCATGAAGAGACCTTTATCTGAGGAAAAAAATTTAAAAATAAAATAAAATATATATCACCAAATATAAATGTTTTGGTTTAATAAACTATTTTTAGAATGAGTATGTTTCAAGACCTCTTTGTTCCTGAGACCCTTTCAGAGGTCTCTATAATCAAAGCTATTTTCATTTCAATACTAAAATATTATTTTCCCTCTTGCACTAATAGTGCAAAAATAATGGTGGGCTCCCACATAAGCACAAAACAAGACAGTGGCACCACAGTCATTTAATTATTCATTGACATATACTCTGTTCAAATGAAAAAAAGAAAATCAAAAAACACTTTCACTTAAAAATAATCTTCAAAAAGTAAGAATCATTAATTCATCATATATTCATCCTTGCAGACATGACTTTTTACTATTATGTGTGATGAAATGGGAAGTATATAAAAAGAACTTCTGAAGCTCTGAGAAATTGTCTGACTTGCAAGAAAAACGAGCCTTTCTTTTTTTTCTTTCTTTTTTTTTTTTCAAGAGAGAGTATATGCTCACCAGAAAGAGAGACATACACAGTGAGAGACAGAAAGCATCCCCGCAACAGGGCATATTCATGCCATAATACTTTGCCCTCCTCTCCATTTCTTTACCCTATAAGGATTTTGGGCACACACTCACACACATGCATGCATCTGACATGTTTCTCCAGCCCTAGGGACTGAGAATCAAACCAAACAGTTGTCCGTGCGGAATCTGGCTAACTTAACAGTAGACCAAGGAGCTGACTCTGAACTAGCCACTATTCAGGCCAAACCATCCTTATTTCAAGCATCTGAAAGGCAAACTCATTATTCAGAACTATGTATCTGACAGACATTTTCTCAGAAATGGAACAAAGGAGCCTATTTCAAAAAAATGATGATACTTGTTGTCAGTAGTATAATTTCAGCTTTCAAATGAAAATTAGAAACTAGTATTTGCCATCATGAACTTCTTACCTCCAAACATGTAATAGATTTCCCAAATATAAATAGAAACACAATGGCAATGGCCAAATGATGATGCAAACTTGTAAATAGGCAAGAGTTTCATTGAAGATGCAAAACAAATCAATGAAATCTAATGTAACAGCATATGAAAAGTTCATTGATATGGGAACAGGTTTCATATTGCAACTAACCTTTAAGAAACTACTCCTTGTTGATGTTTAATATAGTAAAAAAAGAGACTGGCCACAATCATCTGCAAAGGTTATTAAAATATCCTTCCTTTTGCTAATTTATACCAGTATAATACTATATTTGCTATGCCAATTAAAATAACATCTTAAAATTGCTTGAATTCAGAAGCAGATATAAATTCTAGTTGTCTTTTACTCAGACACACTTTGAATATATTTGTAAAATATGTTCCTTTCCCTAATTATTTATTGTTTCGGGAAATTTGTTTATCATTAAAATACATCATTTAACACATAATTTTCATGTTATCTTTAACCGAATTAATAAATTAATGCTGTAATTTCTTTTTTCCATTTTAATTACTAGTGTGGTAAATACTAATTGATATAAGCTACATCAAAAGGCCTTTGAGGTTCTTGGCAATTTTAAAAGGCAATAGAAATCCCATTACCAAAAATGTTTGAGAGTTGTTGATATAAGCTGGCTTACCTTTCTGTGTTCCTCTCTTCCTGCAACTTATCATACTACCTATTTGGCTACACTTAAGTAATTTTAGTTCTTAAAGTTGCTGTGTTCTTTCATTCTTCTGGCCACTTCTTCTATTGGGAATATGCCATTATTTCGTTTTACCCTGCTAACTTTCATTTTTCTCCCAGATGTCTGTTCTGTTTTGTTTTATGGCATAGCCTCTATTTCACTAATGACAGTGCCTATCTCACTGTCTTGTATTTTCATGTTAAATTGTCTGTCTCCTTGTTAGATGTCTCACTTGTTCATTCCTGAATGTCTAGAGTCCAAAAATAACTAACATTTATTGAGTACTTTGCCCTAGGCACTGCTTGACATTTTACATATACTATTTCATTTAATCTTAACAGTAAGTTTGTTAGACAAGTATTCATATTTTTCTTTAAATAATGTAGAAATTGGCAGAGAAGCTAATAAGTGGCAAGATCACACTGTCAGGAAATATCAAAGTTGAAACTCAAACTGCATTCATTTACCCTTAACATTAAAATTTGCTATAGTGTCTAGCACCTTGTAAGGATTCAATAAATATTTGTTGAATATAATTGTCTTTTAAAGATGTTTTCTGTCCTTTAGTTAACTGTATAATGTCCTGGATAGCACATTATACATTTTCCTTCAATGCCATTATTATTGTTGTTTAAAGAATCATTTATATAATTTCATTTATGATCATCATCATCATCATCATTTGATTTGAGCAGAGAGAGACATGGTGGGGTGGGAAGAGTGAAAAAAGCAAGCTTCCAGGTCCAGTACTCAAACCATGGTTGGCCATGTGGGAGTCCAATGCCTTAACCACCACACCAGTTGCCAACCTCTCATTATTATTTTTTATGCCTATTTATGTCTTTTCATGAGAATGAGAGATAAAGGCAGGCATTCCCTACAGGGAGCCATGCTATGATGCCCCGACCTCATCAGCTTTCTCAGCCAGGTGACATCATGGGCCCATGTGTCCAGCATGTGCAGTTTGAACAAGGAACCAAAGCCATGGTCCATGATATGGATCCAGCATTGCTTGGCCAATGAGTTTCAGCCGTACTACCAAGGCAACCCTGAGTGTCATTATTTAAATATTTTGCTATTAAATAAGAAAAATGAAAGCTATAGACCAATAAAACTTTAAATATGTACCATCTGTTTCTTGGAGTTGGTAAAATGTTATCTAACTTAGGGACTGACAAGTAAATTTGAATTATTGTATTATTTGAGAAGTCTTCCTGGGATAGTTTTTTGAAAATAATATTCTGAAATATTCTCAATGTTATTGTCCCTAGAGCCACCTAATATCACAAGTAGAATTGTGAAAGACATCATAAATTTTTAAAATCTCATTCTAAAGGACAGCTCTCAAATAAATAACTGTAAAATCCACTGACCACAAACTTAGCTAAAGAATAGGGAATTTAAAAGCTGGGTATTAGTTATTCTATTAGGAATAAAATTTCCAACTCTAAATCAGATAGTTTCCTATTTTATATCCCTGGATTCAGCCTTCTTTGATGGTCCAAATATTATTTAATATTTCAAATTGAGATTGAAAGATACCCACAGGCAGATATACACTGTTTTCTGTACTCTGGTGTCAATTCATTTGCTGCAGCATCTATTACAATTCAAACATCACCATGGTCTGGAGACAAAAGAGATGCAATTTAAGTTATATTAAAGTAACCAAATCTAAAGGCAAGTATATAAGACAAAGAGATTAGTGACATAGAAATATAATCTGAACTGAAATTCAGGCAGACATGTCCTGAGTGGAGAAATGTGAGTTCTGTATAGAGCAGACAGACAATGAGTCCTTGGACCAAAATGAGAAAGAATGAAATGTGTTATTTCTATGGGACACCATTCAACTCCACATTCACATGTGACCACTAATATTATATAAGGCTGTAAAAGTTACCTAGATAATTGTCCTTAGTTATCCTATACCTTTTATTTGAACAGCTCTTAATAGTAAAGAGGAGAAAACATGAGACTGACAAAGCAAAAGTACAGTCAATAAAGTATTATTAATTAATTATTAATTTCCCCTGTGGAAAATTAGGGCTTAGTCTCACTGGGGAAACTATAAGAAACAACCTAGAATGTACCTGAGAATTGATCCTGTTCTTCAGAGGATACTGGTTGAACTACACAAAATCACTATTTCTTCTTTGTTGAAAAATTACCCAGGGGGCTTTTAACTATCCCAGAAACTCAGGTTACAGTAGTATACTAAGAGCCTTCGGCAGCTAAGGAAAAAGTTTTGAGACAGCAAGCCAAAGACTGCAGAGTATGAATCTGATACGGCAGTGAGACCAGTGAGAACAGCATGCAAATACAATAGCTCTACTGAGTGGGGGTGGGCAAAGCTTTAGCATGGCATTCCACAAGCACAGATCATCAGTTATACCACTTGACTACTTATGTCTTATATTATGTCCGCTGTGTTGCTGACTCTTGAAGGTTATATATTTTGCAATTTCTAAAGATAATATTTGTTTACAATAAAGTTAAGAAAATAAGTTATTGTCCCCATCTACAGCTGGTGCAGACATGATCATTGCTACTCACCATCTTTCATCTAGCCACTATAGAGTTCCGTCACTCTTGGCCAGCAGTTTGGCTGATACAAAGTGCATGTCTGGCTGCCAGACATGCCATTTAGAGAGCATCTGTGTCAGTGCCCTTGATTTTGTCAGGTTAGGTTTTAGCAATTTCTTACCCACTATTTGCACTAGTCATGAAAGTTCTAAGAGATATCCAGTATAGCCCACAAGTTTCAAATATACTCATCCCTGACCTTATTACTTAGCACTTACCAAATCTTCTCAAGAACAGTAGAGCTTATTACTTCCATTACCATATTGGGGATATTGGGGGGGACCCTTTCTCTACCTGCTCATCTACTTGTATGAGGGCTCCAATGTGACCAGACAACAGTTTTAGGAATAGTTTTATGTTCAGTGGGACTCTTATAATAGCTCCTGAATGGGGTACCCGCTCTGAGTTGCATAAGCACAAACTCACTTGTGCAAGGTCACTGAGAACAATGGTAAAATGAACTAATCTTATTTTTATTACTTGGTTTAGGGTGTATTGGGCAAGTGTGCCGTATATACATTTTGATCCAATGCCTATAGTGTTTCCTGGAAGACAGGAAGGCAATCCCATAGGTTACATCTCAGAATGTCCCTTGATCAAGTAGGTTTTATGCAGGAAACTGTAAATAAAAAGTCAAATTTCTTGTGCGTAGTTATGTAGTTAATCTGACCTAAGTATTCCAGATAGGGAAAGTAAAACTATAATCAGAGATGATGGTATGCCCAATAAGACCAGAACTTTGTCACCTCCATAGTGAAAAGATTCAAAATAATCAACTGGCTTCCAAGGGTCTAGTTAAATTCCTTGAAAGATGCTGTCAGATCTGTGGCTCATCATTTTAGTCTCCTCTATTGGTTTAGGAATTCAGAAGCAGTTAGATCAGCCTCAGTGGCAGAGCACGTGCTGCAGTTGTTGTGAATAACTTCTATCCATGCTTCCACTGCTGCTTCATAAAACGCATTTGTACTTCTCTTCTTTTAACACATAAAGCAATCACAGAAACAATAAAAGTGAAAGTCTTCATCTTTCTTCCAAATATTATCTTTTAGTTTTAGCAATTAACATATCTATGAATAATTATGACTTTATAAATAGAAAGCAATGAAATAAGAATTTTCTCAAGATTTATTTGCACTATTATTTCAATGGATGATTTCTAAAAGCAGATATAGTTTCACCTAGTTTCTAAATATTTAAAATTAAAATTACTCTTTTTAATTTAGCCAGATTGTGCAGAGATCAAAGATCTTCATTCAAGACTAGATTTGACTTCATGTGTATTTTAAAAAATCAATTATAAACTAAAATTAGAATTATAATCCATAAAGTAGTGAAGATTCAGCATAAAGTATTGACAATTCACAGTTGTTTGGAATGTTATATTTGAAAGTTCATCACATTCCAGAACTGTATTTATATGTTAAATATGTTACAAAATTTGAAGCACGGGATTTTTAAAACTTCTCACTGTAAACCACATTCACTTTGTGGAGGAATAACATAAATTTTCAATGTATTTTTTAATCACAAAAGATTAATAACTAGTCAAGGTATTATCTATGAATTTTTGTCACCATTCACTGTTGAAAATATAAAGCAAGTGATACTGTAGAAACCAAGAGTTGATATCGATAAACAATTGTCAGGCTGGCCCCTTGACCTGGTTGTTGAGGAAGCCAGATTTCACATGGCTAACTGTGTCATTTTAATTCCAGCCCCAAGAGCTTGAGAAACACTCCAGGCATGTGACTGTGTGTGCCCCCAATCCCAACAGGATGGAGAAATGGGTGAAAAGAGAATACAACACAAACATGCCCCATTGGAGATGCTTTCTCACTCTCCCTTTCTCTCTGTCTCTCTCTGGGGAGAGTACATACCCGTAGTCAAAATAAAAAATCAAAACAAATTTATTTTTCACAGTTCTGGAGGCTGGAACGTTCAAGATTAAGGTGTTGACAGAGTCTATTTGATGAGAATCTATATTGCATTTCACAGATGGTGCCTCTTGGTATGCCATTACAACATTGAAGGGACAAGGCAGCTCTCTGGGACACCTTTTATGGGAGCACTAATCCTATTTATGAGGGCTCTGGCCTCATGACCTAATCATCTTCCAAAGGATCCCATATTAATACCGTTATATTGGTAATTAACTTTCAATATAGGGACACAAACAGACCACAGCAACAGTAAAAATACATATTGGGTATATTGGGGGGCAATAGGTGGCATGGAGGTTACACTGGATCCCCCGACCAGTTGATGTTTGAATCCTGGACCTAGAAACTTAAAAATCACTCTGGTTGCAAAATCCGTAGAGGAGAAGGGATTGTGACATGGTCATCTCCTTGGAGAATGATTTCTCACTCTCTCTCTCTCTCTCTCTCTCTCTCTCTCTCCCCCCCCCCCTCTCCCTCTCCCTCTCCCTCTCTCTGTCTCTTACTGGAGATCTCATACTCCTATAGCAAAATCTACTGTGTGTGTGTGTTTGTGTGTGTATAGGAATTAAATGCATGGGGACAAAATAACCGCACAGAGAAATGTTCCCTTTATTACAATAAGATCCCCTGCTTTTAAATCTTGGTCACATGTTTAGAGTACCATATAGCTTCGCTCATTCGCAGGCTTGAGTTCAACAGTGAAGTTTCTTTACCCCAACCTAAGCTACTGAAGTAAGGACCTATATTGATCTGATCTGAAATTATACACTCAGGGATCAGCAATTCCTGACCAAGGTATTATATGTGTACATAGTACAAATTATATACATATATGCTGAGTTGATTTGTGTAGATTAAGATGTGATTGCTTCAGTTAACCGTAGCTCATTTATACAACTCAAATTTCTTATGTGAATGGAATAGAGTGAATCCATATCTTGGCTGTAAAATCTTTGGATCTATGGGCAACTTCTGTGTACTTTTCACAACTTGGTAGTGTTTTCACTATCATGAGGACACCTCTCATCGTGTTTTCAGCACACCCTTATGCAAAGAACTAAACATACTTTGCTAGAACCCCTGCAGTGGTCTTGTTAGGAGTGAATCTGCATTTTTAGCCTTTATAGCTTTTTATCCTACTTTGCCACTGGTAAGAATCCAAATGAACCCAACTTAGTATTTTCTGTTGTTGTTTTTACTTTTTGAGGGAGCACAGGAGTTTGTACAAGAGAAAGAGAAAGCAGTCTCCACAGGGTTCCATCATACCACAATCCCCTTCCTCCATTCTGCTTAATCCATTCAGAATCTGGGCATGTGTGTGAGTGAGTCTGATGTGTTTTCAGACTGAATGAGCCAAGGACTGGAACCATGATTGGCATGTAGCTCCCAGCTCTACAGTCCGGTATGCTACTAGCTGTGCCACAGAGGCTGGGCCCCAACCTACCATTTTGATAAGACCTTTTGTATTTCCCTTATCCAACCTCAGAGAAGTGACAAGATTGTAATTTATATTGTCTGTATAATTTCATAGTATTGTCTTAATTGTTTTTTTGCTGCTATAACAAACTGGGTAATTTATAAAGAATAGAAATGTATTTGACTTGCAGTTCTAGAGCCTGGGATATCCAAGAGCAAATGTGTCAACATCTGGTGAGGGCCTCCATGCTGTATCAGTCCACTGCAAAAAGTGCAATTGAATGCATAGGACCGAGGAAAGGACCTCTTTACCAGAGCGAACTTCTACAATAACTAATTCACTCCTGCAATAATGGAATTAATCTGTTCATGAGGGCGACCCCCTCATGACCTAATCAACTCTTAAACCTTCCACCTCTCAACATTATTACAATTGCAATTAAATTTCAACATGAGTTTTAGAGAGGACATCCAAACCATAGCAAGTCTATAAAGTGCTTTCCCATAAAGTATCTAATTTCCTTCTCACAGCAAGCTTTCCAGTTGGGCACAGTAGAGAATATAATGCATAATTTCTAATGAAACTAAAGCTTTGGGAGTTAAATTCATGTGCATGAGTTTGTATAGTTACTAAGTGACATCGTATTCAGACTTCAAATCACATGCTCAGTTCCACTATGTGACCTAAGTGAATTTTTCTATTTCCCCTTTATCATTAAAAAATGGAGGAGAAACTTCAGATAGAGAAAAGTTCCTCAGATAGGATTGTGGTGTTTGGGTAAAAGAAAAGAGAGCAGTGACATTTCAAAAGAACACTTAATCTAAAGCAAACTGTTGTTATTTCTCCTGCCAAGAGAAGCTCTAAGCTAAAGTAAATAAAGACATTTTATTTAGAGTAAGAATGAAAAGTATGATTTTGAATTTTTCCATGGACAGAAGTTTGTAGCTTGGTGATGACAGTGATGTCTTAGTAAAATGACACCTTCTGCCTAAAAAATCCTCATGTCTATTTCCATGAATAATTTATCATAAAAATATTGTATATCTCCCCAAATTTGAAAGTCATTTTAAAAATTTTGGAAGCAACCAAAATAGTAAGAGATGGCAAAATAATAAAGAAAGTAAAACCACGTCAACCAGTTACCACGGACTGGTAACTGGTTGAAAATCTACGCAGTCACTAGCAAGCATTCCTATGCTGAAATTGGCCTCAGAAGTGTCAAATGTATAACTCCGATTAAATGATACCTGAGCTTTCAGCTACTTCTTATATTTGTGACTTTACTGTTGGGAAGCATTTACTTGGTCACTGAAAGACATGATTTTAATATTCTTATATTTTTTCCACTATCATTGTTTTGCAGAACATTTTAAAATGAGCTTATATGCTCTCAAACCTAATCAGTTTCAAGCCTGTCTTTTGGAACAGCTTAGAAATAAAACCATATGTATATGAATTTATTTTACAAGAAAGCTTTGAGCTGATCAGGAAAAATTTGAAGATGACAGTATTCCAAAATTTACAATTAGAAAGATTGGGTATTTTCACTAATTTCTTAGAAAGATACTTGGGAAATATAGAAATACAATAATGGTATTCAAAGTACAACGTAACTGAAAATTTAGTTTCAATTCACTTCAATGTATAACAGAATCACCTTTGGGCATGTATTCGGAGTGGGCCCTGACCTTGAGGGACCAAAACAAGCTGTCCTGGAATGTGATGCTACGCCCACTGAGGCTGCCCACACTCTACAACTTCTGGTGACTAGCATTTTATTTTTCTCTGACTTCCTCAGTTGAATAATGATACTCTGAAAACACAAGGATTTTAGAAGTAACAAAGGTCTGAAAAAAATGTTCTTAGTAGTTTTATTTCATTAAGAACTGGAAATAGCGTGTATGTCCATCAACAGATTAATAGGTAAACAAATTATGATATGTCCCTACAATGACATACTACTCAGCAAAGAAAAAAAATAATTGGAGGCTATTGAACTCACAGTTCAAAATGATTTTGCTGAATAAAAAAAAAAAAATCCAGGGAGAAAAAGAGTACATAATATATTATTCCATTTAGATAAAATAATAAAATGCAAGCTAGTCTATATGAGGTGGCTTTCAAAAAGTCCTTGGAGGGGGGACCAGCAGTTAACGTAATGGCTATGTCATTTGACTCCCATGTAGTTGACCACGGTTCGAGTCCTGGACGACCTGGTGACTTAAACTCACGCCAGGAACATGTGCGTGCGTGCCCAAGATCCCGAGAGGAGAATGGAGGAGAAGGGATTGTGGCATGGCCATCTCCCCTAGAGGGTGATTTCTTGCTTTCTGTCTCTCTGTCTCTCTGGCAAGCACACGTGCCCTATAGCAAAAAGCTCTCCAAAAAAAAGAAAAAAAAAAGTCTTTGGAGGGGACCAGTATATGGCATAATGGTTATATTGTTGGACTCCCACATAGTTGACTGTGGTGGGAGTCACAGACCCAGAGAGTCCTAGCACCTTAAAATTCACGTTGGACGCATGTACATGAGTGCCTAAAATCCTGAGTGAAGAATGGAGGGGAAGGAATTGTGGCTTGGCCATTCTTTTAGGGGGATGGAGTGGTGATTTCTTGTTTTCTATCTTTTTGTCTCTCTCTTTCTCTCCAGCAAGTGCACACACACCCTACAGCAAAAAATCTTTCTAGTAAAATAAAAGTCCATGGAAAAATGGAATTAAAATTTTTTGGTGCAGGGATAACAAGTAGAGTGGTGGTGGAGAGACTGGATCTTACATAGCTGACTCTGCAGTCTGAATCCAGATTGGCAGCTTGAGAATTACATTGGGTTCATGTGGGTGCATACCCAAAATCCCGAGAGGAGAGTGGAGAGGAGACTGTGGTGTGCCAATTCCTCCTGGGAAGTGAGGTGATTTCTCACTTTCCCTCTCTCTCTGTCTCTATTTGTTGCTCTTGGTAAGGATATGCACCATAGAGCAAAAATTTAAATAAATAAGGTATTTTGAAACAAAAAATTTTAAATCTGTGCTTAAATTTTGTTCATAACATGCATTTTTCCACATACTTTTTGAAGAAACATAGTAGTTACAGAAATTAGATCAGTTTTTGCTTGATTGCCACAAAATGAGAGCAGGAGGGAAAGATTATGAAGGAGAAGAAGAAAACATTTGGGAGAGATAAATACGCTTATTATCTTGATTTTCATGAGTATTTATAAATGCCAAGACTAGTCTTTTTCACAACAGGTTTGCCACCAGAACACAGGTGTCGTGAAAACCACCACTAAATCTAAGCCAAAATGGGAAAGGAGAAGACTCACATCAACATCGTTGTCATTGGACACGTAGGTTCCAGCAAGTCCACCACTACTGGCCATCTACAAATGTGGTGGGATTGACAAAAGAACCATCGAAAAATTTGAGAAGGAGGTTGCTGAGATGGGAAAGGGCTCCTTCAAATATGCCTGGGTCTTGGAAAAACTGAAAGCTGAATGTGAGCGTGGTATCACCACTGATATCTCCCTGTGGAAATTTGAGACCAGCAAGTATTATGTGACTATCGTTGATGCCCGAGGACACAGAGACTTTATCAAAACCTTGACTGCAGGCACATCTCAGGCTGACTGTGCTGTCCTGATTGTTGCTGCTGATGTTGGTGAATTTGAGGCTGGAATTGCCAAGAATGGGCAGACCTGTGAGCATACCCTTCTGGCTTACACACTGAATGCGAAACAAGTAATTGTTGGTGTTAACAAAATGGATTTTATTGAGCCACCCTACAGTCAGAAGAGATATGAAGAAATTGTTAAAGAAGTCAGCATGTACATTAAGAAAATTGGCTACAATCCCAAGACAGTAGCATTTGTGCCAATTTCTGGTTGGAATGGTGACAACATGTTGGAGTCAAGTGCTAATATGCCATGGCTCAGGGGATGGAAAGTCACCCATAAAGATAACAATGCCAGTGGAAGTACATTGCTTGAAGCTCTGGATTGCATGCATCCTGCCACCAACTTGTCCAACTGACAAACTCTTGCGTCTGCCCCTCCAGGACATGTACAAAATTGGTGATATTGGCACTGTCCCTGTCAGCTGAGTGGAGACTGGCATGCTAAAACCTGGTATGGTGGTCACCTTTGCACCAGTCAATGTGACAACTGAAGTAAAGTCAATTGAAATGCACCATGAAGTTCTGAGTGAAGCTCTTCCTGGGGACAACGTGAGTTTCAATGTGAAGAACGTGTCTGTCAAAGATGTTTGATGTGGCAATGTTGCTGGTGATAGCAAAAATGACCCACCCATGGAAGCAGCTGGCTTCATTGCTCACATGATTATCCTGAACCATTCAGGCCAAATCAGTGCTGGCTATGCCCCGGTACTGAATTGTCACACAGCTCATATTGCTTGCACGTTTGCTGAGCTGAAGGAAAAGATTGATCGCTGTTCTGGTAAAAAGCTGGAGGATGGCCCTAAATTTTTGAAATCTGTCGATGCTGCCATTGTTGATATGATTCCTGGCAAGCCCATGTGTGTTGAGAGCTTCTCTGACTACCCTCCTCTGGGCTGTTCTGCTGTTCGTGATATGAGACAGACAGTTGCTGTGGGTGTCATCAAAGCTGTGGACAAGAAGGCTGCTGGAGCTGGCAAGGTCACCGAGTCTGCCCAGAAAGCCCAGAAGGCTAAATGAATATCCCTAATTCCTGCCACCCCGTCTTAATCAGTGGTGGAAGAACAGTCTCAGAACTGTTTGTCTCAATTGGCCATTTAAGTTTAATAGTGAAAGACTGGTTAATGATAACAATGCATCGTAAAACCTTCAGAAGGAAAGGAAAATGTTTTGTGGACCATTTCATTTTTATTTTGTGTGTAGTTTTTAAAATCAGTACTTTTTAATGGAAACAACTTGACCAAAAGTCTGTGACAGAATTTTGAGACCCATTAAAACAAAGTTTAATGAGAAAAATAAAAAACAACAACAAAAAACTTACCAAAATGTACACTGTCCCTATTAATACATATACTTTATTGTATGTCAACTATAACTCAGTAAGGCTACTAAAATACTCTAGGGGAGAAAATAATACAAGCAAATTCCAATTGTATTTATGTCATTATTTGGAGAAAAATTTAGGGCAGAGTTATAATTATTGCTTTCACTTTTAGCATGCACTTCATTAAGTTCAATGTTTTGAATAGACTACTAATTTAACTCCTAAACATGAACCAAGGAGTTGTATATTGTATGTGATTATCATTTAAGGATTTTAGCTTTTAGGTATTGCTTTAAGGAACATTGTTCAAATTTTGTATTTGTACTGCTGTATAAGAATTCTAATACTTCCTTGTCCCACTTGAGGGGATGTAAGAGGCTTCTAGTGAACTGAGTTTATCTTTAATTCAGTCTTTGCCATGGCTTTCTCTGCATGGACTTAACTTCTACCTCAGTGTTTGCCCTTGTTTTTACACTTTGAATATACCCTTACTTTTATCTCAGTCACAGTAACTAGTGTCCTATTTTTTTTAATCCCATTATGAAACTGCTGCCCTCCTTTACTATAAGAGCCACATCTTGCAGATCAAAACTTCTGACGTTCTTTTAATAGTCTAGTTTATTTTCTCTGTGCCCCCGACACTAACCTAACACCTGGACGTGTGCCTTCTGGTTTCTCTGGAGTCTCAGATGTATTTTTACCTTCTATAGGGTCACTAAGTCTGGAATTTTACTGGCTCTTCTGCAAAGCTTCCTACCTCTGGGTCTGGTCTACCACACTGCTGACTAAGCAGTAATTTGGACAATATGCAAAATATAAACAATAATGTTACATCGTTTTCTGTTTATAAAACAGATATGTCCAAGAAGATTTGACAGTACTATGTGCAAAGGGCAACATATCTCTTGACAGGCATTGCTTTATTCTCAGAATAAATAACTTGAAAATACTCCTAGGGTTCGTGTTGATTCATTTTCAGGTTTTCAGAATATCAAAGAGTTCTAGTGAGCATTAGAGGGGACAATATTAAAGGCAGTGATTTTCCTTATTCTGACTTTCTGTTACTGAGATAAATATTCCAGTTAAATTTTGTTTCTTCAGACTCACCTATCTAGATGAAATTATTTGCCTACACTTACCTGATAGATACAAATTGCCTACCTCTGAGTATGACTCCTGAAAGAAAAAATTACAGAACAATCTTCTTGTTGAAATATAACTGAATATAAGTATTCATATTCCAGGTCAAATATGATCTCGAGCTAGATTATTCCTCAAAGCTCATCCTTCCTTTTATTCAATTTCAGTTTTATAAGATCTTCTAGCCCTTGATTGCCCATCATGCACTACTATCACTCTGTGAAACTGATCATGCCAATTGAAATTCTCATTCCTTCATGCGTCCTGTGCAATTCAGAGGTGCTCCTGAGATATTGACTTGCTGTGTAGTTTCTTAGCTGAGTCCTCCTGCTTGGCTTTGAAGTGCCTCAAGCTCAGTCCTAAGTTTAAAACCTACAGCACCCAAGAGGTGACATTGCAGAAGACTAAAAGTCTAACAATTCACAACAAATCTCAGCAAACCTGTCTGAAAACTAGCACCAAACACGCAGTTCCCAGATTTAAACCCAAACTCTAAAAATTTACGTTCTCGATTTGTTGATCAAATCTGGAACTTAAGAGTCACAAGAGGATCTCTATCTGTATCCAGATCAGTGGTTCTGAATTTTGGCTAAATCAAGGAGTTACACGAAGAGCATTTCTAAAATGCTGAGGTCTCGGCTCTGTTTTTGACCAACTGAAATAAGGATGATACATATTATTTGTAGCTTTAAAAGACTTCCTAGTTTTTCTGGATTGATAATGACAAATTTATGCTATGACTCCCTCAGTACTAACATCCTGAGGTATGAGAAAATAAGGGAATAAGGAAAAATTAATAGTCCTATGCCACTATTTAATAACGAACATACTCTGCATTCTTCAGCAATTCTTCTTTCCTGAAATCTTGACTATTTATTTTCAGTGTGAGGTAGGTTGCACACCTGAGGACCCTCTTCTTCAACAGGAAGTTCAACAACCTTCCTCCTCCTTGATTTCCTTTCCTGTCTCATAGTTCCCAAAGATAAATTACCTTCTAGTCTGAGATCACTCTCATTCCCAAACATTATTACTAAAATTGGAACGCTAGAAAAGAAAGTAAAAGGAGAAAAAAAAGAGAGAATGAAAGAAGGATGAGGAAATGTATATACCTTTTTTACTGGCATTAGCTTTAGCCATTGAAAAGTTTCCTCAGAAGGCATTTCCCAGACCTTTGGTAACAAACAAATGTATTATCAAGTTCTATATAAACCTATGTCTTCTCACTGTCAGTATATGACTTTTTTTTTCATTCTATATTGGGAAGCCTGAAGTAATTTAGTGTGCATTTTCTTTTTTTTAAGCTTATTTATTAATTTATTTTTTCCATGAGCAAGAGAGGCAGAGAGACAGAGCTATGGATACTGCCAACAGAGTCTTCATGCCATGACCTACTCTGAGCCTTGGTCAGTCCCAGATCATGGGTATGTACAGCCTGTTCACCATGCCTAGCATGTCCAGAAAGGTCTCTCTTTGTTAGCCTAAAATCTTCCCATAGGGTCAGCCTCATGAAGTACTGCATTATTGTTGACCCAACATCCAGCCTCAGTAGCATTTTCTTGACTTTCTGCTTCTCCTCAAGGTTCATTAAATCTCTTTGTTAAATTTTTATTCTGTTTCATTGTTCATTTATATTCAACTCTAGTCCTTCCCTCCCTCACTTCAACCCCACTAATCCCTTTATTTAATTTTCACCTATTTCTCTATTGTTTTCTTTTTTCTTTTTTCTTTTTTTTTTCTTTTTGGAGAGGTTTTCGCTATAGGGCGTGTGCATTCACCAGACAGACAGAGAGAGACATAGAGACAGAAAGCGAGAAACCACCCCCCAGGGGGGATGGTCATGCCGCAATCCCTTCTCCTCCATTCTCCTCTCGGGATCTTGGGCATGCACACACACGCACCTGGCGTGAGTTTTAAGCCACCGGGTCGGAACGCGAACTGCAGTTGACTACGTGGGAGTCCAGTGACATAGCCATTACGCTAACTGCTGGTTCCCTCTATTGTTTTCTTAAAATTTTACTCTGAGGATACTGAAGTTCCAGTTTGTATTTATTGTTGAATTATTAGTGAAGAAATTATAAATACTCAACTTGTAAACACCATAATCATGAGACAAGCCAACCATAGGCATATGTGTACAGAATTCTGTGAATTGAGTTCTCAAAATAGAACTTGGAAATAAAAATAATGAAACTTGGAGCTCTCAAAATTCTTAGGCTATCTTGAGGAAAAAAAAAAAAGACTACTTAAGGTTGATTGAAAGAGCTTGCATCTTTCTAATCCTGCCACCTGACTGAGTACTAAAATAGTGGGTATATTCATAAAAGAAAAGGTATATAGACACTACACAAATGTAACCAATGTACTGTTCCAAGCAACATCATGGGAAGCATCTGAGAGAGATGACAAGAATATTGGAGGGAAGGAAGTGAAGTTCCAGAAATGAAAGTGGGGAGAGAAGTCACAAGGAGAAATTGACTAGAAAAAAACACTGGGAGATTTGTACGGAAAAAAGTAAAATAATCTGTGGAATGAGGATTCATTTTATAGCTGAATATTAAAGCCCGAGTGCTGCAAAATAGCTTTTAAGTCACCAAAGGAATAAAAAAGAACCTATGTTAATCTCCCTCTTTCTCTCCCTAAAAGTGCAGCCAGAATTTAGCACTTAATTCTGTGCATTAAAAATGGAAAAGAAGTTTACATATTAGATGAAATGGTGGTGGGTAGCAGTAATTAGCAAAACCTATCCAGTGCTTACTGTATGCTTAGCACTGTTTGAAATGCTTCTGACATTTTTCTTTGAGTGATTTTTTTCTATAGGATGAGTGCACTCTCCAGAGAGAGACAAAGTGCCATGCTGCAATTCCTTCTCCATTCTTCTCTCAGAATTTTGGGCACGCGTGCACACACACACACACACACACACACACATCCAGGTGAGTTTTAAGCTGCTAGGTTTAGGACGGCCATGTGGGAATCTAGTGCCTTAAGCACTATGCCACCTGCTGGCCCCTGATTTTGACATACTAACACACTTGAATTCAAGCATCTAGGTGCCTTTAACTCCACATTGTAGGTAAGGAAACTGAGGGACAGAGGAGTTAAATAGATTGCCCATATTTCCACAGCAAGCAAGTGAAAGATTTGAAGTTTAACCATAGATGCTTGCCCTAGAATGTGAGCACACAAAAAAATTGGAGAAAATAAAAGCATTGAAAGTGGACACTGGAGACAGTGTGGAAGGAGAGTGGGAGAGTGGAAGCATATAGGGAACTTAACTATTTTAGGTAATTAGGGAGAAAAATAGAAAGGTAAGACATTCATGGGACACAAAGTTTTATTACCTGCTGATGGTGATATGCACAGTATTCTCAACGGGACTGGTCTGAGATTTATTTCATGTTGGGTAAATTCTTTATATAAGCTAAGCGAGGTACAACAATTGAATATATAAAAAAATAATTATTATTATAATTAAAAATAAATAAATAACTGTCCATGCCCCAGTGGTCCCCAGGCCTTGCTTCCAGGTAGAATCCTTTGCTGATACAGGTACTGTCTCTTTTACTACTGTGGCGGGACACAGGATCTGTATTAGGGAATCTACTTTCTCAGCGAACTTACTACATTGAATCCCTGTCTATGCACATGCCCAGAGAGAATCAAATGGAAATCTGATTTCAGTGAAGTCCTGGACAAGGACAATGTTCCAACATCAGTATCTTCACCATAGGAGGAGGTTTTGGGCTTTGCAACAATCTCTCTCTGTCTCTGCATTGGAGTAGGGCAAGCTTCTTGCTTCACCATCTTTCCTAAAGATAAGACATCAGAAAAGAGGGGCTTAGTTCTCATATATTTTTCTCAAAAGTCACAGAAAGTCAGCTATTGATTTACGGCTATATAATTCTGAGGAAAAAAAGAAAAAATAAATATTTAGGGTTCAAATTGATGCTCAGTACACTGAGAAGAAGATTTTCTGTGAATGAGAGTTTCAAAACTTAAAATTTTTAATCAAATTGTGTAATAAAGTAGATACTGCTTATTCTATTGAATATATGCTACTCATGAATAATATTCTGGGTCAGATAGCTAATGTACTAGCATAAGTTGGTCACTTGACATTCTGTCATATTATTAAGAACATCATTAATTTTTCTTAATAAAGCTTTCATTATAGTATGATATCAATATATCAAAATATATCTTTCATTCCAATTGAATGCCAGTCATCATAAGGATCACCCTTATAATAACAGAGATATGATTAAAGACATCTCAGTCATTTCATAAGAACCCATAGTTACATAAACCAAAAAAAGAGATCTTAACTATTTTAGGTCATTTTACTGACTCTAATATTTTCAAATCTCATATAATATAATCAGAAATTAATATCTTTAGTAAAATCTTATTAAACAAATTGCTCTTCTGTATAATTACACTTATCTAATTGCTATTTCCTCTAAAAATAATTTCTTTTTTAAGTACATCAAATTGATATTAAACACTTCCATCTTAGCTTCAAATAAATTTTAAACAGGGAAATAAAAAATAAGGTTGTTTTCGTAGTTAAATTAAAATAGTAATTAGCAAAAAACTGATCTGTAATTCATAATAAAATTATTTGAGTTATTTCACTAACAAAAAAGTTGCAGAAATAATAGTTATTACTTCATCTTTTGATTTAGAACCTAAAATATTTTCAAGGTTTATTAAACACTTACAATCTCAACATGTTTGGATATGGGTAACTATATTTTGGATTTTTCAAAAAATGTATTTCTCTCAGTAAAATAGAAAATGTTAAGACCTATTCATACCTTATGTTGATCACATAAAATTGTTGATATTAGAGATTTTATAACAGTGAAATATTACTTTTATATGATTCAATCTAGCATGTTTATAACTGAGATATTTATTATTACTTACAGCACTATTTTGACATTATATACTTTTAAAATTCTGTCCTATATTTTAATTTTCCTTTCTGTTTTATTACTTACTTTCCTTAGATTGTTTTCCTCTTCTCATAAATAAAACTTCTTATTTGCTGTGCTGAGTTTAATATAATAAACATTATATATATATATATATATATATATATATATATTAATCTATTTAAGATTCTATATATTCTTTTTGTTAAGAAATATTATTTCTATTTAATAGATGTAAAATAATGAGACAAAGATGGGTTAAATATCTTCCTGATTCACATAGCTGTTAAATTGTAGCATAAACCCATAGTTTAGTTCTACAGTTTTTACTCTTAATCACTCCATTCCATTGACTTTCCTTTTTAAAGATAGTTCTCTGAATTGTGGTGGCTTCTTAATTTGACTTTGATATTAACATGCTTCCTATTCCTTTAGATGCTATGAAACTATTCTAATTTCTGCTATGACAGTTATTCTTTCATTCATTTGCTTGTTCTTGAAGTCCGATCTTTGTACACAGTTTTACAATTCTACTTGCCATGACTTTAGAAATCTAACGCACATTTTGTCTCTGTGAACCTTCTTCTTGTTTGTAACGGTTATCGCAATAGGAAAGAAGTCTAGACATTGCCATGTAATGATTTTTAATTGGTAATATTTGCCCCTAAATGGCCCACATCAGCCAATTTACAAATGATTGAAAGCATCTTTCCCACATCCTTCTTTTCCTCTAAACCTAGTTTTTCCAAAAGTTGGCATAGAAATCAAATTCTGTCACAGTTTCTTCTGAGTTATCATAGTCTGCATTATTTTCTCAGGAATGACTGTTGATACTGAATTGAACCTTGTCAATTGTTTTGGTTTGCTGAATGTCTACTGTGACATTGATGATATTTCCAACAGTGATGCAAACACGTTTTGTTATTTTTTATATTTCCTGTGAAAACTTTAAAGTCTGTAAAAGAGGTTGGTATATTAGTCATCACCTTTTTCTTTTATTCATGATAGAGCGCATGCACACACACATAAGTAAGAGAGAGAGAGAGAGAGGAGCGTCCTTCACTGGTTCTGATCATGCTGAAATCTTCCTCCTGCCTCCTAGCCTGTTGGAACCTTGGAACTCCCACACATGCCCCGTGTGTTTGAGGCTGACCAGACAGGGGATTCAAACTGTGGTCTCCATGTGAGATCTAGTGCCTCTTGAACAGCATATTACAGCTGCACCATGCAGCAGGCCATAGTTGTCATCATTTTTATAAATATGAAAGAACTGACTAACCATGTGGTATTAATAGATCATAACCCCCTTAATACCTTATATTTTGCAAAAGGTACTAAGATATGCCCATTTCTCAGGTTTTTCAATTTAGCCTAATATAGGCCATTAACCCAAAGTGATCAGTCCACTTCTATATAAGTTTACCCAGCCTATTTATTCCTCAAGTCTCCAATAATTTCTTAAGCATAATTCTTCTCACATACTGTACCGTTTTATTCAGAAGACACAATGAAATTGCCTAAATTTGAGGGCACTGTGGTATTTAAAAAATGATCTTAGAACCTTTCATTACTGTCTATTATAAAGACTTCTGTTTTTATATCAGTTCTACCTGTTTATATAAACTTTCAGTTTTCGAAAAAAAATATTCTATTTCCTTGAAGATATCATATAGTAAACAGGAATAATATGGCCTGGTTATTTGATAAGTATTTTTATTAATGATAATAATCACTGCATTTATGAAATACCTACTCTGAAGTAAGCACAACACTAAGTACTTTTATAATAGAGATTTTTGCATTAAATTTTTTCAACAATATTAAGATGTAGTTTTATATTTTTCTTCTTTTTTTTTAGAAGCTAAATAAAACTAGCAGAAAAGAACTCTTAGTGAAAGCACTTGATCCCCAGGCTCTCTTGATTCCAAAGTCTGAGATCTTATATTCTCTCACCATATGAATCTATTTCATTAAGGAAGAACATAAACCTAGATTTTCCATTTCATAACACGCTGATTTTATATTCTGCCTGCTTCTGAATAAATGTTATTTATAGAAATCATAAGAAAGTGATGTTTGCCTAGGGCACAAAAAAATTGCAGTCATTTCATCTAGAGCAAAAGACACCTGTTTTGGAACAACTAATGTGGCATGAATTGGATTCCAGCTTAAGTGCTCTACAGTCTTCAACAATTGGCCTAACCATTCTGGGCCTCCACCATATCACCTGCATGGTGGAGGGAAGACTGCTTCTCCAATGCCTAGATTATTCTGAAGACTAAATGAGTGTAAAATTCATAGTAAGTCTAGTACATAGTAGGTGCTCAGTTAAGACAATGCACTTAATGCAGTGCCTAAAGTTAGAAGATATTCAATGTCTAGCTCGTTTAGAGATGCCCAAACTGAAATTCTTCATTCACACTAACACCTACCACTCTGATTCTATTTGTATACCACTAAGAAATTATAATTTAATGGTCATTAGTACAAGTGCAAGTAAAGTTTTATTAGTTGAAATATATTAAGAGTGGCAAAAACCATTTATATCAGAAAACAAATCCTATAGGAAAAATAAATAATATTTTTATGTAAGCATTTTACTTACTTGCATCATTTTTATTATCATACCAATATGTCTTATTTACCTGTAAATTAGTATATGCATACATATTTTCAGAAGTCTATATGCACAGCATATGGTTTATCATGATGTTAAAATAAACAGAAACAGTACCTTCTTGACCAGAAATCCTCAATACATAACCTTTAGGGACAGAGTCTTTATCTAGCAGGATTCTCAGTAACAAACAGTCTGGGAAACTTGGCTGCCTTCTCCTTCTGTAATTAAAAATGCAGATCAATAAAGTGACATGACCCGAAACAATAGTTCTTGTTCTTAACTTTGAGTCAGAACCACTTCTGCAGCTTTTAAAGCACACATCTGTGACTCCAGCATCACCATCTGTGATTTCTTTGCAGTTCTAAATGTGTTCCTTCTGTGTAGCTTGGATTGGGAACTTCTGAATGAGGATTTTGAAACAGACCATTCTATGATTCAATCCTAGGTATGCCATTTCTATAAATGAGTGCATTTGAAAATTGATAGCATTGGGACCATCAGTTAGCATAATGGATATATCACTGGACTACCATGTACTTGATCACGGTTCGAGACCCAGACCTGATGGCTTAAACTCACACTGAGTGCATGTACATGTATGCTCAAGAGTGTGTGCGTGCTCAAGATCCTGAGAGGAGAATGGAGGAGAAGGGATTGTGACATGGCTATCCCAGGGCGGGGTGGGGGTGGTGGTGGCGGGATTTCTCGCTTTCTGTCTCTCTGTCTCTTTCTGTCTTTCGGGCGAACACGTGTGCCCTATAGCAAAAACTTCTTTCCCTCACCTCCCAAAAAAGAAAATTGATATCATTAACTCCTACTTCAAAGAGCTGCTGAGACAGTTACTAAACAACTAAATGCCTGAATTATAATAGATAATAAAATATCATCCTGATACAGAAAAGATAGAGCTATAAGCATAGTTTACATACAAGTACTGATATTTTTCTCTTTTGATTAACAACAGTGAAGTAGTTCCTTATTCTGAGTCCTGAGAAAGTCCTTTGGCACATCTGAGGATAAAAATAGACCCTTTGCTTTCCTTAGTTTACTTATCACTACATATAATGCTACATTTTCTGTCCATGTTCTTAAGGTAAAGAATAAGCAGAGGTCCAACAGTGATAGGTAAAAAGAAAAAAAAATCAGTTACCGTGCATGATTTCAGAATTATTTCTTACAAGTTGTGGAATTATTCTGCAATAGTAACTTCATGAATCCTTTCTTTTGATTCTCACACAATTCATTCATCTAGTAAGACTGTACCAACCTATCAGTGCTGTGTAAATTCAATGAAAACATTTATTGTGAAATTCTGCAATTCACTGGCTATGATCTGAAAAGGCTGGAGCTAGGATATGGGCAGAATTAAAATAAATGTTTGTATTTGTATGTAATAGTGATTTAGTTTCAGGTATATAGGCAGCAAAATGAATCTCTATTAAAGTAAGAATTTGAATGAATTTGAGTATGTGGAACCATGTACTCATCTAGCAGATGATTTTCAGAAATGGACACATTCACTTATATAAAGAATCAGTGTTTATATTTATCTCTAAAGCATGGGGATGAGAATACATCGAAAAAAATATTCCAGAGGAATATTCCAGTAGAAAACTATGCCTGATGAGATGTTTACTGAAATCTAATGGCAAAACATTAGGAAAAATTTTCAAGAAAAAAAAAAAAAAAAAAAAAAAACAGTAAAGTATATACTCTGTGAGGATTTAACATTTTAAATGGAAACAGCTTCTCACCTCATAATGCTGACACTATCTTAGAAAGCTCAGGTTACATATGATCCCCCACCTCTACTTCCTGTCATACTTTATTGTGGTGTGTTGGCCAGTTGCCATACCACCTCTTTTGGGACCGAAGAACGCCTTCTCTCAGCTACTGCGAATACCGATGTTGAATGCTCTCTGACAAGTCTCGCTCTAGAGATTACTTGCTGAATGTGATGTGTCGGGGTATAAAGGTTGGCTCTCTGCCCAAATCCAGGACAACTTCAAAAGTTTATCTCAGTCCCATGCTGCCCATAGGTTTAGTGACGGCATTTATTACAGATGTTTTGGAATTCAATTCTCTCTACAGTTTCCCACTTCCCACCTGTGCTGAACTGAAAGCATTTCCCAACAAGTTTCTTTCTCAGACTCTAATACCTAGAGAATAAGGTCACTAAATTGTCTGGAGTGTATACCTTAAATCAGCTGCCCCCATGCAACTTTCACTCCTCTGATTTGGGGATTCAGGACTAGAACCTGGAAGTCAAGGCCTAAATATTTCTTTTTTTAGTTAAAAAATACACACACACACACACACACACACACACACGTGCACAAATAAGGGACTCTCAAAATGTTGTCGAAAATGGAATTAAAGTACAAGTTTATTTTGGTGCAAAACTTTTTATGAAATCTATGCATAATTTGTTCATAACAGGCATTTTTCATGAATTCTTTGAATACCCTTTGTGTGTGTGTATGTGTGTGTGTGTGTGTGTGTGTGTAGGTGTGTGTGTGTCTCACCATATTTATAGTTTTACTTGCTATTTTCAATTTTTCTTTGTTTTTTACACCTTTAGTTTTAATAAATCAAGCATATTCATGGTTTAGACATTAAATCATGTTTATAGACGAAAACAACTTCTAGGCCCACACGGATAACAGGGAAGCAACTATTGCTGGAAGGAATGACATACAGCTAATGCCTAAGAGCAGAATCTTGGAAGGTGAGAATGCCATATGCCCCTGCAGATCAGGTCACTGGAGCCTGGGGAAAAAAAAGGGCTCAGTGACGTCCAGCAACCATCAGCTGATTTTCTCACCATCATGCAGTAGAAAAGTTCAAGGTCATGTTCCTTTGGGATGAACTAGAGGTAGGCTCCCAACCATGTTAAATGGAACTTTCTCCCGTCATTATCAACTAAGACCAAGGGCACTGACTACATTGAGATCCATGAGTAAATACAGAAAAATATTTGAACAGCAAAGGAGAAGAAACATCAGTTTCTTCAGACTATCAGAAACTTCCACAGTAGAGCAGAAGATGTACTTCATCTCCTTAAGACTTTGTTCGAAAACTTCCTATTGGCATTTTCACCAAACAACAGTTCCCAAACATGTGGCATCATCTGCTGGGCTATGAGATCCAGCCCGTTTCCAGTGTGTTGTAAACTTGTACCTTACAATCTCCGTTGTAGATCTCAACTCTGCTGGCTTTATCCTCAGGCAATAATGCCTCTGGATTGACAGGGACATCAACTTTTTTTGTACGTAGAGATGGCTTTTTGCACTGCAGCCTTTACCAGAGGGAAGTCTTATTTCCAGCAACTAAGAATCATTTGGGATTCCAACAACTGGTAAAAGTCTTAGAAGACCACTCCACCCAGCAGCACCTGGTACCTGGTTGTATCTTTCACAACCTTGCTTAATCTCTGCTTTGCTTCATTCAGAAGTTCTGTGATAAAGTCATCTTTTGCTCTGAGGACCCTGAGCCTGGTTTGGTTCATCAAATTATATATCTGAGTTTTCTTTTAATACTCAATCTGCTTTTCTTTCTTCTCATAATACACCGTAATCTTCAGTCTTTGAGTTTGTAAAAGATGACTTTTCTTAATGTTGAACTCTTTTTGTGCCTACACATCTATTTCTTCTGCTTTTTCATTGATTTCTTGTTTAATGAAAGCCATGATGTGCTTAATCTGCTTTTGCATGTCAGCATCACTAGGGCCATGGCAAATATGAAACTAGGCCCACTGAGCAACTGGCTCAAGTTTAAGTTTGAAGGGGGGCAGCAGCAGAGGCAGCAGAGGAGTATAATTTCTAATTTCACTGTTTTTTGTTTGTTTGTTTGTTTTCCCTTAGAGTTTTTGTCATAGAGTGCATGTATTCACCAGAGAGAGAGAGAGAGGGAGAGAGAAAGGAAAAGTGAGAAATCACTCCGGAGGGGGTGACCACATTGCAATCCCTTCTCTTCCATTCTCCTCATGGACTTTTGGGTACATACTCTAATTTTACTTTTTAATAAATTAATTTCAAATTTAAATTATACAGAGGCAGTTATTTAGGGTGATCATTAACTAGAAATAAAAACTGTATTCAAGTTCCATTCCTATTCAAGTTCTGTCCCTAAAATCAATTCAAAGGTCTATTTTAATGAGCTCTTAATTTGATCTTCCTGCCTCAATTATTTTCCTGTTCTAAATAATCAAATATTGAGTTGAGATAATAGTAACTTTTTAATACACATTACAAAATTTGTCAGTTTAAGAATTTGTGGTGGTCCCAAAGTGCCCTCAAATTTTAAAACACTAGTATTATATTATTCAACAATCTGACCTTAATCTAACTTTTCTAACTCCATGTACATTTTGGTCTATTTTTGTGTTTTCTTACAAATAATCTTTCTTTTATTCGTTTCTAATGTCTTATTTTTTGTTTCTTTAAAATGACTTATAGCAAGACAGAGGACCATGCCTATTTATCTTATCTTTGCACCTCCCACAGTGCCTTCTTATAAAAATTACATAAAAAATATTTTTAAATAAATCATAGAAAGTGAGAAGATATCATGCATGGTAATATATTTGATTGAGCCAATACACCGTATATTCTGGTTTGGAAAACTCATTTTTCATGCTGCAATGATATACAGTGGATGAATGTAAAATAAAGAAATTTAAAATAGAAGTAGAATAAAAGAAAGTGAGAAGACAGAGGACAAACTGTACTTGACACAGAACCTTTTTCTACTGATGAAACACCTTTGAAAAGTATAGAAATATTTCCCCTGAGTCAACACTTACTGTTTATTCTTATTAACACAAACTATTTTTACTTGCTGACCAAACTCTGTGTTCTAAGTATAGCCCATTTCTTCAATATACTATAGCAATTATCCTAGTCTTGGAAATGTCTACTGCCCAGGTCCTTATACCATGAGCCAAGATGCAGGATTGAAATACCACTTGACTGATGTTAAAACAAATCCATCAAAATAATTTATGTATCTGGAGCTTACTTGGGCCTATCAACAACCCAACTTCAATTGAGCCAGATTATGAAACATTCAATTGCTTGATACAGTATGTTACACCTTCAAAAAATACAAGGAGATTTAGATCTGTCAATTTATATTTTTCAATTTCCTGAAGGAAAATGAAAGCTGTTTTTTCAATTGCAGTTTCTGTAAAGCTACGAAACAAGAAGAAAAAAGGTAGGCTTCAGCGTTATTTTGTTTGTCAATTGAATCTCTATTATTATTGCTGCTATTATTTGCTTTAGAAAATTCTTAGTATTGTCTTCACATCATCTTGGACTATTTGTCAATGATGTCAATGAGTGAAGTAGAGGACCTGAATTTTAAAAAGATAATAATAAATAAATATTATCTCATAGATCATTTAATTTTTTTCTCCAAAAATAAAGATATTCTTTGCATTATATTTATTAGTGGAAATAATTTATTGTGTACTGTGCATAATCTTAAGTTTTCCATGATTATCTTACTTAAGCATCCCAACTTTTTGATAAAATAAGTATATATTCCCAGGATAATGCCATTAGCATTAGCTTAACTTTATACCCAATTAAGCTTCATATACAGTAAATTTATTCCAGGGAATGCCTACTTGGCCCCTATTCAATACTTTCTTTGGAGAGCTTATGTATTTAAGGAAAAGCTGACTTGTACCCATGGTTTATGAATTCTGGATAATTTAAACAATTAATGTTATTGATTATAATGTAATCAATAATATCACTTTGAAGTATCTTTAATTACATGAGCATTATACTTATCTCACTAATAATAAATGAATTGATTCTTAAATAGAAGATTGATTTTACAGTGTGTAAATAAATTAATCACAAATTTTCTTAAGCAAAAAAAATTTGAACATGAAGTAAATCATTGTTGATATTTAATCTAGCTCATTTATATCAGTAATTCTTTTTTAATGGGAAGATAAATTAATTTTTCTTATCTCTTATCTTTTCAACATAAAGAAAATAAATAGGACACCACAGAGCACACTATTTTACTTGAAATGAAAATATGAATAATGTTGTCACATATAAGAGAAAATATGTTTAATTGACATAAAAATTAAAAGACATTTGCCAATAATAATGTATCTGGTAATATCTTTGTCTTGACTAATATGCACTGTATTCATGATGGGAAAACCATGCTATATCACTAATTCTTAAAAGAAAATATTCCTACAATCTTTTAGTGAACTGAAAATATACAGTAGGGAGACCCTTGGCCTAAGGGACACTGAGGCAGGGCCCCCTGCCCCATCTCCAACTCCAGGACCCCCAAGCCAAAGACCTCTATCTCTGTCAGCCAGAATACTCCTCCTCAGATCACATTGCTAAACACAGCAGAAGAGACACTTCAGCAGTCTTCATTCCACAGCAAAAGGGAAATACACTTACTCCTATTTGAGGAAACATTCTCTTAAAAGGTATTCCATAGTGAACACACCTCCCAATGGCTAGAGGTAGAAGAAGAGCCTCAGGTCTGAATAAAGCAAGAAATATGTCTCCATCAAAAGAACACAGTGGGACCAGCAGTTGGCGTAATGGCTATGTCACTGGACTCCCATGTAGTCAACCGCAGTTCGAGTCCTGGACCTGGTGGCTTAAACTCACACCGGCGTGTGTGCGTGTGCGCCCAAGATCCTGAGAGGAGAATGAAGGAGAAGGGCTTGTGCCCTGGCCATACCCTCTGGGGGGTGATTTCTCACTTTCTGTCTCTCTCTCTCTCTCTTTGTCTGGCTGGCAAGTGCACACGCCCCTATAGCAAAAACCTCTCCAAAAAAAAAAAAAAAAAAAAAAAAAAAAAAAAAAAGAACACAGTGACTCCCTTCCATTTCTTGAATAAACAGAGGACATTACCAAAATGTCCAAGAAAGAATTTAGAACATTCATGGTGACCAAATTCTATGAGATGGAACATAAAAGAGACAATGAACTACAGGAGATTAGAAAGTCCTTCCATGATATGAAAGAAGAAATGGAGAAATGGACACACTAAGAAAGAATCACATGGAACTATTAGAGGTGAAGTCTGTAATACAGGAAATCAAAAACTCTCTTGAAAGTATTAAAAGTTGATTAGACCATGCTGAAAATTGAATCTCTGATGTAAAAGATAAGACCTCTGACCTAGAGAAAACCACCAAAAAGATAGAGAAAATAACAACAACAACAAAAAAAAAAACCACGAGGATAGCATATGAGAAATACTAGATTTCATTAGACACCCTAACATCCAAATAATTGGCATCCCAGAAGGTGAAGAAACTAATAAGGGCATGGAAAATCTATTCCATGAAATCTTGGAAGAAAATTTCCCAAGTCTGGAGAGGCACTCAAACATCCAGACCCAAGAAATACAAAGGACTCCAAACAGAATCAACCCCAGAAGATCTTCCCCAAAGCACATCTTAGCCAGACTGGCAAAGACCACTGATAAAGATAAGATACTAAAGCTGGCAAGAGAGAAACGACAAGTGACTTACAAAGGTCACCCCATCAGGCTAATATTGAACTTCTCAATGGAAAAAATGTGAGCAAGAAGAAAATGGGAAGATGCATTGAAAGTGTTAAGAGAGAAACAATTTCAACCAAGATTATATCCTGCAATATTATCCTTCATATGGGAAAAAAAGGTTAAATCTTCCAAGACAAACAAAACCTGAAAGAATTTGCCAATACCAGGCCAGCTCTTTAAGAAACACTGAAGAAAGTACTGTTCCAGGAAAACTAAAGAAGTAACAGCCAGAAGCAAAGGAATAAAAGGTAACTAAGACAATGGCCAACTTAAACGTCAGGACAGGTCCAGTAACATCGATCATAACATTGAATGTTAATGGATTAAAATCTCCAATCAAGAGACACAGACTGCCTGAATGGATTAAAAAACAGAAACCCTGGGACTAGAAGTTAGCGTAATGGCTATGTCACTGGATTCCCATGTAGTTGACCGCGGTTCGCGTCCCGGACCCGGTGGCTTAAAACTCACGCCGGGTGCGTGTGCGTGCGTACCCAAGATCCCGAAAGGGGAATGGAGGAGAAGGGATTGTGGCGTGGCCATCCCCCCTGGGGGTGATTTCTCACTTTCTGTCTGTCTCTCTGTCTCTCTCTGTCTGGCAAGCACACACGCCCTATAGCAAAAACCTCTCCAAAAAATAAAAAAATAAAAAATAAAAAAACAGAAACCCTCTATCTCTTGCCGACAGGAAACCCACCTCATGGATAAAGACATATATAGACTGAAAGTGAAGGATTGGAAAAAGGTTTTCTATGCAAATGGGAACCAAAAAAGAGCTGGAGTCACGATACTAATTTCTGACAAAATAGGCTTTAAAACAAAAGCTGTTTGAAGAGAAAAAGAAGGGCACTATATTGTAGTAAAAGGGTCAATCGATCAAGAAGATATAACACTTATTAATATCTATGTGCCTAACACAGGAGCACCCAAATATGTGAAGGACAGACTATTAGATCTAAAAGGGGAGATAGACTGCAACATGCTAATTATTGGAGACCTCAACACTGCATTATACCCTCTGGACAGATCATCTAGACAAAAAATAGGTAAAGAGATAAAGGATCTAAATGATACCACAAATCTAATAGACTTAACAGACATCTATAGAACTTTACATCCAAAAACCACGAGATAACGCTTTTTTCTCACATCCACATGAAACCTTCTCAAAGATTGACCACATCATAGGGCACAAAGTAAGCCTCTAGATTCAAAACCACAGAAACTATATCCAGCATCCTTTCTGACCATGATGGAATTAAACTTGAATTTAAATGCAAGAGAAATCCTCAAAAATACTCAAATACATTGAAACTAAATAACCTACTCCTGAATGACTCCACAACTACTGAAGAAATAAAGACTGAAATCAAAAGATTCATGGAAGCAAACGACAATGAGGACACGAGTTTCCATAATCTTTGGGACACTGCTAAAGCAGTTATAAGAGGGAAATTCATAGCAATTAGTGCACATAAGGGAAAGATGAGAAGAAGGCAAATGAATCACCTAACATCATGCCTCAGAGAATTAGAAAAGCA
This sequence comes from Tupaia tana, assembly GCA_026018925.1. Lineage (NCBI taxonomy): Eukaryota > Metazoa > Chordata > Mammalia > Scandentia > Tupaiidae > Tupaia > Tupaia tana. Next base: position 165,620,043 of record JAKSZU010000006.1, on the reverse strand, counting down.
ACAGCAAAAATATCCAAAAAAATCTAGGAGAAAGGAAATAAATGAAATAGAAAATAAATGAACTATACAGAAAATAAATGAAAGTAAAAGCTGGTTCTTTGAAAAGATAAAAAAAAAAATTGATGTACCACTAGTGAGACTTATTAAGAAGAGAGAAAGGAACCAGGTGAATCAGATCTGCAATGAAGCAGACAAAAATAACAGACATAGTAGAAATAAAAAACATTATTAAAGGATACTATGAACATCTGTATGCCAAGAAACAAGACAATCTGGATGAGATGGACAAATTCCTGAGCACATATAATCTAACAAGATTGAGTCAGGAAGATATAGAAAGTCTGAATAGGCCCATAACAAGCCAGAAGATTGAATCAGTAATAAATAACCTCCCAACAAAGAAAAGCCCTTCCCCTGATGGATTCACCTCTGAATTCTACAAAACATTCAAAGAAGAGTTAACCCCCATTCTGCTCAAGTTATTTCTAAAGATCTAGAAGGGTGAATCTCTCCCTAATTCATTCTATGAAGCCTCTATGATCCTTATAACAGATTAGGACAGGACAAGGAAGGAATACTATAGACCAATAACCCTGATAAATATAGACACAAAGATTTTCAACAAGATACTAGCAAATTGTATCCAACAACTTATAAAAAAGATTATACATCAAGATCAGGTAGGCTTTATCCCAGGAATGCAAGGTTGGTTCAACATATGCAAAACCATAAGTGTAATACACCATACTAAGAGGAAGAAAGATAAAAACCTTATGGTCATATCAATTGATACAGGAAAAGCATTTGATAAGATACAACATCCTTTCATGATCAAGACTCTCAGCAAAATCAGCATAGAAGGGTCATTTCTTAACACAATAAAAGCTATCTATGAAAAACCCATAGCAAACAACATCCTCAATGGAGAATAGCTGAAAACTTTTCCACTAAAACTGGGTACAAGATAAGGATGCTCACTTTCTCCACTCCTTTTTAATATAGTACTGGAAGTCCTCGCCAACACAATCAGAAAAGAAGGAAAAATAAGTCATTTGAATAGGAAAAGAAGAGAGAAACTCTCTCTATTTGCAGATGACATGATTGTATACATAGAAGACCCAATGGTTTCCATGAAAAAAATTTATGGAAGTAATAGATGAATATAGTAAAGTTGTAGGATACAAAATTAATTTCCAGAAATCTATAGCATTTCTATATACAAACAACAGGAAGACTGAGATAGAACTGAAAAAAAGTTATTCCATTTACCATAGCCACAAAAAGTATAAGAGACACTCTGCTCCATGTCTCCTAAGATCTAGCCATTTTGGGAGAAAGGAAGATGTCCCACTGCTAACTGGGCCTCCAGCATACAAACCCCGCGTGACCTTCTTCAAGAGACAGTGTGCTCCATTGTTCCTGAGACCTAGCCATTTTGGGAGAAAGGAAGATGTCCCACTGTTAACTGGGCCTGCAGCATACAAACCCCGCGTGAACAGACCTTCTTCAAGAGACAGTGGCCTACATGGCTCCTACGATCTAGCCATTTTGGGAGAAAGGAAGATGTCCCACTGCTAACTGGGTCTCCAGCATACAAACCCCGTGTGGCTTAACTTCAAGAATTTGAAAGAAACACGCCATTCATCAGATGACAAGAAATCACCGTCGGATCACAGGAAATATGGGAAAACGAGAAAATACCTCTCCTCCAATGGAAAAGAGTAACTCTCCTTCATCCACAAGCAGTTCGGTGAAAGTCATGGAAATGTCTGATAAGGAATTTAGAGCATTCGTAATGTCGAAGCTAACAGAGATGGAAGAAAAGAGAGATAATGAACTGCTAAAGAGAAAGGAGAAAGAAGTTGCCGAGTTCCAGGAGATGAGGAAATTCTTGCAAGATCTAAAAGAGGAATTACACACTTTACAAAAGACTCAAACGGAACTGCTAGAGATCAAGTCTATAATACAAGAAGTCAAAATCTCCCTTGAAAGTATTAAAAGCAGACTAGATCATTCAGAAAATAGAATCTCAGATGTAGAAGAGAAAATGGCTGGCTTAGAAAAGTCCACCACGAAGACTGAGAAAATGGCTCAAAAATTTGAGAATGATATGCGAGAAGTACTGGATACCATCAAACGTCCAAATATCCGGATAATTGGCATTCCAGAAGGTGAAGAGACCCATAAGGGCATTGATAATCTATTCCATGAAATCCTGCAAGAAAACTTTCCAAACCTAGAGAGGCATTCGAAGATCCAGTCCCAGGAAATACAAAGGACTCCAAATAGAATCAACCCAAGAAGATCTTCTCCAAGACACATTATAGCCAGGTTGACCAAAACCGCAGACAAAGACAAGATACTAAGATTGGCAAGAGAGAAACATCAAGTTACCTACAAAGGACATCCCATCAGGCTAACAGCAGATCTCTCATCGGAAACAATGCGAGCGAGGAGAGAATGGGAAAATATATTCAAAGTGTTACGAGAGAAGCAGTTTCAGCCAAGAATACTGTACCCGGCAAGATTATCTTTCAGGTGGGAAGAAAAGACAAGAATATTCTCAGATAAACAAAACCTGAAAGAATTTACCAGCACCAGACCAGATCTCCAAGAAGTTCTCAAGGGTGTGCTGTATCAAGAAAATTAAACACAGACACACGGAAATAAGAGTCCAAAAACTATGAAAGTGGCCAACTTAATCAGAGGGACAAGTCTGAATTTGAATATTATATCCCAGAATTTAATCAGGAAAATTGAACCAGAACAGAAGATAAAAGTACATGAGACTGATAGGTTCATGCACCTTCCATTTGAACAGAATCCTAACTTGTTTCCTGGCTTTAAGCAAAGTTCCTTGGCATTTCTTTGAGTTAAGTTATAACTGGTTTTCTTAGTAGTAATGAGTGAACTCACCATTGAAAGTAGTTAGATTATGTAGGAAATTGTGTGATCAATGCAACGTGGGTGGGAAGGGAATGAAGGACAATTGTAGACACCGGAGGTGGTGTGAGAGGAGGGTGGGAAGGGACAGAGGGTCAGAAAGAGGGATGGAAGTAATTCTAGGAACTAGTAATGGAAAATTTTTTGTAATGTGCATGATTGTATCACTATACAGTGTGTACTGGATGGGAGATTGCATTTTGTATGCTGTGATGAAGCTTAGGGAAGGAATGTAAATTGAGTTACAAAAAAAAGTTTCAGAAAAAAATATATATATATTCAATGACTGCAGTAGGATATGTAGCCACAGCTAGGTGCTACTTTATAGGATGCGTAAAGTAAGACTTGTGTTCATGGAAATGTGGGTATCACCTGTGTTTGGTATGAGGGTATTTGGATTGATTAGGGTCTTTGGCGTTACAATAAAATGTGAGGAGAAAACAGTATAGAAAGCAAACATAGATACCAGAGACTGTGGGAGGAGAGTGGGAGATGGCAGAGGGTAAGAGATAGAGAATCTAGGATGGGGGGAAAAAAGCAAAACATACAGAAGACAAGAAATGGAAGATCATTTGCTGACAATAACATGCTTGTTGATGTGCTTGATTGAGACAATATATAGTGTAATTTGGATGGAAAATCTCATTTTGTATGCTGTAATGATGTTCAGAGAATGAATGCAAATAAATTAAAAAAAAAAAAAGTATAAGATACTTAGGGATAAATCTAACCAAAGAAGTTAAATACCTCCACATAGAACACTACAAGAAGATAAAAAAGAAATTGAAAATGACACAAAACAGTGGAAGGATATCCAATGTTCCTGGATTGGAAGAATTAATATAATCAAAATGGCAATTCTACCCAAATTAATCTACATATTTAATGCAATGCCAATCAAAGTAATAGACACATTCTTCACAGATATAGAAAAGACAATTTAAAGTTTGTCTTGAGTCATAAAAGACCCCACATTGCCAAAGCAATTCTGCACAAGAAGAGTGGAGTGGGTGGCATCTCACTCCCTGACCCAAAAATATACTACAAAGCTGTGGTAATCAAAACAGCATGGTACTGGCACAGGAACAGACACGTGGACCAATGGAACAGAATAGAGTCCCCAGAAATAAATTCCCAAACATACAGTCAACTGATATTTGACATTGGGTACCAGTCAATCCAGTGAGAAAAGGAAAACCTCTTCAGCAAGTGGTGCTGGAAAAACTGGATTTCCACCTGCAGAAAGATGAATCTGAACCCCTACCTCTCGCCTCTGACAAAAATCAAGTCAAGGTGCATCAAAGATCTAAATCTAAGACCTCAAATTATAAAACTGCTCTTGGAAAACAGTGCTGAAACTCTAGTAGACATTGCAGTAGGGAAAGACATCTTAAATAAGACCCCCAAAGCACAGTCGATAATCCCCGAAATAGACAAGTGGGATTACATCAGACTAAGAAGTTTCTGCATGGCAAAAAAACACAGTAATTAGTGTGAATAGAAAGCCCTCAGAATGGGAAAATATTTTTGTAAACTATGCGTGAGATAAGAGACTGATAACCATAATTCATAAGGAACTCAAGAAGCTGTTTCAAAAAAAGACGATCAATCCTATTAAAAGATGGAAGAATGAGTTTAAAAATACTCTATAAAATGACATACAAATAGCTAAAAGACATATATATATGGAGCTGCTACTTTGGTGTCCAGAAAGAAGTTACACTGGGGCCACAAGAAGGTGAGATTTAAAGGGCAACTATCACAGCCGTTCAATCCCATTCTTGGTCTCACCACACTGTTATCCCTTCTCCTCCATTCATGCCCTCAGGATTTGAGATATGCAAACACATGAACCCACTGTGCTTCTCAAGCCACCAGATTCAGGACTCAAACTGCATAGTTAGTCATGTGGGAACTGGCCACCCCAAACACCATTCCACTCACTGGTTTAAAATACATTATTTTTTTAAAAAAAAATAGTATGTTGTGGTGAGTTCTAGATTCCTCACAACATTTTTTAAGATTATTTGCAAATTCTAGTCCTGAGATAAAAACTTCAATCAGAAAGAGCACCCAAAAGTTTATGGCATCCTCACTGTTCTGGAAAGACAAAAATCAGAGTCAGGAGCTACCAAGTTAAGTCAAGAAAAGTAGATCCAAATCTTGGGCAATATAGATCTGCCTAAAAGTGTGTCAAATATTCTGCCTAATTTCCCATTTCTGATTCCTAACCTGTGTATGCAGATGGTGAGAAACTTTCACATTTGTTAAAAATATTGAAACTATTAAAAAAAATTTTGCACAACAAACTGTAGGTCTGGAAAGTTTTGCCACTCAGGTAATTTTCATTGTACTTCCTGCTTCTGTATAGAGTTGTCACTGAAAAGTAGCTGAACAGCTGGGATTGATACTTTCCAGAACTATTTCTGTAACGTGACCATGAATCCTAATGTGTGAAATAGAAGCAGAAGTTACTGCCTTCACTTCCTACTGTAGTGGTTAAGTGACTCCCCCTCAAAGAGCATTTCATGATTTCCTGTTCCATCCTGTCAGTTGGGTCCCAAAGCCCTAGGCAACTTTTTGAGCCGGATGCTTTGGCTGTCTCAGCTTCTGTCTGTCTGAGCTTTTGAATAGTGATATGAAACAGAAGCACATCCATTTCTACCTACATAGAATCCTCTTGAGCCCTTATGTGATGACTTCTCTATAGCTTTACAATTATAATTTCATTATATTTACCTATTTATATTTAAGCATCTATTTATTATGATAGCTAACCTTGTTACTTCAGAAAGATTAAACTGGAAGTGAGGAGTGCAAATAGCAGAGTAAAGATTGGAGATGTTAGGACAAAATACATACTGTGGGATAACCTAGAGAGAAGTTGACCATTGAAACCACAAAATTAGATTTTGAAGGCTGAAATGAATAGGTTACTCTTAAATGTGGAAGAAAGAGGGTGAACTAGAGATCAAAATCTAAAAACTAAGCAAATGATGTGTAGAATTAAGGGGCACGATATAGAATGAGGCCTGGGCAAAGGTAACTGGAAACAAAGCTGAGGAGACTCATCTATTTCTGAAGAGTTTCAATAGTATGGCAAACACCTAAATAGGATTTCAGGGCTAAGCAATTAATCTGTTATAAGAAAGCAAAGGCACCAAGTTTGGCTAATATTTCCAGAGGTTTAATAATAAAAATATAAAATAGAGTTGCTAGATTTAACATTGGAAAAATGACCAATCATTCATTCACCCAAAATGTTGGTAAACTGTGTGTCAGAGACAGATTGAGTATATTCTGAAGCCAGAGATGGAAGATGGAAGTAGTGGTAATTCATGAGTCAATGTTTCTGAAAAGAAAGCACCTTATGGGAAGGATAGGCAGGTGCTGGCATGGGAGGATACATCTTCAGGGGCAGCAAGACATAGAGGAGAAAGGTGAGCAGAAACAGAGGAAATTAGGGAGAAAAGAGATGAAGGGCCTTAAACTTGGCCCTAAAGTAGGAGGCAACAATGTTTGCTAAAGCCAGGAACAGTTATAAAGCTAATGATATGCAGAAGCCCACTGAAGATTTGGAATAAATACTACAGTAAATAAGATAGAATATTAACTAGATGTAAATGAAAAAGACTAATGAATAATCATGAAATCTCAGAAGAGGCTAAATAGTTATACCTGCAAAAACTGAAGAGTAATAATGAACCAGGAAAATTAAGAGGTGGAATGAATTTGAAGACACCAATTTAAAATCAATGAAAAGCAGAGATGGGGAAGAGAGAGTTGGAAATATTTTGGGACACTGACTGGGTGGTAGATATTAAGCACATATATTACACAATGCAGAAAGAACTAGTGATATTTATGGCCTTTGAAGAATTTATTTGCTTTTCTTTTTAGAGAGATATTTGCTCTAGTGAGTGTGAGTGAGTGATGCCCAGCATGAGTTTTAAGTCGCTGGGTCTGGGTGGCTACATGTCCAGTGACATAACCATTATGCCATCTGCTAGTCCCAGGATTTTAAATTCTAGTTGAAAACACAGGACATATGTATGTTATATTAAAAGGAGAGTTTGAGTAAAAATATGTAAATGAATGCCCATTTATAAAGAAAATGCTTTGGGAAATAATTATGGTGGGTGAGCTTGAAAATATTTTTTTTTCTTTTTAGAGAGGTTTTTGCTCTAGGGCACGTGTGCTCACTGGAGAGACAGAAGTACAGAAAACAAGAAATCACCCCCTGAGGGATGACTATGCTGCAATCCCTTCTCCTCCAGTCTCCTCTCGGGATTTTGGGCACGCACATATATACATGCCCAGCATGAGTTTTAAGCCACTGTATCCAAGACTTGTACCACAGTGGACTATGTGGGAATCCAGCAACATAACCATTGCCATCTGCTGTTCTCAAAGAGAAGTTTCTTTTAAAAGGTGATTTCAAGAAAAAAAAATTAGAAAAAAGAGAAGGGATGGAGCAAAAATATTGAGTTGTCAGGAAAGTCATAATGCATTTTTGTATTGATACATCATGACTTTCTAAATATCCTAATAGTTTCTAGGTTGGCAGAGGTATAAGAGGACTCTTTGTGATCACGGGGGATTCTCAGAGCTCTGGAGAAGTGTTGACTCCAAGCTTTTCTGAGGTTCCCTGGTTTGCAGCTCTGTCAGTCACAAGACTAATCAAGGTCAAGAAATGAGAGGTGAGGACCTAAAGAAGGCATAATAGTTATATTGCAGGACTCCAACTTGGTTGACTGCATCTCAGGTCTTGAACCTGGTAGCCTGAAACTCATGCCAGGCATGTGCATTTGCATGTCCAAAATCCCAAGAGGAGAATGGAGGAGAAGGAATTGAGGCAAACCATCTCCCCATGGGGAGTGATTTCTCACTTTCTATCTTTCTATCTCTCTCTGTCTCTCTGGCAAGCATATACACCCTATAACAACAACAAAAACTTTCTCTAAAAAAAAGGAAGTAAAAAAGAAAGAAAAAGAAATGAGAAGTATGGGGGAAAATGTCAATATCTTCTTTTGAATTTCTGGGTTCACAGCTATCACTCTCATCTGCAAGGATGGAAAAGTTTCATCTGTAGTAAAAATAGATCATGCCTGTCAGATAAATGCCTCAGTAAAAAAATAATTTATCCTGGCCAAAAATGGCTGTTGGTTTAATGCAGCTGTGGAAGCTAAGCTCAAACCAACAAACCAAACAACTTTCTTCTCTGCCACATAACTCCCATGATAATGACAACAACATCAAAGAACACAACGAAGAAAGAAGAAAGGAAGAGAGATATAGAAAGAAAGAAAGAGAAAGAAGGGAGGGAGAGAGAAAGAAAGAAAGAAAGAAAGAAAGAAAGAAAGAAAGAAAGAAAGAAAGAAAGAAAGAAAGAGAGAGAGAGAGAAAGAAAGAAAGGAGGGAGGGAGGGAGGGAGGGAGGGAGGGAGGGAAAGAAAGAGAGAGAAAGAGAGAAAGAAAGAGAGAAAGAGAAAGAAAGGGAAAGAAAGAGAAAGAAAAAAAGAAGAGGAGAAAGAAAGAGAAAGCGAAAGAAAAGAAAATGTTGGGAATTTATTTATTTTGAAAAACTACCCTGCAAGCACTATGCTGTCTGAAACCAGAGGACAGCACCCACTCACCCTTCAGGAAAGATGATTTAAATTCATTTTCATCATTCCCTGCAATTGAGTTTAACGGTAGAAAAATCCTTCTGTTGACCTGCAGTCGATTTTTTTGCTTTTTCTTCAATGCAATTGCTCTGAAGTAAACTAGTCTATTTGAATTTCTGGAATGAGAGAAAAGCTTTAAAAAAATATCAGAAGCACAAACAAGCAAAAAAGTGTCAAAGCCATCTGTTTGGGGAATATCAGAACTGATGCAGGTAAATAATTAAAACAGTTTAAATGGCTTTCTTTTTCCACACAAAAAGAAAATTTCAGGACCACATGGTATAAAGTATCACATATGGAAACTAATTAAAACCTTGTCAAAGGAAGCTTGTCATCTCTTATACTTCAGTAAGTGAACAAGAAAATAGGACATGATTGCTACAGAAATGGGCAAAATAATTTGCTTTGAAATTTGTCATTGTTTTAAAAAACACATATTTCAGGAACCTGAGTTGCATATTCTCAAAACATTACTGTTGTTTTGATTAGAAATAAAATTTAAACTTGGACTAAACTAATCCAGATTAGTTCTAAATTACAGACGAATTTGAATGTGCTGTCACCTGGCATTTGAAGTTGATGTCATTAAATCACTGTGTTGACTTAATGTAAAATAAAACAAACAAAAAGTCAAGGAATCTAATTCCAGAGGTGCATGAAAGAAAGATGGAGTGACTCTGAACAGAGCATCAGGCAGCCTGAGTTCGATTCTTGGCTTGTGCAGTATTTTGGTTAAGTGGTCAGTCCGGACTTGGCCTTTATCACTACCCCGTTCTCAATGGGTATTTTACTTGTGTATTCCAGTCCACTTTGATATTCCATGGAAGTCTGATATATAAAGGTAAATGTATTTCATTCAACTGATTTTAGCAAGGTGCAAATTCCCTGTTACCCACCATTTCCATATCCCACAAACCACTCCTCAACACACACGTGTTCTCCTACTTCTTTGTATTAACTTTAGGCATCTCTCATGGATTCTTTAGACCAGCCTGTAAATAAATATCTTCACCTTTCTGAGTGGGCATTCCCTAATTAGAATCAATTTGAGAATATTATTAGACCTTACCAAGTGCTTTCTGTGCAGGGTCACATGTAATCTTAAGAATAACCTTTTGAGATATAGAATAGTATTATCCTAATTTAACCTATGACAGTGATGATGATAGAATATTTCACTTCCCTGAAAGTGACACTGGGGCATGGTGACTCTATGTGTCTTTGTTAAACATTAATACCTATATAGGTAAACATGCTCTACTGTCTAGTGCTGTCATAAACAACCACCACCTGATGGAGATAAGAGGGCCTACACTCATGAAAAGAGTTTAGTTTAAGATTAATAACCCCTGCCTGCTTACAAATATAAATAACCAATCAGACAAGCACACACACACACACACACACACATATAGGAAAAAAAGTACAAAAAACCTACTGAGACAGCCACATTTAGAAGCTAGAGCTGCATTTGCCTTCAGAAATGAAACTTTTGGTCCTGGATGGGTATATTTCTATGAACAGAAGATTTTGAAAGCAAATTAAAAGAAGAATGTGTAATTAATGAAAGCATCAAGAAAGGGAATTTAGCTGCCAAGGTAATCAGTTAGAATGTTAAGAGTTACTGGGACCAGCAGATGGTGTAATAGTTGCTTCACTAGATTCGCACATAGTTGACCGCTGATCTAGTGCCAGATGTGGCAGCTTGAAACTCAGGTCAGGTGTGTCTGTACGTGCCCAAAATCGTAAAAGGAGAATGGAGGAGAAGGGATCGTGGCATGGCCATTCCCTTGGCCGGGGTCGGGAGGGGATTTCTCTCTGTCTGTCTCTTTTTGCCCTATAGCAAAAATCTCTCAAAAAAAATTGAGAGTAAAAATTACAATACTGCTTTTTTAAAAACACACATAACAGATGTTTCAGATACTGCTATAAACAAATCTTAAATTATTTGGACTCATAAAAATAGGATGATAGGAAATAACGTACATAAGTAGAGTCTGTCATATTACAAGGATCTCCCCACAAATTACTTTTTCACTCTTGTTTGGTAAACTATTTCACTTGAGAATTAGTCTAGGAAACTGATACAGAAGCAATCTTAATTTATTGGACTCATTAAAGAATAAGATAATAGACAAACATGACACACATATAAAAGGACTTGTAAAAGTTCGTGGAAAATAGAATTAAAGTACAAGTTTATTTTTATGCCAAAAAATTGAAATCCATGTGTAATTTCCTCAAAATACACATTCTCCATGCACTGTTACTTTTAATCATTTTATTGCCACACAAGGCATGTGCTTCTGAGAGCAAGAGAGAGAACCTCCCATGGGATGTAGCCATGCCACAATCCTTTCTTCTCCATTTTGCAATCCCATCAAAATCTTGGATTCACACACACATGTACCTGGCATATTTTTCAAGGTGTCAGGCCATGATTTGAACTACATTTGGTCATGTGGGATCTGGCTCCCAATTATAGCACTTAACCACTATGAGATTGTGCCAGACCTCCATGATCATGTTGAAGATTCCCTCTCTCAGTCAAATCCATCACATTGCAAGGATCTCCATAAATACTATTTTTGCGCTCTCATTTGATAAGCCATTTCACTTGGAAATTATTCTAAGAAAATAATTGTTTCTTTTTTCCAAATATAAATATATACAGACCAATAAAATCTTTCTAATCTTTCTTAATCCGATTACAGCATTTATTTAATACTATGTATTTTTTAAAATGTGTAAATTGAAAGTATATGCAGCTTCTTTCATCCTTCCTTAATTCTATTCTATAAATATCTCCCTAAAATACACATGCATGTCACAGTACAAGACACTTAGATACCATCATAGGATTCCATATAAATCTCAGAAGAGTTGCCACCCACATGCATGAGCTCAGTACAGCTACCAAGATTCACAACACCCTTTTTGCCCAGAACTGATCCAATTTACAGTGTTAGGTCTGAGCCTTACCTTGTTTTAGATCCCTAATAGCATATACCATGGTACTCAGCTCATTCAGGAACTATTTATTGATTTCATGAATAAAGCAATGGGTTCCATAGAGGAACTGACAGCTTTGCAAACAGCTATAGTTTTCCTTGTTCCACTAATGAGAACAGACTGGAATCAAGGAATTCTCTGTCCACAAAGGGAAAAGTCTAACCAAAGATAACAAAGATGCAACTCAGTTTTGGACTCTGAAAGGAATATTATTAGCAGCTTCTGCTTGTAAAAAGTGCAGTAAAACAAATTTGATTGTCACTTAACTTCTTATCCAAACTAAGTCTTCATTGGCAACATGGTCACATTGCAATCCCTTCTTTTCTATTTTCCTGGAATTTTGGAAGTGCACACATTCATGACAAGCATCATTTTCAAGCCACCAGGTCTCAGACTCAGACTGCAGATGGCCATGTGGGAGTCTAGCACCTTAACTATCATACCAGTGCTGGCATCAGGTGTCTGGTTCTTTATTCTTTTTTTTTTTTTATAATTATTTATTTTATTTTATTTATTCATTCGTTTATTTTTTAATGTTTCCAGAGAGAGACAGAGGGTGAGAGTAAGAGAGAGAGGAAGTGAGAAAGCAAGCCACCAGATTCAGGACTTGAACCCTGGTCAGCCATGTGGGAGTGGCCAGCGCCTTAACCACCACGCCACCTGCTGGTCCCCTGGTTCTTTATCCTTTTGTTGGATTAATCAAAATAGAGGATGCTCATAATCATACATACATGCAAAGTCATCAGGTAGAAAAGGGAATAAGAAGTCACAGGCCAGGAAAATAGGGGAAGTGAAATGGGTGAAGTATGCAAAGCAAAAACTAAATGGTCATTGATGAAATGGTTTCATCCACATAGTCGACAACGGTTTGAGTTCCAGACCAGTGACTTAAAACTCATGCCAGGTGCATGTGCATGCATGCCCAAAAGCTTAAGAGGAGAATGGAAGAGAAGGGATTGCAGTGTGGCATTCCTCACGGGAGGTGATTTTTGTCTTTCTGTATCTCTGTCTCTCTGGCAAGCACATGCACTCTATAGCAAAAACAAACAAACAAAAAAACTAAGTGGTCAGGACCAGCAGATGGCATAGCAGTTATATCACTGGGCTCCCACATGGCTGGCCGTGGTTCTGGTACTGGACCTGGTGGCTTGAAACTCACACTGGGCACATGTGCACGTGTGCCCAAGATCCTGGGAGGAGAATGAAGAAGGAATTGTGGCATAGCTATCCCCCCTTGGGGGGCATTTCTCACTTTCCCTCTCACTATCTCGGTCTCTCTCGCTCTTATGAGTGCCCTAAGGAAAAACCTCTACCCAAAATAAAAAAAAAAAAAAATTACAGCAGCAAGTATAATGGAAATCATAACTAGAGTCAAAACCAAGGAGGTTAGAGAGACATTTTCATGGTCAAGGTCATTAATCCAGACATCAGGAGAAAGCACACATCACAAATCAGACTCCTAGCCTAAGTATAGCAAAATAAGAACAGAAAGGACAGTTACTCAATTAGAAACTTACACATCTGTGGCCTGACTCTTGTTCAATCTAATATACTACTTTTCAGACTGCCTATTTCCCTTACATATTTCCACAGTGATTTTTCAAGCCATCACTTTGAACATGTTACTACTTGTGAGTTTTATCTTCTGCTTTTGGTTGAAAATCTCTTGTAAATTGTTATTTCGATCTCCATCATTGAAGTTGTTAAACACTCACCGATGGGTGATGGGTTTCTACAAGACTGTAGTCACCATTTCTTTAACTCCAACATGACTATCTTTTTCTTAATCTCTTTTCTCTGACTTTTGGAACTGAGCATATTAGCTTTAATAAATGACTATGTCATTTTACTATCTTACTTTTCATGACCATTGATATGATAGATACCAGAATAAAATCCTTTTTTCATTTTCTACATTATTCTGATAAAGAGGGCAGAAAGGTAATACTCTCTGTAAATGGAATCCAATGTCTCATGAGTATTCAGGACTTAGAGTAGCTGACATTGGCAAGGATTACAGAATGAAGAGCACTGTTGATAGGTGTATAATGAAACTGTGGTTTTATCAGAGAAGACATTCTGCTTGCCTTGCTTTCTTTATCTGACATCTAATCAAACTGGAACCAGATTATACCAGGAAAAATTGTATTTGTAGCACTGGACACCATCCATTTCTACAGCCTGAAAAGCGGTCATGATTTCTAGTGGACCACATCTTTTTCTTTGCAGAGTAAATTATCCCACATATAATGTATCTTAGAGAAAATTAACATCATAAATAACACTTGGGTTCTCATACTACTTTTGTCCAACTAATGATTAAGAACTACAATTTTCCATTGACTTGAAGATTATATAAAGGTCAAGAAAATAAAACCGTTTTTCTTTGTTGAGATTTTCACTACACACAGGGCCTATGAAATAGACCTTTATATATTTAATTTGTTGCTTTATTTTTCAAAAGCAAAGCTAGCATAAAAAATGAATTTAATATATTGAGACCTTATTACTTATACTGTCAATGAGAATAGTACTAAAAGTTTACATTTTAATATCTGAGTTTGTAGAAATTTTCCCCTGTCCCATTTGGATCTGACAGAATCTTTATGAAATGGGCTTTATTTTAATAGGAGAAAAAATCTAAAACTTCTTTTTTTAAGTTATTTATTTCTTCTGAGAGAAAATGCAAGAGAGACAAAGAGAGACCCTAAACAGGGTATGAGAACCATGATCCAACTCCAGCTTAGGCCATCCCCAGATCATAGTTCAGGGAAGTCTCCAGATTTGAACCAGAAACCTTCGCATGTGGGATTGCCTCACAGAGCATAGTGTTTTATTACTGTGTCACGGTTCAATTCTCTACCCAAATTTATTGAATGTTTACTTCATGTTGGAATACTTTGAATTCTTGCAAGTACATTACCTTTAATCCTTTAAATAATCCAGAAGAATCAGTTTCTGGTCTAAGCTGAGTCTGGAAGATCAAGTAATTTTTTTTTTCATGAATAACAGATAATACATGAAACTTGCTTATTCATGTTTTTGACTCTCTACTCTCTATTCCACCTGGCTATATTTTAAGTACTCAGACCTTACATGTCTAAAACCAAGCTCTCTCCTGTCACTAACAAACCTGCTCCTCTCTGTTTTCATCTTGGCAAATGGCAACACTGTTCTCCTAGTTCCTTAAATTCAAAATCTTGTAATTATAAATTTTTGTTTTTATTATTCTTCATTCCACATCAAAATTTCAACAAATACTGCTAGTTCTACTTTATTCATTTCTGATTATATATCCTTTGTTAATTTTGTTCTAATTCATCATCATCACTCTCCAGAACCATTAGTTTCCTCTTTAATTCCATGTGTATTCCTTCTAAAGCCTAATCTTGCAAAGCAGCCAGCAGGTTCTTTTTAAAAAGTAAGCCAAGTCATGGCACTTCTGTGGTCACAGCTATGCAATAATTCACTGTTTTTCTCAGAGTCCTAACTAAGATCTTGAAGCCCTAGGTGATCTCTCTTCTGTTCCTCTCTTATTTCTTTCTTCCTTACACCACCCCAGGTGCACTGGCCTTCCTCCTTCCTGGTTTTTTGAATTACCAATTATTTCTAGGTAAAGACTATTAGGAAAACTAAATCTGTCAAAAGGCAATTAATTGGAAAACTCATAATCTATGCAGTCCATGTACCTCTACCAAAGCCTGTATTTTAGATTTTAATACCAAATTCCTGGTTTCTGCCTATATTGTGCTATTCATGTGTTTCTCTAAAACAGTAGCCCACTCTATAATAACTGAAAAAGTATAAAGTATCTAGGAATAAACCTAACCAAAGAAGTCAAAGACCTCTGCAATAAAACTGTGAAAATCTAAAAAATGAAATAGAAAATGACACTGAGAAATGGAAGCCTAAAAAATTGGACATTCATATGTCTTTTCACATATATTTCTGAAAATAACATTTATATCTTTATAAGTTCCTGTACTTTATCTCAAAACTATTGATTTAAACTGTATATTTTGAAAAAAAAATTTAAATACCTGGTATAACTGCATGCCCTTATTAAATGTTATAGTCACTATTTGGGTGAAAAATATTTGAGAAGATGATTTTGCTTACTCACTGCTGTTGTTTGCATACACTGATACTCAGAATTTATCCTGGGTGTCATCTTTTTGGTACTTTTGTAAACAAAACCATAATATGAAACAAATCCTGATTGTTAGCTTTTGAGACATTCTGCATTATAAAAAGACCCAGGAAAATCAAAGGAGCATGGAATTCCATTCTATATTACAGATAAAGAAAATCAAGTGTTGACACATGAAATACACAAGACAAGACAATAAATAAACCCTCCAGCTCTAGACACTGTTGGATGTAGATCAGGATTTGTGACAAATACTGATGCTTACAGCTGTTTCCAGTATGCCCAGTTTTGTAAAACAAGACAACTGTATATGGACCATATTGCCTATCAATTTCTCTAGAAGGCCATAGGCAATAAATTCATAAATTCTGAGGCTTACTAGGCTTATGAGGTATCTACAAATATACTACCCACCTGTAATCATGACTCCTTAGGTAATGTAAACACACAAGTGGTGCCTGTCCTTAGAGATCTTACAGTTTTTGTTCATTTGCTTATTTGCTGAGATGGTTGGAAAATAGCATATAAAAGAGAATTGCATTTTGATTGTATGCTAATTTATCACCTTTGTGTTCTCTGTCCATTCCACTCAAAAAAGTCTCTGGTAACAGAAATGTAGTGATCTGGTATGAAATTTTAAAAGGGAAATTATATCTACTCTGAAGATGGACCTGTAAAAATAATTCCAGTTTGGAGGCAGGTTTTGCAGAATGTGAGCAGAGAAGGCCTCAGTGCAATATATTAATAATCCATGTCATAAAGAGTGTGACAGCCATTGATTGAGAGAGTAGCTCCTCTAGTCCTTTACACAGAGTCACAGTTGATTCACCTGTATCTAGAACCCTGGTAACTATCCAAGGTAGAGGCAGTGAGGGTGCAGAGGAGAAGCACTTCAGGCACAAGTAAAAGTGACCGTGATATTTCTTCAAAGAAGTTCTTGAGTAGTCTGGATTCTGCTGGCATTTGGCAACAAAAGAAGCTGGTAGGTGCCAGACACTCCAGAAAATGCCTTCCTTTTTCAACTAGAAAAAGAAAAGGTGGCATTTGGGTTGGTTCCATGTCTTAGCAATCGTGAAAAGTGCCACAATAAACATCAATGTGCAAGCACTTTTACAATGAAAAATTCTTCTGTCCTTTGGGTAGATGCCAAGGAATGGGATTGCTGGATCATATGGTACTTCTATTTGTAGACTTTTGAGGAATCTCCAAATTGTTCTCCACAGTGGTTGGACTAAATTACATTCCTACCAGCAGTGTAAGAGAGTTCCCCTTTCATATTCTATGGAATACTATTCAGCCATAAAAAACAACAAAAGCCTGGCTTTTGACAGAAAGTGGAAGAATATGGAAGATTTACTGCTGAGTGAAGCAAGCCAGGCTATGAAGGAGAGACACTGTATGTCCCCACTTAATATATACCGAGTATCCGCACTCTATAACTGAAACTGACGGGCTAAAGGATGTACAAACACAAGAGATGGGTGTGAATGCCAGACGTGGTGTGTGTGGAGGAGTGGGGCCTGGGGAAAAACAGTTGGAGGAGGGATAGGGAGACAGCATTGTTGAGACAGGGAGGTAGTATTGTTATATTTTGATCAACTGGACTGGGGAGAAATGTTCACATATTGAAATGATCACCTTGTAAGCTAAATAATGTGATTGAATGTATTAAAAAAATGTAAATAAAATAAAATAAAAATACAGGTTATTGGGGGAGGGTGAGAAAGAGGGATTCAAGGGGGAAAAGAAAGAAACAAAACATTTAAGGGACACAAAAATGGAAAATTACCTGTTGATGATAGTATGTATGGTAATATCTTTGATTGAACCAATATATAGTGTATTCAGGATGGGAAAATTTATTTGGTATGCTGTAATGATGAACAGTGATTGAATGTGAAAAATATATGAAAAATAAATATAGTTTGTTGGTCTCCAAAAAAAAAGAAAAGTATTAATATTAATTTTTAAATTGACCTACTCAGGGGAAAAAATTGGCTATTAACAATAAAATACTTAATAATTTGTCTTCTCAAAAAAAAAAAAAAAAGAAAAGAAAAAGAAAAGAAAAGAAAAGAAAAGGTGGCTATTAGTTGCTGTGCCATTATTTTGCACCCTGAACATGATCTCAGTAGATGATCTAGGAAAACATTAATAGTCCATTGTTAAGTACTGTGGAAGGACAAAGAAAATAGAAACAAATTTTAAGTGAAGAATTCTAGAAGACTCTGGTAGAGAAAGAGGCAGGGAGGAGGTGTGCCCTAAAGCATTTCTCTAACTCCCAAATCATTTCCTTAGATTTACACCTTACCTGCTTAGCACTGTCTTGCTGGGACCACCCCCGCTGCAGCAGGGCTTCCAGCACTGTCTCCTGAATAATCCACAGGATGAACCACAGAACTTTTCCTCTGCGATAATCTCATAGCACACTTTACCTTTTCCAGGTCAGCATTCACACTGCATTTGAAATGTGATTTAATACAATTAAAAACCCTCTTAATTACACAATGAGCATCCCTGTGATTTATCTCTTCATCCTAGTGACTGTGACTGTGTTTAATTCTTTTCAAATTCTCAATAAGTATTTGCAGCAGGTATATCATTTAAATTAAAATGTTCTAACCATTGAGGACCAGCAGGTGTCCTAGTGGTTGAAGTTCTGGACACTCCCACATGGCTGACTACGGTTCAAGTCCTGGACCTGGTGGCTTGCTTTCTCACTTTCTCTCTCTCTCTCTCTCTGTATCTCCCTCTGGTCAAATTAAAATAAATGAATGAATATATGAAACAAATAAAATAAATCTTAAAAAAAAAATGTTCTAACCATGATAGGATGGGTAAGAGGATTCTGCTTACTGATTTGTCAGATATATGTTTAAGCAAATTTCATGCCAAAATTTATTTTTACTTATTAAGGTTATGAGTAGAGACATCCTGACACTCTAGGGTGCTCAAATTTAAAAATGAAAATATCTCATTTTCCAATTGCAGAGACCACTAATGCTACAAGGCTTGAATAATACTATAATGAATGAGTTTTTTTTTTTTTTTTTATTTGGATAATACGATTACAAAACTAATAGTTCTTGCTTCTACCACTGTTTCCTTTACTCTTGTAAATTAAATATATTTTTTTGCAAAACTATATTTAATATAATTTAGGGTAGAACTTAGGACTATGATTTGTAAGGAGCCTATAAAAGTCTTTGTCTATAAACATATGAACATAGTAATTGTCTTTGTTTCTTTGTTTTATTTTAGAAATTTTTGTCTTAGGACATGTGTAGAGAGAGAGAGAGAGAGACAGAGAGAGAGAGAGAGAGAGAGAGACATACACAGTGAGAGGGAAAGTGAGAAATCACCTCCCAAAGGGGATGGCCCCTGCACATTCAGCTCTCCTTCATTCTCCTCTCTGGATCTTGGGCACACATGCTCACATGTCTGGTGTGATTTTCAAGCCATCAGGTCTGGGACTTTTTTGTTTGTTTTCTTTTTTTGGAGAGGTTTTTGCTATAGGGAGCGTGAGCTCGCCGGAAAGACAGAGAGAGACAGAGAGACAGAAAGCAAGAAATCACCACCCTGGGGAGATGGCCACGCCGCAATCCCTTCTCCTCCATTCTTCTCTTGGGATTTGGGCACGTATGCACACGAGCCCAGAGTGAGTTTAAGCTACCGGGTCCAGGACTTGAACCACGGTCGACTACATGGGAGTCCAGCGACATAGCCATTATGCTAACTGCTGGTCCCAGGCCACCAGGTCTGGGACTTGAACTGCAATTCTGCCATGTGGGAGTCCAGTAACATAACCACTACACCATCTGTTGGCCCTATTTGTTTGTTTTAATCTATAGCTTTTTGGGCATCTTTCAAATGAAAAGCTTTAAATTAGCTGTAGATTGCCAATATTGGTTACATGTGAAGTCTCTCATAGATTACTGATGAACAATCCACTTAATATATAATTAATATTAATTTGCATAGATCGATACTGCAGTCATGAGTAATACTATGGGTGTTCCCTTTTATCTACAATAACAATCCCTTGTATTATTTAAAGTCCCTTGACTATATAGTTCCTTCTATTAGTTCCTTCATTTCTTCTGCCCAAGAAATAAGATGGTATCACACGGTCTCCTTTACTTCACAACTTCAGAGAAACATATTAGAATAGTAAGTTTCAATACGCTTATACTTCATTAATTGTATTAACATACTTTTATAATTCACCTAGACTGATAAAAGTTTTGATGACTATTTCAAAACTATATAAACTCCAGACGACAATCCAGTTTACCTAGCACAAAAGTCATAATAATAGCAAATTAAGTGCAAATGAGTAATTATTTATTTCCCTACATTTTTGAAAATTTTTTACAATACTCATATTTGAAAATGGAATCTTTGGAAAAACCGTGGCCATGTATCATTGCTTCTTCTAGTCCACAAATGAGACCTACAAAGTGAGTTGACATGTTTTCATCATACATTTTTAAGTACCTGTTGTCTTCTCTTTTGTGTATTGTTAAATATCTCTTTTATCATTCAGTCAGAATCCTATAATAAAAAACTTCACCTGCTTAAATTTCCCCAGGTGGTATTCAGGAATGCTTTATAAAGTTGGACCAATCTATAGTGCATTGAAGCTAGAAAAATTCATTTTGCATGTTGTAATGATATACAGTGTTTGAATGTATAAAAAAATCATTTTTTTAAAAAATATATTAAAAGCAACATCAAAGAGGGCTGACCTTGGTGCGGTGGTGGCAAAGGCAGCTGTAGCCGACATGACCAACAGCACAATTTGAATCTCAGACCCAAGAGCTGCATGTGTGCCCAAAATCCTGAGAGGAGAATGGAGGAGAAGGGATTGTGGCATGTCATGTATCCTGGAGAAGGGTGCTTTCTCACTTTCCCCCTCTCTTGAACTGTTTCTGGAGAGCATGAACCCACTTGCCCTCTAGGAAATTTAAACAAATAAATAAATAAATAAATAAATCACTGAAGAGAAAAGCAGGGGAGAAATTACAAACGCATGAGGTATTGTACAGAGAGGAACTAGTTGTTATGCAGAGTACCCACTGATTTCCTGACAAAGCAATGTCCTAATTATGAGGAGAAAGGAAAATATTGGAGGGACAAAAAATGGAAAATTATCTGTTGATGATAACCTGTATGATCATACCTTCAACTGGACTAATATGTAGTATATTCACACTGGGAAAATTTATTTTGCAAGCTGTACTGATATATAGTGATTGAATGTATAAAAAAAAGGAAAAAGAAACAAACAAAAAGCATGTTGTATTTGCAAGTTGTTTACACTAAGGTTTTATTTCACCACATACCAAGATAAAAACTTAACATTATTTGTTATTATAATTAAGAGTGCATTTGTAATTTCTTTTACTAATAATTTATCTCAAAGACCATTGCTCAAGGTTGGAAATGAGAACAAAGCTCTGGATGTTTAAAAAAAAAAAAAAAAAAAAAAAAAAAAAAAAAAAAAAAAAAAAAAAAAAAAAGCGGAATTGTAACAGCACAGTATTACCACTAGAGATAATACTCTAAATAATACACTGGATGACACTAAAACATCTCCAGTTGAGGGACCAGTTTAAAAATTCTACCAAACATCACCCATCTGTATTCAGTTCAACTAAATGTTTAACACTGAGATGATATATAGTATTTGAGAGAAGTAGGGCACCACTTTTGGCAAAAAAAAAAAAAAAAAAGGTATGGGTAAAATTAAATATTACATTTCATCAGTTCATATTTTTATTCAGTCATCAATTGGTCTCTTGTACAAATGAACAAATTATGAACTAAAATGAATATAACATACTCTTAAAAACGGTAATGATGTGCTCAGTAAATAAATACAAATGAACAAATTATGAACTAAAATGAATATAACATACTCTTAAAAACGGTAATGATGTGCTCAGTAAATAAATGGCATTTGGCAGCTTTTTCCAAATAGAAACGTTTGCAGAAAGACTGGCACTGACTAACTAGATGTCGGAGTGCCGTATAATGCAGGAGCCATCAGATGTTGTATAGTTAACATTTTCAAATCCACAGACTTCTAATAAGATTGTAACCTTCAGACAACATTTAAAATAAATTCCATTCTTCCTGCTGGACATAATTTATCACTTTCTAGAAAATGTATAGTCACCAAAAACCAGATTTTATTAGAAGTGTTCAGTGAAACAGATGTCATAGACTTTGAGAAGAAAAGAAAAAGACTGAGTTTGAAATAATAATAATTCCCTCAGGACAGGCATTTCTTGTCAGTTAATGAATAACAGGGTTGAAGAACCTCAAGGCAAAGCTTATTCCTTAAACAGCATCGTGTACAGCTGATAAGGGTTTTCATATTGATGCTTTCTGTGGTTTCCCACTAGTCTCTTTCTAAAGCCATGGTTTCTATTGATCCTCATCCCTATGCTCCCTTTTAGATATTCTTCTCAAGAAATATGCTTTCCTAGATTTGTAAATGTGTGCACAAAGAGAAAACATGACCTCAGGAAAATATCATGCAGCAACAGCAATAGGTCTAATGAGAGATGTGTGTCACTCTTTGGAAAACGAAGATAGAAAGTGGAGGGTAGAAAGAGATAGCAGTGTGTCTGCATTGCTAAGCTAAAAGACAAAAATAAGTTTCCTAAATAATGGCATTTTGTACCTTCGTATATTATTTCTTAAAAAGAAGTTGGGGTTAATTGAATTTGGAGATTTGGGCATCATGCCAGCTATCCTCATTATCATATTTACATATTTTTAATTAGTTGCGAAGGGTTACAAACAGGCTTTCCTGGATATTTGGAAAATTTTACCATAGAGGCTAATTTATTGCTGATAAAATCCTGAGGTTACAAAATAGGCTAGTGAGCTGTAGCAGTTTAAAATATTTCTTAACTTTAGGGAAAAATAGAATTATTTTTATGGATCAGGGTGTCTTTAGGTTATTCTCACTCAGATTTTCATTTTCAGAAGGGCAGGCTGAGCTGCAGTGATTAATTGACTTGGTTAAAGTGAGAAATACAAAGCTATCACACAAAAATTTACAAATATCAGAATCGGTAGAGTGATTACCTATGTATTATTATTAAAAGTTCAAATCATTTCCTAAGACTCAAAGATAAGATCAGATTGAAATATACATACCAGTTACCCAAGAACTTCTGCTTTGTGTCCAGAAGCAAATAAATCTAACAGCTCCAATAATGGCCCCATGGAGGACTAGAGAATTGATTCATATATTTTAAATGGGTTAGGAATACACTTTTTAAAGATCAGTGGTTCATGCTATACTCCTATTGCAATAGTTGGGTACCTAGCAAATAATCAATCACATAAAATATGCATGCATAAACATGCAAATGATATGCAGATAAGTATAAGTAAACAAATAAATAAATGTTTCAGATTTTTTAATTCCCATGCTCAAATAAATTGATGAAATGCTCCAAATGATAATCCTCCTAGGAGATTTCCACTGAAATATTAATTAAAACTGCTGAGAGTCCTGAAATTATAAAAGTTTTGTGGATTCTGGCAAAAGAACCTCAATTGCTATTTTCTCCACCCCTTCACATGCAGAATTTAACCTTGTTATATTCCCTGTTTTCTTAATTTACACGGACCTGGACAGCACTTTGATTATGTCTATTAATATTCTATACAAATAGTGTTTCAAAGAGGATGGTTTAGAAAATAATGACTTAGGCATTATTAATATATAATACATTTAATAAACAACGTCTTAGGACCATGAACAGAGAAATTTGGACCGAAGAGATGAACAGATGAAATGTATGCCATACATTGAACACCTAACGTTCTGCTTCTGTCTTCCAGATTGGCCTGTCTCAGCAAGCAATCTCCTTTCTGAGGAATCTTATGATCATTCAAAAAGAAATCTCTCTTAATTTGTGCCCATTTCTACACAGCACTACATTATAGTAATTAGTTCAGACAAAGAGAAAAAAACAGCTTCTCTGACTGATAGTTCTAGAACCAAGTTTCTAAGCCTTCTCTTTCTCAGGAAAGTTAAAATGAGTGGATGTGATAGTTATTAACAGAAGACTACCATGTGGACGATACAATTTAAAATAATTGCCTGTGATTCATAGGAAAGATCATAGACAGATTAAATTAGATTCCACATGCAAAATTCTTAGCACAATGCCAATCACAAGCACTCATGAAATGTAGTACTGTTAATGGACTGTCCATTCTCAAAATAAGGTATAAAACATAGTCAGTTTTCCTGTTTTCATTAAAACAGTTTCATTTCCTTTTTTACCTCCCTCTACTCCTAATCTTCCAAAATGAAAAAGCATTTAACATCACTGATAGCCATGGTTGAGTTTTCCTGGTGGTGCCTGGGAGGGGACTCAGCACCCAGAGTAGGTGGTGCTCCATTAAGTTTTCATGCAGGCTGTTGCCCAACTGTCCGTCATTCTATTCCTCCACGCTCCTTCAGTTGTAATGAATCTGTTTGCTGTTTTCATGCAGTACATGGGGATTGGAAATGACTATACTGCTACTCGTGTGCTAAATATGGGACTTAAGAATTCCATTTGGCCTGATACACTACACAGTTATCTCTCTTGGGTCTTGCCACCTCCATGGAGCTATAATTGGGCAGAAGGATAGGAGGATCGCTATCTGAGGACTATCAATCTGTCTTCTGCCCTCCCTTCCTCTCTCTTCTCTTATCCTCTCTCCCCCTTCCCCCTCCTCCTTCTCTTTTCTCCCCTCCCCTCCCCTCCTCCCTTCCTCTCCTTTCTTCTCCTCTTCTCTGTTTTTCTCTTTTTTTCCTCTCTTCCCTTTTCTCCTCTTCTCGTCCCCTCTCCTCCTTTTCTATGCCCTCCCTTTCTCTCTCCTCCAATCCTCTCCACTTCTCTTTTCTTTTTATTTCTCCATAGCCTGGTTCAAGAAAAAAAAAAAATCTTGCTAATTAACCTGTTGGAGGTTGATTTCTATTTTCCTAGTATCCCGCTAAGATAGTTTATCTATGTGGAAGAATTTCCTTAGGCTTTTGAAAGCAAAACAGAACAGAAAAATTCAAAGGGAAATAGTATTTTCTACCCTACCTCCTCCCCAAACATCATCTCATTCAAATTATTTATTTATTATCCTCATGGGAAGGTGCTTATAATCAGAAACTCCTTGGAGATTTGAGTCGCTCCAACTCTGACATACATTTAGAACTATCAGCTATTTTGTTCTAGGGACTAATTCTATCCTATCCTCTGGCCTTGTAAGATCTCCTGCTCAACTCTTTCTTTTTAAGTTTTTATTTAATAGCTTCACCCCTAATTGGTTATGTCTGTTTTTAACCCTGGAATTATCTTCCCACTGCAGTCTTTGATTTATTACTTTCTTCAGATTGTGTGTCTCTTGGTGGGAGTACTGACCAGCCCTGGCAGAAGGTCTATGGAACTGAAAATGACTAAAGGTGTCTAACAAATAGAGCTCCAGAGAAAATAAAAACAAGGTGCCACCTAGAGATGAAAACCTACACAAATCCAGAACCAGCCCTATATGGCATCAGGTAGCAATCTGAAAAAGGAACACAAGGAACTAAATTTTATGTAAACCAGAAGTTCCAGGGTACAGACGGTCATTACAAGCAAAAGTTACTAAAAAGTTAGAAACATGCTTTGATTTTGTTGCATTTTTATTTGCTTTATTACTTATTCCAATCTGGCAAATGGCCAGTTCCTGACAATCATGGAAAAATACTTTCAAGTATAGTTAGGTCAATACAGAATCCTTATGTAAATGATTTAACTTGCATAATCACTGTTGTTAGAAAAGTTTAAGTTGCTCTTTTGCAGTGAGCGTAGATCTTTTCTGCTGCCAAATTACTGTGACTTTGCTGTGTATTAAGTCAAAGAGCAAAGTCCCAAATACATTGAGATCAGAGCACATTCACATTATGCTTTCTGATTGCATTTATATTCTAGGGTGAGCCTTCTTTTGTATAAACTTAACGAAAATTTTTGACAATATGTTCAAAATGTATTGTAGAGCTAAAAATCTAACCTTTCTGTTTTATGGAACTTTCTAATTGTTGATACATTACCCAGTTGGTAATACTCTGAGAGTTTCTCAAATTCTATGACAGAAAGAACATTCATGCTTCACCATGCCCTGCTGTGGTTGATATATTGTCGTGATGAAACAAAACAGTTTAAAGGTAAAAACATCGAGGTATAAAAATGTTTTCTCTTTGAACCTGAGTGCATTACATTATTTTTTTTTTTATTTGAGAAGTTTTTGCTATAGGGCGTGTGTGCTCGCCAGAGAGAGACAGAGAGACAGAAAGTGAGAAATCAGCCCCCAGGGGGGGTGGCCATGCCGCAATGCCTTCTCCTCCATTCTCCTCTCGGGATTTTGGGCACGCACGCACATGCACCCGGCATGAGTTTAAGCCACCGGGTTCGGGACTCGAACCGCAGTCGACTACGTGGGAGTCCAGTGACATAGCCATTACGCTAACTGCTGGTCCCATAAAGAATTATTTTATTTAACTTTATTTATTATTATTATTATTATTATTATTATTAACATTTTCAGTTTGATCAGAGAGACAGAGAAGGAGAGAGAGGGAAAGTGAGAAAGCAAGCCACCAGGTCCAGGACTCGAACCGTAGGTGGCCATATGGGAGTGTCCAGTGCCTTAACCACCATGCTACCTGCTGCCCCTGCATCACACTATTTTTCTTATAATGTATTGCATGTCTATTGGTTTAAACACTGTCTCCCAGGGGGAAAATAGGATTGAATCATTTTATTAAAAATATTTGAACATCTAAAGAAAATAACTGAACATCTGAATATTGAATACATAAAAGTTTAGATAATTCAAGGGACGTTTGCATTTAGTGCCTCAGTACCCTCAGAATGTTTGATGGTTTCTAACTTGTCTTCAGTCATAAGTATATAAATAATCATTTTTTGTACTCTGACATTCTATATAAAACTGACATTTACTCTTGAGAAATAAAATACCTACAAAAATATTGTTTACAAAACATAGCATATTTACAAAATAAAACAAAACAAAACACCTACGCAAAGGCCAGAAAATATCCTCCAGGTAAGATTCCAAGTAAACTAGGGCCAAAAGAGATTATGAAAAGCTAGGGAAGATAAGGAAGTAGGGATCCCAGAGCTGAGGAAAAGAGGTACAAGAGCAGTCAAGGTGTGCTTCAGGCTAACAAGGCTGGGGATTCAAACCACAGTTACTGTACAGGATCCAGGTTGTTAGGAGCAGGTAATGGTAGCTACACCATGGGGCTGGCCCAATGTTCATTTTCTATGTGGTCATTTAGTCCATCTGGGATTGGCTTGTTAGATTGATATTTTTTCCTTTATCCTTTTTGCTTGTTTTGCATTGAGTGCTTTGTGTGTACATGTGTGTGTGTGTGTGTGTGTGTGTGTGTATATATATATATGTGTGTGTATACACATATACACATATATATATATATACACACATACATATATATTTCTTCCATTGAAATTTTAGTTAAACCTGTTTATTGTGCTTTTAATGGCTAATCTAAAAATTGTAATATGCTTTCTCAATTTATAACAATGTGTGAAAAATTATCTTACTTTCATATATAAGAACCTAACAATAGTACCCTTCAATTAACCCCATATTTTGACTGATTTTGTCACATATTTTATTTCTACATATCTACAAAAGCCAAGATGCATTATTATTTTGCATTAGACCATTCATTACACTTTTTTTTTTTTTTTTGGAGAGGTTTTCGCTACAGGGCGCATGCGCTCGC
This sequence comes from Tupaia tana, assembly GCA_026018925.1. Classification (NCBI taxonomy): domain Eukaryota; kingdom Metazoa; phylum Chordata; class Mammalia; order Scandentia; family Tupaiidae; genus Tupaia; species Tupaia tana. The sequence goes on along the minus strand of JAKSZU010000006.1, from coordinate 165,592,449 downwards.
CAGACAGACAGAGGGAGACAGAGAGACAGAAAGCTAGAAATCACTCCCCAGGGGGGATGTTCATGCCGCAATCCCTTCTCCATTCTCCTCTCGGGATCTTGGGCACGCACACACAGGCGCCCGGTGTGAGTTTTAAGCCACCAGGTCTGGGACACGAACCGTGGTCGACTACGTGGGAGTCCAGCGACATAGCCATTATGCTAACTGCTGGTTCCCCATTACACTTTTTAAAATGAAGAAAAACACATTTTATATTTAACTATATTGTTTCCATTTCTGTTGCCCTTTACAGTTTTGTATAAATCTAACTTGTTGTCTGGTATCATTTTCAATTTAAATTTCATTAACATGTCTTGTGAAGTACTATTGATAAAAATGTTTCTCAACTTATGTTTTCAGTTGGAAACATCTTGATTTCTTTTTATGTATTAAACATGCCTATGCTGTATAGAGAATTCTAGGTTAATTGCTTTTGTGTGTGTTTTTTTTTTTTAATGTTTCCCTTTCTTCCTTTCTTGTCTTTCATTAGTGAGAAAGTCAGAGAGAGACAGTACTTCAAACAGGGTCTGATATGACTTAAAGATGCTTATAAAGCAAGACATAAAATATCTAGTTACTTTGTTAATAATTTAAATTAATTACTTATTAGAACAAATTCAACTATCTCTAGGAATATAGCATTATCTAGATTCCACAATACACTATCTATAATTTTAGCATACAATAAACACTTTCTTGATACATGAAAAGGAGGGACCAGCAGTTAACGTAATGGCTATGTCGCTGGACTCCCACGTAGTCCATCGCGGTTTGAGTCCTGGACCCGGCGGCTTAAACTCACGCCGGGCGTATGTGCGTGCATGCCCAAGATCCTAAGAGGAGAGTGGAGGAAAAGGGATTGCGACATGGCCATCCCCCCTGGGGGGTGATTTCTCGCTTTCTGTCTCTCTGTCCCTCTCTGTTTGTCTGGCGAGCGCACGCGCCCTATAGCAAAAACCTCTCCCCCCCAAAAAAAAAAAGAAAAAGATAATTTGTATCTAGGGAAAACATCAATCAATTGAAACAGACCAACATATAGAAAGCATGTTGGAATTCACAAACAAAAACTTAAACACAATTATGCTAAAAGTATTTAATAGTTTAATGAAAGGATGGGCACAATTCATGAGTAGATTAGAAATGCCAGTTGAGAAGTACGTGCTATTAAGTAAACAAATAACAATCTAGAATTGTGATATTCAATTAATGAAATAAAAAATTACCTATCGGGGTTCACAATTAGACTACAGAAATAACTGAAGAAAAGGCAATAGGAGGAATCTAAAATAAAGCATGTAAAGAAATTTATATATATTGCAAAGCCTTAGTAACTTGGAGATACTACCATGTGGTCTAACATAACTAACTGAAGTATCAGAAAGAGAAGATAAATTATGGCAGAAAAATATTTCAAGAGTTAATCATTGAAAATTTTTCAGGTTGAAGAATTATTTTAATTCAAAAATCTAGAAAACTCAATGTCTCCAATCATTATAAATAAGGATTGTAATCAGAGTGTCTGAAAACAAAATATAGATAAGAAATATAGGCAGTGTGTTGGGACCAGCAGATGGCATAACGGTTATGTTGCTGGGCTTCTATGTAGATGATCACAGTTTGAGTCTTGAACTTGGCTTAAAACTCGGGCTGGGCAAGTGTACATGTGTGCCCAAAATCTGAAGAAGAGAATGGAAGAGAAGGGATTGTGGCATGGCCATCCCCCCTGGGGAGAGTGATTTCTCACTTTCTGTCTCTCTGTCTTTCTCTGTCTCTCCAGTGAGTGTCTGCACCCTATAGCAAAAATCTCTCTGTCAGAAGAAAGAAAGAAAGAAGAAAGAAAGAAGGAAAGAAAGAGAAAGAAAGAAAGAAAGAAAGAAAGAAAGAAAGAAAGAAAGAAAGAAAGAAAGAAAGAAAGAAAGGAGGAAGGAAGAAAAAAGTGGGACCAGCAGTTAGCATAATGACTATGTTGCTGGACTCCCACATAGTCAACCGCGGTTCGAGTCCCAGACCCGGTGGCTTAAACTCACGCCAGGCGCGTGTGCGTGCGTGCCCAAGATCCCAAGAGGAGAATGGATGAGAAGGGATTGCGGCATGGCCATCCCCCCTGGTGGGCGATTTCTCGCTTTCTATCTCTCTGTCTCTCTCTGTCTGGCAAGCACACGCGCCCTATAGCAAAAACTTCTAAAAAAAAAAAAAAAAAAAGAAGAAGAAGAAAGAAGAATGAAAGAAAAGGGATATAGGCGGTGTAAAAATATACAGAACTTTCGAGAAATCAACAATAAGTATAACCATTGATTTCTCATCAGAAATAATGTGAACCAAAGTAAATTAATGCCAGCTTTAAAGAACTAAAAGCAAAAAGAAGGGGCGTAGATGGTGGTCCAATGGTAAAATGCAATGGTCTGTGAGGCTTCTCACATGAGAAGGTTCCCAATTCATGTCCAGAGTACTTCCTGAGTATGCTGGGCACATGCTTGCCCATAATACAGGACTGATAGAAGGCTGGGGGTGGGTCATGGCATCAAATGTTTAAAGTAACCTTAATTCTAATTCTAGAGTAGCCTTACTCCTAAGGTATAGTCTTTCCTATATTTAAATTGAATCACCTCGAGTATTTAGCAGTGTCTCCTCAGGCTGGCTCATGACAAGTTTAATGTCTCAGAAATTTGTGACTTCCTGAATCTCTATTTAAAACATACTTTCCTTGGGAACCAGCAGTTAGCGTAATGGCTATGTTGCTGGACTCCCACGTAGTTGACCGCGGTTCACATCCCGGACCCGGTGGCTTAAAACTCACACCGGGTGTGTGTGCGTGCGTGCCCAAGATCCCGAGAGGAGAATGGAGGAGAAGGGATTGCGGCATGACCATCCCCTCTGGGGGATGATTTCTCGCTTTCTGTCTCTCTGTCTCTCTCTGTCTGTCTGGCGAACGCACGCACCCTATAGCGAAAACCTCTCAAAAAATAAAAAAAAGAAATAATAATAACAAATGGAATTAAATAAAGAAATAATTCTTTTTTTTTTTTTTTTTTTGGAGAGGTTTTTTGCTATAGGGCGTGTGCGCTCGCCAGACAGACAGAGAGAGACAGAGAGACAGAAAGCGAGAAATCACCCCCCAGAGGGGATGGCCACGCCGCAATCCCTTCTCCTCCATTCTCCTCTCGGGATCTTGGGCACACACGCACACGCGCCCGGCGTGAGTTTTAAGCCACCGGGTCCGGGACGCAAACCGCGGTCGACTACGTGGGAGTCCAGCGACATAGCCATTACGCTAACTGCTGGTTCCCTGTTATTATTATTTCTTTAGTTTGACCAGAGAGAAAGAGAGAAAGGAAAAGCGAAAAAGCAAGACACCACATCCAGGACTCAAACCATGGTCAGCCATGTGGTAGTCTAACACCTTTATCTACCATGCCACCTGCTGGCCCCTCTGCCAGGCTTTTTGAAGTTTTGCCCTATACATGCCCAATTTAGAAACTCATCAAAGATATCTCTGAGTATTTTGCTTCGTTATGGTGCCCTGCCCTGGCTAATTCCACCCCAACCTCTGAACTCAGCTTTCCCGTGTCAGCATTGTCCTCAGCTTTCCTTATGGGCTGCAGATCGCAAACTGCCTTCTGTCAGAAAGCTTGGAAGGTCATGGCCTTCCTTTGTGTGTTTCTCGTCTTTGGGTGTTAAAGAGTTCTGAACTCCTTAATGTCCAACACATGAAAGCAATAATGCAACACAAGTTCAAATGGTGCAAATTTATCTTCTTATAATTTTGTAGATGAGAAGTCCAACACAGGTGTGATGGAATTACAATAAAGATGGTTATAGAGTTGAACTTCTTTCTGACAGTCTGGTATCCTTTCATTCTTGTTTCATTTACATTTTCTCACTGCACATCTTTGCAGCATTCAAATGAATCTTCCCTGCATGAATACACTGCATATTAGTCCAGTCAAATATATTACCACACACATAATTTTACACTTTTGTAACTGTTAAATGTTTTACTTTCCTTGATTCCCTCCCACCCCACCCCCACACACCTGGTATTGTTTTTCAATTTTTATTTAATTTTATTTTTATTCTGTAAGTTTAAGTTGTACAGCATGATGTTTGGCATCTATATACCTAGTAAAATGATTGCTATAGTCATGACAATTAGCATTCATCATCTCACAGTTACCGTGTGTATGTGTGTGTCTTTGTGTGTGTGTTAAGAGCACCTAAAAACTGGGAACCAGCAGTTAGCGTAATGGCTATGTCGCTGGACTCCCACGTAGTCGACCGCGGTTCGCGTCTCGGACCCGGTGGCTTACAACTCACGCCGGGCGCGTGTGCGTGCGTGCCCAAGATCCCGAGAGGAGAATGGAGGAGAAGGGATTGCGGTGTGACCATCCCCCCTGGGGGGTGATTTCTCGCTTTCTGTCTCTATGTCTCTCTCTGTCTGTCTGGCGAGCGCACACGCCCTATAGCGAAAAAACCTCTCCAAAAAAAAAAAAAAAAGAACACCTAAAAACTACTGTTAGCAAATTTCCAGTATAAAATATACAGTTATTAACTATAGTTTTCATGCAATATATTAAATTTCTAGACTTATGCATCATGTATAACTGCAACTTTGTACCCTGTAACCTATAGCTCTTCAACAACCCCCACTCCTAGTCAGCACCCTTCTACTCTGTTTCTGTGTATTTTTCTTAGATCCCACATATAAGGGAGATCATACAGTATTTTTTTCCATATCTGACTTATTTTATTTAGCATAATGCCCTCTAGCTTTGTCCATGTTGTTACAAATTATAGTATCTCCTTATATTTCCATGACTGAATAATATTCCAGTGTGAATGTATATTACAATTTGTTATCCATTCATCTGTCTATAGAAACTTACATTGTTTCCATTTATTGCCTGCTGTGAATAATGCTATAATAAATACAGTATTGAAATACCTAAGATGTACTGGTTTTTATTTGCGTGTAGACCAGAAAAGGAGTTTCTGGGGACCAGCAGTTAGCATAATGGCTATGTCGCTGGACTCCCATGTAGTTGACCGCGGTTCGAGTCTCGGATCCGGTGGCTTAAACTCATGCCTGGGCGCGTGTGCATGCGTGCCCAAGATCACAGAGGAGAAAGGAGGAGAAGGGATTGCAGCATGGCCATCCCCCCTGGGGGGTGATTTCTCGCTTTCTATCTCTCTGTCTCTCTCTGTCTGTCTGGCCAGCACACGTACCCTATAACAAAAACAAAAACAAAAACAAAAGCAAAAATCAAAAAACAAAACAAAACAAAAACTCTCCAAAAAAAGAGTTTCTGGTAGTTCTATTTTGATTTTTTGAGGAACTTCCATACTATTTTCAATAATAGTGCCACCCACATATATATTCCCACCAACAGTGTACAAACAAGGGTTCTCTTTTCTTCAAGTGTTTGTCAACACTTGTCTGTTATATTTTATTTATGGTAGCCACTCTAACAGATGTGAGGTACTATTTCATTGTGGCTTTGATTTGTATTCTTCTGATTGTGCTGAGTACATTTTCATATGCCTACTGGCAATTTTTATGTCTTACTGAAAGACAGGTATTTGCAGCTAAGGAGTCATATCAGACTTTTTCCTGTCTGTAAAATTTTGGACGATTAGCAACTTCTTTTCATTTGCTCTTCTTTCTGTCTCCCTTGGTCTAGGCTGACCATATTTCTGATATTATAAGATTCTCAAGAACTTTGTGTGTCTCCCATTTATGTTATAGAGCTTCGCCCCTTTATGCAGGAGGCTCATCTACAGACATTTCCTAGGCAATATCCTCTCCATTTTCATGGAGTTTTTTCTTAAGAAGGATAAGGATATCTATGAGTTTTCAATAAACATTTGTATGAATTTCTTTAAAAAATACTTTGACTTTTTAAGTTTTCAATTATTAGCAAAAAGTTATGTAGCCACACCCTTGGCCTTTTCCTGAGAGCATTTTTCCAGATGGTGAATCTTCTCATCTTAGCATCTGTCGCCACTAAATAGACAGAAATTTTCAAGTCATAAGTGCTGGTTCCCCTTAACAATTCTTCATCTCTCTAATGTTGTATTTTATTTTCAATATAAAACAAAACAAAACAGAAAACATAATTCACTTTCAACCTTTTGCTGAGAAATCGTAGCTGTGCTGTTAATTTTATATGTTAACTTGACTAAGCCATGATGCCAAGACATCTCATTAAACGTGATTTCTTGGTTTGTCTGGAGTTCCCAGAAAAGATTAGCATTAAAGTATATGAACTGAGGGGGACCTGTAGTTACCGTAATGGCTATGTCGCTGAACTCCCATGTAGTCGACTGTGGTTTGAGTCCCGGAGCCGGTGGCTTAAACTCATGCCGGGCACTTGTGCGTGCGTGCCCAAGATCCCAAGAGGAGAATGGAGGAGAGGGGATTGCGGCGTGGCCATCCCCCTAGGAGGTGCTTTTTCGCTTTCTGTCTCTCTGTCTTTCTGGAGAGCGCACACACCCTATAGCAAATACCTCTCAAAAAATAAACAAATAAAATAAAATACATTTTAAAAATAAAAGGAAAACTCTGACAAATTGAGTACAATTAAAAAAAAAAAGTATGTGAACTGAATAAAACCTATGCTCCTCCTCGATTCTAGTGGGCAGTATCCAATCTATTGAGGATCTAAATAGTACAAAAACCATAGAAAAATGACTGTACCCTTCCCTGTGTCTGATTGCTTATGATAGGAAATTGATTTTTCCCTTTCTATAGTGCCCTGTTTTTCAGACCCTGACTGGGATATACACCATTGACTTTCAGGCTCTCAGACCTTCAAATGATCCCACAAGCTTTCTTGGGTCTCCAGCTTACTGAGGGCAGAGAGAGAGACTTCTCACTATCATGTAAGCCACTACTATGTAATAAATCACTTTCTAGATTCGTTCTATTTTTATTGAAACATGCTAATACAGTAACTAAATACCTGAGTACATGGTTTATCCAAGTACACGAACAGATGGCTTAAAAATATAGCTTTTCATCTACATGCAGGATAAAATTCTACTAAGTTGTCTGCCTCTATGCAAGGATTCTTTTCCTCCAGTTTTCAACACATTTTCTTCATTTCCTTCTAGGACTCCACCAGACATACTTTTTAATGATAGTATATTTCTTCTTGATTTTTTCATTGCCAGAGAACATGTACTCTTTCCAGAGAGAATAGGGAGACAGTGAGAGAGAGAAAGGGAGAAAGCATCTTCCCAATGGATATGGCCATGCCACAATCCCTTCTCTTCCATTTTCTTATCCTCTCAGAATTTGGAGCATGCATGTACACATTGCCACTATGTTTTTGAAGTCACTGGGTCCAAGATTCAAACTGCAGTTGATCACACAGGATTTGGCTCCTTTAACCACAGGCTCCAGGGCTGGCGTGTTTATGTATTTATTAACAGTTCATGATGCTCTCAGATTTCTCTAAATTGATTTACACTTTCTCCATAATGCTCTTCAGTTTTTTTTTAGTTCTCACAGTTTTTAAGATTCATATTTCTACTAACAGTCTCTTAAAGATCATTTATGTGTTTTTATTTAAATCATATTCTTCAACATTTTTCTATCTTCCATCCACTGACCAATTCCAAAGCCACTTTCACATGTTTAGCTATTTCTTACAGCAGAATCCTACTGTAAATACAAATTCTGTATTAGTATTTATTGCTGCTATAACAAAACATAGCCAATTTAGTGGCTTAAAGAGTAAAAAGCTGGCAAATAAGGAATTAGTGAAAACTATGTTAATATTAAAACTATATGAAATTACTCTGTATACTAATAAACAGAAATATTAACTATTTGTGCCATGATCAGTCTTGAAGTACATGACTTTTGAATTACACAGACTGGCAAGGCAAACTTTGTATAACAAGTGATAGCCCCATAGTAGTAAAACTTTTCATTTTCACAATTACTATATAGCTGTTACAGAAAACACAAAACATAAACATAGATAAAACATAAATAATTTTTAAAAAACTGTAACACTTTATTTTGCATTGAATATGTTTCAAGTGTTTAATTTGTAATCTAATGGACTAGAGTGAAAATGGTTGCAAAACTCCTTAATAAATATATGGAAAAGAGAAAAAGAGAAGCTAGTAAAATTTTTTATTACCGATTTTTTTTTTTTTTTTTTTTTTTTTTTAGGGGGAAGAGGTTTTTGCTATAGGGTGTGTGTACTTGCCAGAAAGACAGAGAGACAGAAAGTGAGAAATCACCCCCCAGGGGGGATGGCCACACTGCAATCCCTTCTCCTCCATTCTCCTCTCTGAATCTTGGGCACGCACACACACGCGCCCGTTTTGAGTTTAAGCCACCGTGTCCAGGACTTGAACCACGGTCGACTACATGGGAATCCAGCGATATAGCCATTATGCCAACTGCTGGTCTCTGTATTACCAATTTTAAGCTAATTATTACATTGGTTTAAAAGTTTGAAAATGTTAGCACATTATCTGTGTATCTCTGGGACCAGCAAATGACATAATGGTTAGGTCACTGGATTCCCACATAGTCTACCCGATCCTGGTGACTTCAAACTCACAAGAGGTGTGTGTACATGTGGGCTCAAAATTTCAAGAGGAGAATAAAAGAGAAGGGATTGCAGAGTGGTCATCCCACTGGAGGTGATTTCTCATGTTCTGTCTCTCTGTCTCCCCAGCAAGCAGACACATCCTATAGCAAAAATCTCTTTGAAACACACACACACACACACACACACACACATATATAATAGAAAATGTAAGAAAAACAAAAGAGTTATTGTAATTGGTTGTAGAATAAATAAATATAAGCTGAGTTTGAAATTTTATGATAAAATAATAAAAAAGAGACACTTACCTATCACAGGAATATACATAAATAATTACAGTCCAAAAGTGTCCTAGACTTACTGTTAGTGATAGTTGTAAACATCAAGATATTTCATTAAAATATCACATAAATATTAAACTCCATATTTTAGAAGTTATAAATTATTTAAAAGTAGCAAAAAGCAAAAGGATAAATCAATAACTGTTGCCTTTGACATGTAATTAATAATGTCTTATTTAAATATACAGAGATTTATGATTAAAGAAATGTTCATCATCCTTATCACCCCCCCACACACACACACACATGAGCACACACTCACACAATTTTATAAGAAAGGAAAGGAAAGAAAGGCTTAGGAAAGGGAAATGGTAGAATTAAAAGTTCACAGAAGACATTTTTTTTCTTTGCTTCCAATTTTATTTTAAACTTAATTCTTTGCTTTCAAATTCTGTTAGAAATTGATAGAATGAAAGCTTATGAAGGAAATGTTTCTTGCCCTACTTTTTAAGATAATGCAAAAGTGAGATCACAGAAGTTCTTAATATAACTAATCCAATGAATACAAAGCAACGAAAAGCAGAGCATACCAATATTACTGAATAGCATACAGTCATTTGTACAATCAAGGTATAACAAGTAAAATTCAAGCCAAACTTGTCTATTCATTCCAAGGAAATCTTTTACCTAATTTCCTCCCATGTTATACTTGAGACTGCCTACATAGTCTATTACAAAATGCAATTTTAGATTTTAATTAAGAAGTTCAACGTTTTCCTTCAAAGTCTCTGCTAGTAAACGATATGGCTCCTTAGAGACTGATGGAATTACATATTTTTGGAGAACAGTGATGAAGGATATAATGTACAAAATAACTTGACCCAATTACAATTACTTGAATTGACTTTATAAAGCCATGCTATGTTCCAGGAGAGCTGATTCTTTAGGAATTCTTGAAGCTGACAAAAGTTCCCTGAGGAATTCTTTTCCTGAGTCTAACTCAGATTCAGGACAGGTGTTGTGTTCTAATTTTTATCTTTCCTTTTTTCTTTACATTCTTGCTACAAATTTTTATGTAAATAATAGTCATGATTATACAATGATGCTTTTGGCATTGAGATAGTCCCAAGGGCTGTGATTGAGAAATTGAAGAGAAGGTACTCCAAACAGCTTCATAAAACATCATAAATGCTATAATACACAACTCCAAGAAAAATATTTTAAAATCCCTCTTCCCTTGGCACAAAAACAGGCAGGTAGACCAATGGAAGAGAATTGAGAACTCAAAAATAAACCCCAAAACATACAACCAAGTGATCTTTTTATTTTTATTTACTTTTTTATTTCATTTTCTTTTATACATTCAATTGCATTATTTAGCTTACAAAGTGAATATTTCAACATGTGAACATTTCTTCCTAGACCAGTTGATAAAACTATAAAATATCAGCCAAGCGATTTTAACAAAGGACTTCAGGCAATTCAATTGGGAAAAAAAACTCTTCAGCAAATGTTGCTGGAAAAATAAGATATCCACCTGCAGAAGAATGAAACTGGACCCCTATTTCTTTTCATTAACAAAAAGCAAATCAAAATGGATTGAGGATCTAAACATACAACCTCAAGTTCTAAAACTACTGTGGAAAAATACAGGGAAAACTCTCAAAGGTATTGGAGTAGGCAAGACATCTTAAAAGAGACTGCCAAAGCACAGGCAATCATCTCAAAAAATAGACAGGTTTATCTACATTAGGCTAAAAAGCTTCTGCACAGCAAAATAAACAATAATTACAGTGAGGAGACAACCCTCAGAGTGGGATAATATATTTGCAAACTACCTAAAATAAGGGATTGAAAACCAGAATACACAAGGAATACAAGCAGCAGCTTACCTGAAAAAAAAAAAAAAAAAAAAAAAAAAAAAAAAAGAAAGAAAGAAAGAAATTAATGAATCCAATTAAAAAATGGGCAAAATTAACTGGACAACTCTCCAAAGAACACATACAAATGCCCAAAAAGTGTATCAAAACATGCTCAACATCTCTTATCATAAGTAAAATGCAAATTAAAACCACAATGAGATACCACTTAATCCCAGTTGAAATGGGTAAGAATAAAGTAAAGAATGATAAATGCTAGAGAGGTTGTGGTAAAAAGGGAAATCTTCCTGCACTATTGGTGGGAATGTAAGTTAGCACAACCACTGTGGAGAATGAAATGAAGGTTCCTCAGAAACCTACAAATAGAATTACCATACGACCCAATAATTTTCACACTTAGGTATCTATCCAGACAATAGCACAATCCTTAGTTGGAAAATCATTTGCACATCCATGTTTATTGCAGCATTACTTACAATTGTTAGGATATACAATCTGCCCAAATATCCAAGAACAGACAAGTGGATTGAAAAAATGTGATTCATGTATTCTATGAAATACTACTCAGCCATGAAAAACAAAACACTGATATTTGATAGAAAGTGGACATATCTGAAAGATTTCATGCAAGTGAAGCAAACTAGACTATGAAGGAAGGCCACTGTATGTCCCCATTCAATATATACCAAATGTCTGCCATCTATAGCAGATAACTGAAAGATTAGGAGGTATAATAGCAGGAAGGGCAACTGTAGATACTAAAAACAGTGTATGGAGGGTAATAAGAGGTGGGTAACGGGGCTGGAAGAAACAGGATCGGGAAAGAACAAACACATTTAATAGACATAAAAATGAAGGTACCTGCTGATGAAAATGTATATGATAATGTCTTTGTCTTGATTAATGTGCACTGTGTTGATGCTGGGAAAAATCATGTTGTACACACTGTAAAGATGTAGAGTAATTAATAATTTTTAAAAATAATAAATAAAAACTGTAATTTAAAAATAATTTTAAAAATAAATAAAATTTCCTCTTTTCTCAACACCTCCTCCTGGTCTCTTTCTGAAAAGACTTGCCTAATACACTTGCATTGTATTTCGGAGCAATTGCCATTTTTAAAAGAAAGCACTAAAATGATGGAAAATAATATATTTTGGGGGTAAAAAAAGAAAAAGAAAAAGAAAAAGAAAAAGAAAAAGAAAAAGAAAAAGAAAAAGAAACCAGGCTAGGCCAGCTGCAGTGGTGCAACAGTAGCACAATGCTGTTTGATTCTGAAATCACTTGAGAAGGTCTAGGCTTCATGTTCCAAGACCTCTCTGTATACACTGTGTGCCTTTGATCCTGGCTGACAAAAGCTTAGGTGGATCACCACTTAAGGACCTTGTTGCAGATTCCTCTCTCTCATATTCTTTCTCTCTCTCTCTGAAGAAATAAATAACCTTTTAAAAAATCTTCTCCCATAATGTATGATTTAATTCAAATTCAGTGTACTTCCTTGGCATTTATTGGTTTGTTTGTTTTGCTTTAATTGCAAAAGTGCTGATAGTTGAATGTCCTTGTTTTGGGAAATCCATCCTGACATCATGTCAATATATCTTAACTTGAAGACTTCTTGGAAAAGGTAAAAGAAAATGTTTCTTAATAAAAGAATGTATTCATTCGTAAGTGTATATATCTCAAAATTGAAGTAAGCTCAATATTTATTTTTGAATTTGACCACCTGCACACAGTGGAAGCTTAGGTATACCGTGGGTATAGCAGTTCATTGAATTCAGCCAAGCTGGTAGCCATTAAAAGGCCTAGATTTTGAAAATGACATAGGCTCTATAAAGCTTAGGAGGTGTGCAAAAGAAGCTCCATACAACTTTTGGAAGGAATCAGGGTTTGCAAGAACTGAGCAAGCGTTAACCCACAGAGTCCTCCCGCATGAGTCAGAATGGATGTCTCTATGATCAAATAACCATAAAGTGTTCCTGTCTTCCCCTCATGATAGGTTGCATATGAGCAGTACCAGTAGCACCACAAAGATAGTGGAGCCAGAACAAAGGGAAAAAATCCTTTTGGCTCTAAACATTCTGAAGAAGAGAATAGCTTATCAAGCTCTAAATGCTGCTCAAGCAAAGTGAGCACTTTTGGTAAGGAAAGGCCAGAGGAAAGAAAGAGGACCCAGGTTTAAGAGACTGGAATTGCTTTTTTTTTCTTTTCTTTTCTTTTCTTTTTTTCTTTTTTTTTCTTTCTTTTTTTTTTTTTTTTTTGGAGAGGTTTTTGCTATAGGGTGTGTGCGCTCGCCAGAAAGACAGAGAGACAGAGAGACAGAAAGCAAGAAATCATCCCTTCTCCTCCATTCTCCCCTCAGGATCTTGGGCACGCATGCACACGTGCCTGGAGCGAGTTTAAGCCACGGGCTCTGGGACTCAAACCATGGTCGACTACATGGGAGTCCAGCGACATAGCCATTATGCTAACGGCTAGTCCCTGGAATTGTTTTTAAAGTATGATACAGGGACCAGCAGGTGCCGTGGCAGTTGAGAGGGTTGTACTCCCACGTGGATGACTGTGGTTTAGTGACTGGACCTGGTGGCTTGCTTTCTCTCTTTCCCTTTCTTGCTCTCTCTCTGTCTCTTTATGGTCAATTTAAAAAATAATAATGATAACATGGGGCCATCAGGTGTCATGATGGTTAAGGGCACTGGACTCCTGTGTTCAAGTCCCTGACCTGGTGGCTTGCTTCCTCATTTTCCCTCTCTCTCTCTCTCTGTTCCTCTCTGATCAAATTAAAAATAAATAAATAAATAAAGTTAAATAAGTAAATAGAAACACAGTCAATGTTTGTGAATATCAGATACAGTGTTTGTGAAATAATAGAGTCTGAGGAAGGACATTTAGGAGAAAAATAGAGAGGCAAAGCATTAATGGGACAAAGAAATGTGGTATTATCTGTTGAAGATAATTTTACACTGTTATCAACTGGACTAGGGAGAAATGTACACATGTTGGAATAGTCACTTCGTAAGCTAAATAACATGATTGAATGTATAAAATAACAGGAAATAAAAAAACAAATTAGAAAAGGAAAAGAAAAAAAAACTGCTTGCAAAACCAAAAAAATTAAATTAAATTAAATTAAATTAATAAATAATGCTTAAAAAATAAAGTATGATACAGAATTGTTATAAAATTACCTATTCACAAAATGGAAAGTTGATGATAATGTGTATGATAATATATTTAACTAGACTAATAAATGGTGTATTCATGCTGAATATTCATGTTACATACTATAATGATATACAGTGATTGAATGTATAAAAAAAATAAAAAATTTTCTTATCTCCTGAGTTCACCGGATTTCCATGTGTTAATTTATTCTGTTTCATTTTAAGATGGACTTCTTTACTGATGCATTTATTCAAGTGGAAGTACATTCATATCTTTACTTGTGTCAGTATAATAAAATTCTTAGTGGATTCTTCTGTTTTGATAACTTCTTATAAGGCTTTACTCTAGATTTAGCACGTGCTTTTCTCTGGTAGATAGTATTGAGATCATCCACCATTTTCTTTGGTAGATAGTACTTTTGCCAGATATCTCAGTGAACTATGCTCTGAAGTTGAGCAGCCAAGATGTAGACCTAATTACATGATGTGATTCCCTAGTGGAAGCAGTATACCTAGCACTCAGTGATGAGGATGTTCAGGTTACAACACAAGAAACTTCACCTCTGCCACGTCAAATCACCTTAGGTGGTTATTAAGCTGTACTTAACAGATAAAATATTTCTCCATCCTCTACCAAATTGACACCACTTCCACACCTTGTTCATCTACATGTGAGTCTCCATTGAATTTATCTGATGAAAGGATCTGGATCCTAGTGAAGAGATCAGCTCCAGACCCAAATCCTCTGTGAGTTTTTTAAGTCCAAACATAGATAATTATAAAGACTTTACTTGACAGGCTTCCTGGGACAAAGCAAACCTTCCCACACTTGACCTAGTACAAAATTAGTATAGTCTAGTCTCCAATGGGAGTTGCAATCAAAGACTCAGGTCCTCCGGTTGGTCAAGCTCATATGAGTATTTGCATTTCTGGCCCAGATTCTTTATCTAGGTCCTTTACAGAGATGTTCCTCAGGTGCCTCTTTTGAAACTTCCCTATGGAAGGAGGAGAAGGTGTGTATGGGAAGGGATCTTAAAGACACTTTTTTCCACTTTTAATTAAAACTCAGTACCTCACCACTTCTAGATTTTTCTCCTTGCCCTTTCCTCTACCCTCTGGGTCCATAAAACTTCAGAAATGTTTTGTCTTGAACTTTCAACAGGGAGACTACTCTCCTGTCTGTACTAATTTATTGTATCATCGACTTGCAGTATCACTCCATGGGAGAAGAATGATGGAGGTGAGGAGAGGAAAAGTCTTGCACTTTTTCTGGCTTGGCCTTTGTTCACACTATCACAGTAAATAATTTAAGTCTTGATTGTTACTTTCATTCTGACTTATTCTTTTTTTTTTTTTTTCTTTTTTTGGAGAGGTTTTTGCTATAGGGAGCGTGCGCTCGCCAGACAGACAGAGAGAGACAGAGAGATAGAAAGCTCACCCCCCAGGGGGGATGGCCAGCAATCCCTTCTCCTCCATTCTCCTCTCGGGATCTTGGGCACGCACGCACAGCTGAGTTTAAGCCGCCGGGTCCGGGACTTCGACTACGTGGGAGTCCAGCGACATAGCCATTACGCTAGGTCCCATTCTGACTTAAAATCACCTCCTATACCTGCCAGTTTAACTCACTGCAGCTCAGCTGAGTTCCTGACACCTAGGATTTCAAAATACTCATGGAAAAATGGAATTATAGTATAAGCTTAGTTCAGTACAATTTTTTTAAAAACCTGGTATCTTTTTTATACATTTTTTCATTAATTTTTTTGAGTTTGCCCTTTGTATATACATTCTACACACAGAAAATTTAAGAATTTAAATTTTAAGGTTTCTATAACAAAATAGACACTAACGTGGGACATTGCCAACATATAAAAAGAATGTTCTAATATTCTAAGAATGTTCTGGGTTAATGAATCAAAGTTACAAATTATTCAGCTATCACTTGTGTTCGAAAAATATATACAAATTAAATTTAGCCCAGCTTAGTAGAAAAATGAACAATTTATGAATCAGATAGCACTCAGAACCAGAAGTGGTTCAGAGAGCTCACCCAGCAGTGTGAGTAGCAAATTTTACAGGATGTACCCAGCAGTAGGAAAATCACCTGCTTGGACACGGGTAGGCCAGTGCTGGAGGATATGATGAGATATTCAACTTGTTTGTCATGGTGTGATGATTTGGCTGCCTCTAATTGGCTGAAACCTGGCGGCCCTGATTATCTGAAAGCTGGCTGTTGTACTCTTCAGTTCGGTCTCAGTTTGTTTAAATGCTTCGTAAGACTGTGGTTATATTGGAATTCAATAGTTGCAGGCTAATGATCTCCTGCCTATTTAATTTAATACATTTATTAAACAGCATCAGCCACATCTCAGACATATTATTGTTTTGGATCTAGATCATCACAATAAAACAAGTATCACAGTACAAAGAGAATCACACTTTTTTTTTTTTTTTTTTTTTTTTTTACCTCCCAGTGCACATAAAAGTTAGGTGTACACTATATTATAACATATTAACATCATATCTAAAAGAACAATGTGCATGCTTTAATTTAAAATACTGAGTGCTGGGAGCAGCAGTTGGCATAATGACTATGTCGCTGGACTCCCATGTAGTTGACTGCAGTTCGAGTCCCAGACCCAGTGGCTTAAACTCATGCCGGGTGTGTGTGCATGCGTGCCTAAGATCCCAAGAAGAGAATGGAGGGGAAGGTATTGAGCGTGGCAATCCCCCCTGTGGGGGTGATTTCTTGCTTTCTGTCTCTCTGTGTCTCTCTGTCTTTCTGGCGAGCGCATGTGCCCTATGGCAAAAAAAAAACTCTCCAAATAAATAAATAATGAAAATACTGAGTGCTAACTATTGCTAACAATAATCTGAACTTTCAGAGAACAGTGATCCTTTTGCTGGTAGAGGTTCTTGCCTCGATTTTAATGGCTGCTGATTGATAATTGTGGTGTTTTCTGAATTATAGAGTAACTGGCAATTACTTACAGTAGGACAACAATGAAGTTTGCTACATCAATTGACTCTTCCTTTTATGTAGCATGTGACACTGATAGCATTTTACCCACAATAGAACTTTTTTCAAAATTGGAGTCTACCCATTGAAACTCTGATGCTACTTTATCAGAGAAAATGTAATATTCTAAATACTTTAACATCGGCAATGATCACAGCATTCTCACCATAAGTAGATTCTATAAGAAGAAACCCTCAGTCACTGAATTTTATCATGAGATTACAGCGATGCCAATACATCTTCAGTCTCCATGTCTAATTCAAATTCTCTCATTATTTCCATCACATCTGTTATTACTTCCTTTACTGAAATCTTGAAGTCCTCAAAGTCATCCATGAGAGGGAAACAGAGAGAGAAAAAGTAAGATGTCACCTCTTGGGAGGGTGACTGTGCCATAATCCCTTCTCCTTCATTCTCCTCTTGGGATTTTGAGCATACATGCACACAAGCCCAGCATTTTTTTTAAGCTGCCAGGTCTGGGAATTGAATTGTGGAGTCAATCATGTGGGATCCAACACTATAAGCATCATACCACCTGCTGGCCTGGAAAAGTTTGAAATATTGCAACTGTTACCAAAGTGTGACATAGAGACACAACCTGATCACTTGCTATTGGAAAAATGGTGTCAATGGATTTGGTCAACAAACATTTGCCACAGAACTTCAATTTGCAAAGAACACAATAGCTGCAAAATTCAGTGAAGCAAAGTGTGATAAACAAAGTATTATGAATCATGTGTTCCAGTGGCACATAAAAAAAGTGTTTCTGTTATTCTACACTGTACTATTTTTTTTTTTTTTTTTGGAGAGGTTTTTTGCTATAGGGCGCGTGAGCTCGCCAGACAGACAGAGAGAGACAGAGAGACAGAAAGCGAGAAATCACCCCCCAGGGGGGATGGTCAAACCGCAATCCCTTCTCCTCCATTCTCCTCTCGGGATCTTGGGCATGCACGCACACGCGCCCGGCGTGAGTTTTAAGCCACTGGGTCCGGGATGCAAACCATGGTCAACTACGTGTGAGTCCAGCAACATAGCCATTACACTAACTGCTGGTTCCCTACACTGTACTTTTTGATGTTGCTCTTAGTATTGTTACCATCAAGGCTCAGCAAAATGAAATTTAGAGAAACTACCTGAGAAAGTTATCAGGTTAGTTTCAAAATTAGAATTTGAATAAATTCTATCTTACTCAAGGCCTACTTTTTTCTGCCTACTGTAATACAGCTACCTCTTTAACAAATAGATGTTCAACAATATTTGTTTAATTAAATTGAAATGTTAATATTTCTTGGAAAATAGAAGCTGAGCATCAGGTCTAGACTAAAATTAGCTCTTCTCCTCTTTCTAAAATTAATTAGATTATCTTGCTCAAGTTTCAGTAACTTGCTTTTCATGACTTAATATCATCTAGTGTTTTTGATTTTATTAAAAAATATTTTATTTGTTCAGAATTTGAAACTAAGAAATAAGACAAATGGGCTTTAGAGTGTCAGATATGTCTTAATTCTGAATCATTGAGTCAGTTAACCAGATAATATTAAAAGATAATAACAAAGTAGAAAAAAATAGAAGGGGATAAAAGGTCAGGAACATTTTTTTTTTCTTCTCAAGTGTACTTGTTTTAGCAAATGGTTTCAATGAATCATTTCAAAATTGAACAAGAAACAGATGTCAGTTAATTAGAGATTTGAATTTAATGACATGGTTGCATAGGTATGGCACACAAAACATCTGTGTTCTAGTACCTAACATTAATTTAATTTCTTTACAGGAGTCATTTACATTTTTCTTCATTTTCAATAAATTATTTTTCAGTGCTCAAAATAACATTGTAGTTGTGAAGTCGTTGTCATCCTAACAGAATGTGCGAGGTGGACTCTACAACCTTTTCTTTTTTTTTTTTTTTTTTGGTAGAGGTTTTTGCTATAGGGCACGTGCGCTCACCAGAAAGACAGAGAGAGACAGAGAGACAGAAAGCGAGAAATCACCCCCTGGGGGGATGGCCATGCCGCAATCCCTTCTCCTCCATTCTCCTCTCGGGATCTTGAGCACACACGCACACACACCCAGCATGAATTTAAGCCATTGGGTCCAAAGCTTGAACTGCGGTCAACAACATGGCAGTCCAGCGACATAGCCATTATGCTAACTGGTGGTCCCTCTACAGCCTTTTCTTGATGAGTTCTGCATTCTCCTACCAAACCACATACAAGAGTCACAAGAATAAAGTCAATTAATTCAACTGATATTATTAAATTATCCCAGTTTCATTGTTTGGGGCCAGATTTCAATACATGTTTCAGAAGTCATGAGAAGCTGAACCAACATCAGTAATTTTCAAAAGTTCTGGTAAAACTCAATGGAACGGTGTAGACGACAGACAACGGGGCTTAAACCAATGTCCCCCACATTGAGAATAATACACTCTCTGCTCTGGGGAAGGAGAGATGATAATTTGCTAACAATCCCTTAAATAGGCACCTAGAGAAAATAAGACACTCTCCAGGGTCAAGTAGAGAGCTAGAGAAAGTGCTTTTTGTTTTACTCCTTAAAATGCTGACAATTTTCTGTGAGAAGGTCAGTTAAAAATGTAGCCCTCATCACCCTCCTGGTGCTTGGCTCCCAGTGTAGTTGCTGAAAACATAGATTCTAATACCTCAAAATGGGAAAAGTGCTAGTTGAAACAGCTATTTGCAAAATGGTGGTGTACATACAATAGAATGGAAAACACAGTAAAGGCCAATGGGCAGAAGGAGCAGCAAATTAAATAGAGTTGGTCAGACAGAAGGTTATGGGAACCCTGGCAACGAAACTAAGAGCAATGCCAAGCTTGAAACAGAAGGCTGCCATGCAAAGGGTAGAGCCAGAACTGGCTGGAAAAAGAACAAGGATGTGAGACAAAAGAACAGGGGAGCCTCTCTTTGTAGTGTCTCAAGGGCCCATGGAGCATTTTCTCTAAACGTTAAGGGGTCTCACAGGCACTTACAAATTTATAGGATTTTCTAATTCTGTAATTTCTCAATACATGAGAAGATAGAGTAGAGGTACACACCAACCACAAGAAAATTTTTCTGCATAAATTAGTAGAAAATAATGATATGTACACATTGAGCCTTTTGTGGTCTCTTGATCAATTGTCAAGTGGCTCTACTCATCACATTGAGATCGTACTGTGTTAAGGATGACTACAGGCATTGAGTATGTAGTAATAAGGCCTGCTCCCTCTCTGCAGAACCTTACAATTTAATGAGGAAATAGATTTTCATGTACTGTAGAGTTACAGCACAAGGTGACATAAACAATGACAGGATTTCATAGATATTACAGAAGAAAAAAAAAGAAGAATCAAAGTGATTTGAATAGTGCTCTAGAATCTTTCAGTAAGATTTTATCTTTTTTCATATTATTATTAACTTCTAAATCTTTATATGTTTCAGTGAATTTCAGTGATTCTTTTTTATGGTCAAATCATCCCATCTTAAGGCACAGGAGACCCAGTCAAATTGGCTCCACTGTACTTTGGATATAAACAATTAGTTTTTAAATCTTCCTTATTATGTGGCATGGTCCAGGCTCATCTAGTCCTTTTCTTACAATATATCTGCAATAAAGCCATTCTCTATGGAGCCCTGAAAAACGTTTTTAAAAGTCAAAATGTTGGTGTTAGGGTGCTTTTTGCTACAGAATTAACATTGTTCCTGCACTTCTTCAGTTCATAGATCTGGCAAGTATGTACTTTATAAACAAATCAAAATTTCATACTATGATGTCTAATTCAAATTTGAAATCGCTGTGGGTTTTTGGATTAATTTCTTTCTTTTTTCTGAGACTAAAATTCTCAGCTCTTAGTTAAACCTATATTCTTTCATAATGTTCAACAAAGTCTTGCCAATATCATTAAGTCTTTGGGAAAATCATGATGTATTTTTCTATGCAAAAAAGTGTCATGACTTTCCTGACAACCCAATATTTCCATAATAAGACTTAGGAATATACTTTATAATCTGTTTCTACTTTCTTTTATTTTTTTTTTAATTTTAGGAATTTGAAAGTTTTATGGCCATATAGCGGTAATGCAACGTTGCAAGGCTGACCTACATGGAAGGCTTCAGGTTCACGTTTGGAGACCTCCGTGAACATACTAGGCATATGCACATGCGTGAACTGGAACTGGCTGATTGTCGGGGCAAATCACAGTGTGAACACCCTGTTGGGATCTCTCTTTTCTTTCTCCTAATAATGGAAGAAAAAAATAAATTAAAAAAATGATGAAAATACTGTGTATATAAGGCAGTTGTGGTAATAGTGATCTAAATAAGCTGGACAATTTCTTTTAGAGAAAACAATTATAAAAACTGGTAAACAAAGTTTTAAAAAATAAGACTATTTGTTTCTGCTTCTGCTTCTATTCCAATACAAAAAAACCTCAATGGTGTACAAACGTAACTCTTGGAATCCATCAGAGAGCTGAAATGCCAAGGCAATGAACTAAACTAAATTCTAAAGTGAAACAAACCATTCAACAGAGAGGAACCATAGAAATAGTTTTACCTTTGACAGGAACAAGAGGAAAAGGTAGCTGCCATAAGACAGGTAAGGGGAAAAAAAAAAAAAAAAAAACAGCTACAAATGTCAATGGAGTAATGGAGTTTGAGTATGCACCTACTTGAGAGTTTAGAATCCCTGGGAACCTCGGACACAAAAAGAGTCACATCTGTTTTTCACAGACCTCCATAACATGCTTATAATGCTCACGAGGAAGGTCAGGAACAGCCTGTCTCAATGAGAAGGTCCTCTTGCTGTGCACAAGAACAAAATGACTGCCACGTCATGGCTCTTTTCTTGTATATAAAACAAAAGCTTCAAGCTACTAGAAAAGGAATAAAAAATCTTCCTACCCCTGTGCCGAGCACAGAAAAACTGTTTTTGAGAGTGAGGAGAAAGAGAAGCTGCCTATTTCTGTGAGATATGTGAGTTCACTGCACCTAACTTTTCCCCGTTCAATGCATGTAACTCTGCATTATTTGACCCCAGTCATCATTGACTTTGGTTTGAAAAATGTGGAAACCTTGATGGCTTGAGATGTTAGAGACCAAAAATTGCAAGGGCAATAGAACTTGAATACTTAGTGGAAAGACCACAGAAGTAAAGGAGTCATGGAGACCATAAAACCCAAGTTGAGAGTGTAAACTCTATGTAAACCATTGATTTAGCAACTACAAGGCACTGGGTAGACTCCAGGTGTCAGGTAAGCAAAACAACAGCTGGAAAGCCAAAATCTGGGCAGGCTCATTCATTTCTGCAGATTTCAAGGAGCCACATTGGGCAGTTTGAGCCCAGGCAAGTTTTTTTTTCCTAATAGCAACAACAACAATAAAAGGCCTAGCCTCTACAGTGTAGCTGGTAGCTATTGAACTGTGGAGCTGGAAGTCACATGTTCACATCCCTGGCACAGTTGCCCTGAAAATTTACCAGGCACATGTGCCCATGCCCAGGATGCTGGCCGAGTGGAGGACTGAGGAAGTTGTGACAGAGCCTTGTGGAGAGTACTCTTCTTTCACTCATGCAAATGTACATGCTCGATCATGAACAGGAGAAAAGAATTTATTTGAAGAACAAAACTAATTCTAGAGTCATTTTCATATGTTAATTATCTACAATGTCTACTTTTAAACAAGTAGGAAACCGGATTAAAGTGAAATGTGAAGCATTTTTAGAGTGGGGTAGGGGTGAAGGCAGTATTCTAGGTTGAGGTGGCTGGATCTATATGATGCACACCCAGTGTCTTTAAAAACATTCTGGACACATTTGTGTTCCCCAAATCTCAAGAGAATGGAAGAAATGAGATTACAGAATAGCCATGCCCACTGGGGGTGCATTCTTACTTTTTCTCTTTCTCCCTTTGTCTCTCTCAGGTGAGTGTACATGTCCTGTAACAAATTTTAAAGAAAAGGACCACATGTTGGTACATATATTATATGTATTGAACCAAGAGATCACATATATAATATACACGTGTTCAAGTAATTAAAGAAAATTATGTTAATTAATAATTAACTAGGCAGGGAATCTAATAGAAACATGGAAATTACATAAAACAATTAAAGGAGATTCTAGAGCTAGAAATTTTATTATCTAAAATGAAAATTATAGTATTTGACTCAAAAGCACATTGTAGTGGGCAAAATAACAAATCAGTGAACTCAATATACCAGTAGAAATAGCCAATATAAAGAACTAAGAAAAGAAAAAAAATGAAGAAAGATACTAAGTTCCAGAGCTCCAGAGACCTGCAGTAGAAGAAAATGTTCAGCATACTTTACATTATATATGTAAAAATCCTTTAACAATATTAACAAATTGAATATGGTAATAGATAAAAGTATAATATATCATGAACAAGTGGGACTAACCTAATGAATGCAAAGTCATTTATGAGATAATAGGATGAAGACGAAAACATAATATGATCATCTAAATGGTTACAGAATAAAAGCATTAACCTATTCCTGACAATAAACTCAGCAAACTTGAAAAATAAGGGCACTTCCTTAATCTAACAGCAGGTATCTACTAGGTACCTACAAATAACCTCATGAGTAGTTGTGTGACATTAACTGCTTTCTACTCAAGATCAAAAGATCACCAGTTCTATTCAACATTGTACTGGAACACTTGGCCAATTGCATAATAAAAGAAAAGGAAAAAAGAGGCATATAGACTTGAAAAAAAGTAAAATTTTCTTTACTCACAGACAGCATATTTACAAAAAATGTCAAAATGATTATACAAAGTAAATATTTGAATTAATAACTTAATTAAGCAAGGTCATAAGATATGAGGTCTACAGTAGTAGCTACAAAAAAGGGAAAAATAACAAATAAATAAATGACATGGAAAATATAAAATATATAAACTAAATTTAGCATGAAAGATTTGTGTAATAAAATCTACAAAATATTGGGCAAAGAAATATTGAAACAATATAAACAGGTGGTATATAAAATGTTCATTAATTGGAAGAATCATATTGCTAATATGGCACGTATGGCAATGTTGGCCCACAGATTTAATGAAATCTCAACGAAAACCAAAGCAGTCTTGTTTTGTTGAAATTGACTACTGTCTCAGTTTGTTTTGTAGCCATAACAGAATACCTAAGATTTGGTAATTTTTTTTTTTTGAGAGGTGTTCGCTATAAGGCACGTGCGCTCCCAGACAGAGAGAGACATAGAGACAGAAAGTGAGAAATCACCTCCCAAGGGGGATGGCCACACCTCAATCCCTTCTCCTCCATTCTCCTCCTGGGATCTTGGGCACGCACGCACACGTACCCAGCGTGAGTTTTAAGCCACCAGGTCCGGGACACGAACCGTGGTCGACTACGTGGGAGTCCAGCGACATAGCCATCACGCTAACTGCTGGTTCCCTAAGATTTGGTAATTTATAAAGAACAGAGAATTATTTCTTACAATATAGTAATAGAAATACAAGCATCTCAACTTAATTATTGGAGAGAAAGTTTAAACAAAAATTTTATCAAAGAAGATATATAGATGGTCAATAAGAACATAAGAAAAATTATCAACATCTCTAGTCATCAGGGTAAATGCAAATTAAAACAGGAATGAATTAAGACAGCAGACTTAACTAAATGGCTATAAGGAAATATATATACCCAATATCAAGTGTGGACAAGCATATAAAGCCACTGGAACTCTCAGACTTATTGGTAGGAATTTAAAATAGCACAGTCTCTGTAAAAGAATGCCATTTTCTTAAGAAGTGAAACATATACTTATCATATGATCCATAAAGATAAAAAACATACCCACCTACTCAAGATAAACCTATGTTCACATAAAGTTTTGTGTACAAAAGTTCATAGCAGTGTAATTAATAGTAGACCAAACCTGGAAATAATCAAATGCTATGATCTGTGATAAGTCAGGGCATGTCCATACAAAGTAATCCTACTCATCAATAAAGAAAGACTACTGAAATGGTGTCAACATGAACAAACTAAACATCATGCCAAATGAAAAAAAGTCATAGTGGCTATGATATTAATCTGAAATTATATAAAAAGCAAAGTGGCAAAATTTATCAGTAATCAACAAGAGTCGGGAATCATGGGTGGGAGGAGTGTACTAGAACTTAAGGGATTCAAGTGAATTTTTAGAGTTGGAAATAGTCTGTATATTTAATATGGTTAGGATTACATGATTATGTACATTTGCCAATTTTCATGAAAGTCTGTATTTAATTTTGAAATATAAGAATCTTATTTAAATTATAAATAAATTATATTTATATCTATTATACTTAAATTATATTTATTTAGCAAATCTATTGAAAAAATATTATATACTAAAGTCACTTGAAATAATGCTTCTCCTTTACTATGCCACCAACTTTATATAAAACAAGGTCCATTTATCTCAGTATGTTCTTAAGATATTGCTTTCTCCCATTTAAAAATGCATTTACATGAGTTCAAAATGAAGACAATTTAAATTCATAGAAGCCTGTGTTTATTCTGTATCTTTCATACTGATACTCTTGAAAGTTTAATTATTATTAATTTTTGGTTTATTCTTTCTTAATTATTCTTCCAATATATAAGCATTCCAAACCTTTCTTTCATTTCACAAAAGAGAGAATACTATAAACCATATTCAGCAACTTGCTATTTTTTTTATGATTAGTAGTATTATTAGTTAAACATCCAATCACTATACTTCACTTAGATTGTAAAGAGACTTATCCAGGATGAGATACACCTCAGTCCAGCCCAGTCGAGAATACTATACACATCCTCATCAACAGATAATAAACATATCTATGTCCCACAAATGTCTTACCTCTCTATTTTTTCCCAAATTTCCTTTCCTATGCCCTGTTCTTTTTACCTATGTAAAAATATGTAGATTACATAATGTATAGAAATGTTTTTTATCCCTTTTTACCATTTACGGTAAAATGAATAGCCTCAGGGATAGGGGAATAGAGGAGACAGTATTTGGAAAATAATGTAAGCTTATTGATTAACTGCATAGATTTAGAATCAGAGTAAATGTATAACATTTTTAATTTAAAGCTTCGGAGAGAGAAGGAATAAGGAAAGAGGACATATTAGCACAACACACAATGTATTGGTGTAAAGAAATCAATTGGATTTTAATAAATATCAAAATATAAAATATAAATATTTATACTTTTTGTTCAGTAATCTAGGTCATGGGAATGTATTTAAAATATACAATTGGCAAAAATACAAAATGAGATTTGCGTGAAGCTAATCTTTGTGCTATTATTTGTGATAGCAAAAGACTGAATGCCACCTGAAAATTTGTCAATGGAGCAGAACTGGTTGAATGAATGATACAGTATGGTAATATATGAGTACTACATGGTAAAAAAAGAATAGGAATTTCCATACAGTCAGCTAGAGCAGTCTATGGCATATCCCTCCCACAGATTTTTTTCTGCCAAACTAATCCGTGTACTTCATCTACTTGAGATATGATTAAGAAAAACATGCAATATATCTTGCAAATATTATGGTTTATAAATATTTATTCATTAATTCAGTTTCTTAATCATTCACTTAATAATTATACATTGCAGTGCCGAATAGAACTCAGAATATATCTAGCCCTCTATATATATTTCATAGATGAAAAAGCTGAGGAATGGTGAACCACTCTTTTATTGTCGGCGTCCACCCCCAGGCTCGGCGCTACTATGGAAGAAGCAGAAAAAATGAGACAAAAGATAGAGTAGAAACGGACACAGGCAGCTTGGGCCTAGGTAGCCCATGCAACTTGTGCCGTCCAGATGAACTGGACGTCTTTATTTATAGAACAGGGAGACATTACACATATATGTTTTACGACACTTCATACATTGGTTGCCAGGTTACAGACAATAAGAAGCAGTTAACAAATCTATGAGGGCTTAGTCACACCAGGCCAGGTGTATCCCCTGGTGATAATCCCATCAAGAGAAAATCTCATCTTCCTTTCTAATGCAGAGAACTAGCTGTTAGGTGTGGGGAAGGAGCTAAAGATCTTCTCACACCACCACACCCAGAGTAGGCTAAGGAACCTTTCAGATGCAGAGCAGGGATTGGATTTTACCAAGATGTTTCTTGAAGTCTATCACATGTGTCTGTTGGAACGCCCCTAGCAATTTCCACCCTTGCCCTGTCTGCAGCCAAGGTCAAGGAAAGACAAGTTACAAGGTTCTGCCAAACCCCAAAAGAGCATGTGGTGTTTGCTCAGAGCATGTCCCCACACCACAGACTCTCTCTCTTAAATGTGTCCCCACATTTTATGACATTTTTATTATAAACTTATGTCTAGAAAGATTCACAAGGCTTTAGTAAAATGTATGTAATAGAAAAGGTTAATTACTTTTAAACCATGTAACTTTTGCCTTTAGGGAGCAGGATATATTTGAATTCACATAATATATTTCGTTTTCACTTCAGATATTTGCCTTATATATACTAGAGTCCTTCAAAGAATAAAAATATGCAATTTGAAGAATAAAACTATCTGAAGATCTGAGTTTGTATGTTGTCATTATATAGATAATTCTAGCAGTGAACACTAAGAAAGTACAAAACATTGCTATTTTAGAGTAAGATAAAACTTATTCTGAATCTTGGATCTGTCACATCTTAAATGTATGAAATTTAGATGATGAAATTCATGTCATTTATTAAATCAGGCAATATTTCATAGCTGTATTAAGAGAGTTAAGTCAGATGATGTATACATAGTATGAATTTCAGTAACAAACTCCAGCATAGAGCCCAAATTAACTTATACCAATATCTCTATTACACTAAAATGGCAGTGCATAATCTCATTTAGTTAATGCCTAACCTGTCCCCAAGGTTCCACTTAATTTTCTGGAGATTTGTACTATACCAAGTCATTAAGACAAGGTTTGATTGGGTCCTTGATAATTCTTAATGTCTCTTCTGCTCTTAGATTACATTATAATAGCTCTTACTATTCATTCTAGTCATTCCATACATTGAATTCATTATATTCCTGGTATATTGGAACTCTCTAGGACCACATTAAAAACATGCCACCTAAACCTATCACACACTCATTTTTTGTATTTTATCTATATTCAGGCATATAGTCATAGATAGATAAAGACCTAGTCTCCTTAAAACTCTGTAAAGAACCACAAGTCTCTTCTGCTTTTGATTACATAAACTCGCATGGGGTGCTGCTGTCTCCACAGCACAGCCCAGGCTGTAGGAACTGTAAGACCTTCTCTAGAAGTAGAAAATATCCACTACCTTTATTTTTCTCTCTAACATTTCATATCCTATCCCACACATAGCTTTAGGCAGCTGTGATGTAGTGAGATGGAAGAAGGTAAGAAAGAGAGTTATCTGACTTCATGGTGTTTTATCCTACATCTTTTGTCAATACCACAATTAGACATGGAGGCTTAGAAAAGTTTTTGTACAAACGGAATTAAAGTACAAGCTTATTTTTTTGAAAAAAAAAATCAATGCATACATTTTTTCATAATATGTATTTTCCACAAACTGTATGAAGACCTCTTATACAATGTATTGGTAACCCAATGTTCTAGACTTTTAAAACAAAAGGAAAATGAAATTGTTTTCACTGCCATACCTCTTTTTGAGCGATATCCATGAAACACTATATTTTTTAAAAGATGCAAAGTCAAACAGAATGTCACCTTGTAACATATAAAGGATAACTGCATTAATGGTAAAATATGTTCTATAAGAAAAATTGTAACCTCCATTTTTTTCCTTTAACTTTCTCTTCCTTCTATTCACCACTTTTTATTAAATTCTACTGATGTCTTTCATTCTATGTGAGTTACTGCCTGAAGTTTTTCTATTGCTTGTGGCATAGTTGGTTTTCATAAACTTTTCTTCAGTGCTACAGTTTGTCTGCCTCATGTCTCATCTCTACTGCGTCAGTGATGCTCAAGATGTCTCCTTATTCAACTAATTTACAATTCAAATATTTTAAGCATTTCCCTTCTCAAAAAAGACAAAGCAGACTGGTTATACTTTCTTGAAAAAGGTACTACTTTTATTATTTCTTTCTTTCTTTTTCTTCTTCTTTCTCTTCTTTCTTTCTCTCTCTTTTTCTTTATTCTTTCTTTTCTTTTTATTAAGAGAGGTTTTTTTTGCTATAGGGTGCATGTGCTCACAAGAGGCAGAGAGAAACGGAGATATAGAAAGTGAGAAATCACCCCCCAGGAAGGATGGCCATAACACAATCCCTTCTCCATTCTCTTCTCGGGATCTTGAGTGCACATGCACATATGCCTGGCATGAGTTTAAAGCCACAGGGTCTAGGACTTGAACTAGGTTAACCATATGGGAGTCCAGCAACATAACCATTATGCCATATGCTGGTCTTTTTCTTTCTTTCTTCTCTTTCTTTTTCTTTTCTTTTTCTCTTTCTTTCTTCCTTCCTTCCTTCCTTCCTTTCTTTTTTCTTTCTTCTTTCTTTCTTCTCTTCCTTCTTTTCCTTCCTTCCTGCTTTCTTTCTTCCATTTCTTTTTTCTCTTTTCCTTCCTTCCTTGTTTCTCTTTCTTTCTTTTTCTCTATCTTTCTTTCATCTTCATTTCTTTTTGTTACTCTTTCTTTTTTTAGAAAGACTTTTGCTACAGGGCACATGCACTCACCAGGGAGACAGAGAGACAGAAAGCAAGAAATCACTACTCAGTGGGAATGGCCAGGTCACAATCTTTTCTTCTCCATTCTTCCTCAGTATCTTAGGCATATATACACACATACCCAGCATGAGTTCCAAAGCCCCCGGTTCCGAGACTCAAACTCAACTATGTGGGAGTCCAATGACACAGCAATTATGCCTTCTGCTGGTCCTATTTTATATTATTATTATTACTTTTTAGGAAGGGATATTCACTCACCTGAGAGTGACAGGGAGAAAGTACCACCCCTTGGCTATGGTCACATCACGATTCTTCTCTACTTCTCCCTTCTTTCAGGATTTTGGACATGCCTGCACACACACCTAGCTTGTTTTCCAAGCTGCCAGTCTAGTATAGTCATGTGGGATCCAGAAGCCTTAACCATCAGGACACAGAGTCTGCCAAAGAAAGTAATTATTAGTAGTAATATTTCCTTATGTCATTGCCCTTGGACTACCCACAACTGAGAGCTAACTTGGTCTTCCTCTTTTGACTTTTTCTCATTAAATCTGTATTTCTCATGACAGATAACTTTGCTGGTATTATAAGATTTATTGGAATATAAATCTGGTACATATTTTCCATGGATTTGTACTTTACCCATGGATATGAGCGAAAAAAGGTGAGAATATGAGAAAATGGATGCCAATATAAATTTTAGTCATGGTTCACTGCTTATTTACTGCAGGAGAATCTTAGCATCCTAACTGATGTAGTTTAAAAGTCTCACAAAAAACAAAAGCAAGACTTCATTAATGTACGGAATGAGGTTTGAGCCAACATGTCGTACAGATTCAAATGAGTATACAGAATCAAAATGCACTGTCTATTTACTACTTTCCTTTACAACTAATTTTAATTGTCTACTTTGTCTATCTCTGGGGGAAGGTAGGTGATATAGTGATAACCCTGCTAGCACTTTTAGGCAACCCAGTGAACACAGAGTGACATTCTGCTGAATTAAGTGTGATGGCTTTACAACTGGGAGTGTAGTTTACTAAGGACATTTGTGACACTGTGGATTAGGTGTGGAGCATCAGCTTGGTCCCCAAGATACTGTAAAATTAATAATTTTTTGAAAAAACAAAGACACCTGGACACCAAAGTCAATTTATGTGAATACTGAATTTCTTATATTATTCTGCTGTGTTATTTTTGCTTTTGCTATAAATAGCATAACTAATGAATGGCAGTTTCATAGTTTTAAAAAAATTTTACATTTATCTAATGCATTTTTATAAGAACCTCAGAATATAAGGAAGTGACAACATAATTACATCTTGCTTTACCCATAATGTAAAGATAACTTCTTCACTGCCTCTACATCACATATATAAATTTCTTAGATCATCAAACAGCAGCACAAAATAATTTATAATTACTGTAAGAAAGAAGTTAAAACAATTTTAGAAATGAAAAGGGTTACATTAAAAAGAACTAAAACGCTTTTAAAAGTGTGCTTTATCCAGGCACAGAGAGCTTCAAAAAGACAGTTTAATTGAGATTAAGACATATTTTGCTTTCTAGCTAGAGTTTCCTTTGTTTCAAAGTCTCTGAGATGTCTTTTCCAATTCTCTATACCTTCTTAATTTGTAACAAAGGGTTAGCATTTCAAATAAATTTTCAAAGATTTCTACCCATTAACTCTTCATCTTGACTTTGCTATTGCCCAAGAAATGTTAGCTGTTTATTGTTGTTAATAATTTATAAGCATTTGTGATTAAAAAAACCTATATTAATGACTCAATACACTGACTTCTAAATGATAGAGTTCTCTCAATCTTAACTGAAACTTTTATCAACATCCTAGAAATACAAATAATATTTGCAAATCAGCAAAGTTAGATCTTCATTTACATGTGTTAACCAAGCAGGTAGATGCTTTTCAGAAACCCATCTGGATGAAAATCTGATTCATTTGGCTAGTAGAAAAAGCAATTTTTAAGCATGCTCAATAATATCCAATTCACGAATGCACAGTCTAACTAGCAGGCCATAGAGATACAATCCCTTAAATCCATTTAAATTCTAATAGTTGCAACATTATTTTTAATATCATTGAAGTTAAATTTAATTTAAACCATTTGGAATCTGGTGATTTTCTTTCTTTCTTTCCTTTTTCCTTTGCTTTTATTTTTCTTTTCCTCTTTTCCTTTCTTTTTCTCTTTCCTCTTTCTTTCCTTCTCTTCCTTTTCTCTCTTCTCTTTCTTTTTCTTCTCTCTTTTCAATGTTTTGTGTAAGCACATTTACATAAAGACAGGATAGCTTAAAACTTATTTAGTACCTTGTATTATTTGCTAGATAACACTTGAAGCACAAATTACTTACAAACAAATATTTCTGTGCTAGTTTTTACTTTTTAATTCTCTTAACATAATACTGGATTAAAAAGAAAACCCTAAGATCTCAGAGAATTTAAAACATTAAAATTACTTTGGATTCTAAGACC
Source organism: Tupaia tana (assembly GCA_026018925.1). NCBI lineage: Eukaryota > Metazoa > Chordata > Mammalia > Scandentia > Tupaiidae > Tupaia > Tupaia tana. The sequence goes on along the minus strand of JAKSZU010000006.1, from coordinate 165,560,321 downwards.
AGTAAATGACATAATGGTTCCATTGCTGGTCTCACATATGGCTGACTGTATTTGAGTCTCGGACCTGGCAGTTAGAAAGTCAGGCCTAGCATGTGTGCATATGTGTCCAAAATCCTGAGAAGAGAATGGAGGAAAAGGGATTGAAGCATGGCTGCAATCTTGCTTTCTGTCTTCCTAGCTCTGTCTGTCAGCACACACTTCCTATAGCAAAAATTTTCTCTGGAAACAAACAAAAATTATTTTGAATTTATACGGTCTTAAATTAGCTGCTGAAATTGGCCATACTCAGATTAATTTATCTGAATTAGGCTAGACTCCAGATTTTGGGTTATATTCTCCTTCATATAGCTTTATTACTGGATTTAGGCTGAAAGATCAAAGGTTACCTCTGGCATTATCTCTTCAAGAGTGAAGAATATTCTCCCTGAGTCTTGTTGGACACTAGCCATAACTTTTAAGGCCTTAGATCAATTCTGGCATAATTTGTCACTTCAACATTTTATTAAAGCAAGTCATATGGCCAAGGTTGGCATCAACAGTGTGCAAAAGTATACTCCATCTACAGGGAAGTTATAGCAAGGGAAAGCAGGGATGGTGAGGGGAGAGTTGTGCTCATATACTACAATCCATCATACCTTGAAATATTTTTATCAGATGTCGGGGAAACAGAAACTTGAATATCAATAATATGACCCAGTGATGATACAGATAGGTTAAGATAAACACAAATATAGTCAATGATACTCTTCAAGTCAATGTTTCTAATTAGAAATATTTTAGGAAGACTTTGTTTTAATAACAAGGATCAGGCTTCTTTCCAAAGACTTGTACTTAATTGCTATAGTGTAGGGCTCAAGCACTAGTATTTTTTAAAAGTTCATCAGATGATATCAAAGGGTTTCCCAGTTGTGAAAGTTACTGAGATGTATTCTCAATATCAGTCTTTTTTTAAATTTATTTATTTATTTTTTATTTTTTCATTTTCTTTTCTTTTTTTAATTTTATTTTTAAATTTATTTATTATCATCATAATCTTTTTTTATATTGCATTGAATTGCTGTCTCAGAGGTCTGGCAATTCCGATGTTATTTAGAAATTCAGTTTAAACAGAGATGATTTTGATGAAATCAAGAAGATGATTTTGATGAAATCAACTGTCATTTCCTTACAGCCGATTATGTCCTTTGAATTCTGACTAGGAGTTTGACTGCTATGTGAGCAGTTTAGATGAACAATATTCCATGGTGATTAATCAGGAACAAGATATGAAAATGCTCTTCCTCTTGGTATTTGGGAAAATAGAGTTATTGTGTGATTTGAGATGTCAGCTGGACCTGAAAGACAAGTTCCCTAAACTAAAACAAAGTAAAACACAAGTCTTCTGCTCGCCAGCATGTTTGTGAAGACACACCTGCTGTTCTTTCAAGAATGTACGGTTTAGTAATCTACTTACCAGCTACCAATTTTCTTTCGAGGAGGAGGAAACCTCTCTTTCTATATTATACTCAGCTAAGGGGTTAATGTGAGTTTTAATAAGGTTTATAGGTTTTTACCTTACACATTCAGCTATGGTCATTATTCCTGAGGGATACTCACTGTTCCAGGTGTATGGAATTTATGGCTAGTCTCAGTCACAGTTCTACTTTTAGTGATACTTGCCTTTTCTTAGTAGGAAACTAGTTGCACATCAAAAGAGAAAAGTATATGTTCTCCATTCCTTTCCTCCCAAAAGGTGAATGGTGTTTATACTTGTTTTGTTTGCTTATACCTGGTGATGAACTAATAAATTTGCATATCAGCAGGAACTCAGGGAGAGAGTTATTCACTTTCCTAGAGCAGAAGTTCACCTTGTGTCTTAATTGCATAACTAAAGACAGTATTCCACTCCTCAGATCCTTTCTGAAGTGAGACAGAAGCAGAGAGTGGGAATCCTATTATCTAGTGAGATGAGGGGCTATGATAGTTTCTATCCAATCTCCTTTCTCCAAGGTGACACAGAGATATAAGCACTTACTTAATTGGATTATTTTACAAGCTGTGTTTGAAGAAAATGGTTCAATTCCCTGTTGGTATATTGTGTCTTATCAATCAGCTACCCTCAGATAGGATCAGAGTTGCCCAGCAAAATGCTGTCATACACTTTAACCCATTGCCTGAAAGAACATTTCTTGCTCCATCTCAACCTTATACCTTTCCCTTTAGAATTTATTTCTTTTTTTTCTTTCTTTAAATTAAATTTTATTATTACTATTACTTTAAATTATTGATCTTATCTGAGTATCCACTGCTTGAGCTTAACTATACTTGACACCACAAAAAATTACACATTTTACGAACTGTAGAAGGAAGGTTTTAAAAGTGTATTCATGATTTTTCAGTGACTACTACTGTTCAGACCTCCCACCCCTCAATGCATCCCCAAGGCTCTTCTAGAGAATATTTTAAGGAGCTACTCTCCCATACTATGACACAAGAGAACAAGGGGTCAGCCCTCCTGTACAAAGAAGTGAGCATAAATGTTGTTGGTTCTGACAAGCTTTTGTCAAGATTCCAGTGCCTAGAACACGAGTATAGACAGGAGCCCACATATTTAAAAGTTATAAATCAAGCAAAATAACTATTACTTAAGATATGTCCTATCATCCTATCTTTACAAATATATCTCTATAATAACCTGGAAGGCCCAGATAAACTCAGAAAGTTTCAGACAGTTTGAATTCCCACCTTTGGTTTAGAGAAAGTCAGCCCTGAGACACAGGCACTTGAACTTGGCTCAGAGTCACATGGATAGAGAATTCTGGAGTTCCTAGTAAATTGGAATAGAGTCTACAAGGAGAAGAGGCCTGTACTTAACATGGGTACACACCTTGGCCTCTTGACTCCTTGACCTCTGAGTCTGAGAGAAGCCAGAAAAGAGTCTGAACTGAGCCCTCAGTTTATATAGAAATGCATAGAGATTTCTTGCCTAAAATCAGAGCATGGAACTGAAGGGACTTTTCTCTACACAATAGGAGGGCAGTTCATGACCACTGCAGAATTTTAGAAAGAAAGAAAGAAAAAATAAATTAGTAAGAGTCAGAGACTAGGTGAGATCTCTGAAACTCAATAGTAATGGATTGACCAAAAGAATGAAATACTTATTGTCATTGTGAAGTGATTAAACATTCAGTGAGGAACAAACTTGGTAGTAGAGAAGTGTGTAAACAAACATAAGAAAGAACAAATTAGATTTAACATGTTTTGAGACAGAACCAGAAAGTTTCTCTAAAGCACTACTTTACATAGAGAGTTGAATTTTAATAAAATATCCACAGCTTTGTCTAGAAGAGAGAGAGAGAGATAAAAATTCAGACATAGAAAATCCTAGATTGTTAACAATTACAGACACATGAAAAGTGGGAAGAATGATGTATTTCTAACTTGTATTTTGATCCTGTATTTTTCTTAAGTGAATAAAAATGCTCCTATGACTGTTGGGGCTGAGAAAATTATAGTATAAAAATTGGTGTTTGGACATGCTAAAGTGGAGATACAAGCTCAGAAACAAGGTCTGTCTGACCTTTCTCCAGCCCCTTGTCTCATCTTTATCCTCTTTTTCTCCCAGAGAGCAAGGATGGACTTTACTCTACTATTCCATTATCAGTCTGTAGATTAGATCTGTCAAAGGTGGGGTGGAGGGGACGTGCTTTTGGTCCTTACACTAGGGCTGCATTAACTAATCTCATGTCACAAGAAGATTGATAAATGCAACACACCTGAACAGAATTTTTTTTTTTTTTTGAGAGATTTTTGCTATAGGGCCCGTGCACTCTCCGACCAGAAAGACAGAGAGACAGAAAGTGAGAAATCACCTCCCCCCCCAGGGGGGGATGGCCACGCTGCAATCCCTTCTCTTCCATTCTCTTCTCGGGATCTTCAGCACGCACACACATGCACCTGGCGTGAGTTTAAGCCACTGGGTCTGGGACTCAAACCACAGTTGACTACATGGGAGTCCAGCGACATAGCCATTATGCCAACTGCTGGTCCCAACACCTGTACAGATTTTGCCATTGGCTCTTATTGACATGCTAGACCCATCAGCCCCCGCCCCCCCAAAGAATTACATACTCATCCTTGTTTGAAAACTGAACCCATTCTTCTCTCTAACAAAACAATTTACTCTAAAATTAACTGTGCCTCCAATTTCCTCTCTACTATGGAGGAATATTTAAGGCATGAACCCTCTTTGAGTTCATATTTTGTATGTTCCCATATATAAACATATAAATTAAAATAAATTTGTATGCCTTTTCTCTTAGTAATCTACCTATTGTTAGTGACTTTAGTAGAACCTCCGAAGGGAAAGGGCGATTTCCTCTTCCTACGTGAACAAATTTAATAGTACTAAAACGGTATACAGAGAAAAGAAATTCCCCCTTCTGCTTCTATCGTCAGCCATTTATTGCCTCTCCCTAGAATAATTATTCTTGTCAATTCTTATAACCCCTTCTATATACAAGAAATGTATTTCATACATATTTATATTTCCCTGCACAATTATAAAATCATATATACTTCTCTGAACCATGTGTTGATACTTAACAATATATCTTGGTGATTTTCCACAAATGTGTACAGATGCTCCTTGACTTACAAGGGAGTTACCTCCCAATAAACCCATCGTAAATTGAAAATATCAAAAGTCACATATGCATTAATGCATCTAGTCAGCTGAGCATTATAATTTAGCCCAGCCTGCTTTAAACATGATCAGCATATTTGCATTAACCTACAGCTGGACAAAATTATATCCAAGAAATACTGGCAACATTGTACACCCTAGAATATCAATGGTTCACCTTCTTGATTAAGCTTACTACTGCTCCCTAGCATAACAAAATAGTATCATATAGCATGTCATTAGCAAAGATGACAATTTGAAGTATGTTTTTTACTAAATTTGTATTCCTGGGGTGGTGTGGTGGTTAGGTGCAGAACCCCCATATGGCCACCTGCAGTTCAAGTCTCAGGTCTAATGGTCTGCTTTCTCACTTTTCCTTTCTCTCTTTTCTCTCTGTCAGTCTCTTTCTGGTCAAATTTTAAAAATTTTAAAAAATAAATAAATAAATAAAATGAATAGACTGTAACTGCTAAATACTGTTTACTCTAACTCTCCATTTTAATCCCCCCCCAAAAAAGTGTGTATTCCTTTTCTACCATTGTAAAGTCAAAATATGTTAAGTAGAACATAAAACAATGTGACTTATTATTAATACAGGGTCTCTTGGGAGTGCTGAGGAAGGTGTGTTGTGTACCTGTGATGGACTGTGATCCACATATCATCCATCAGGAATGAAACTATACACCTGTGGCATCAAATTGTCCTCAAAAAGCTTTGAACTTTGGAGTATTTCAGATTACTTGATTTTCAGATTAGAGATGCTTGTCCTCAATAATAATAGACTACTAATATAGTGATTGCATCAATCTATACTCCTACTCACAATATATGATGTGAAGCTCCCTATGTATTCCTTTGGTCATACAATGTTTTATCAAAATGTTTGATGTCATCTCTACATAATCTTTCTTATTCTAGTCTTTACATTACACTTAAAATGAGCAAAATTATGTAATTTCATAAGCAGTCTTACATTACTTAATGATGAGGATGGGAATACATTCTGAGAAACGTGTCATTAGATGATTCATGATCGCACAAACATTGTACTACTCAGATAGTATAGCCTACTATATACGTAAGCCTATGGTATAGTTTACTATGATCTCAGGAGGTCACGGTCATATATGTCTATCATTGATGGAAACATCCGTTAAGTGGCTCATGACTTTGTTAAAGATCCATTTTGTATTCTCCTTTCTATGAAATCTGTTCTTTATTAGCATAAATTGCTCAGAAAGCAGAGGGTATTTTCCATTTCTTTATTAGGAAATGCACATTCAGAAAGCAGCAATGAGGGGTAAGAGGAGTATACAGTAAGGAAGGAAAGAGAGACCATTACAAAATCTAATATCAAGCTGGTTGTACGTAAATGCAGTGTGTTGCTTTATCTCTCAGAATCTCCCTTAAAATCCACATAAAATGTGTCTAAGAACTTTCCTTTTGAGAAAGGAAGAATATATTAGTCAGATTCCATCTCCCATTAGTTAAAGTTTTGCCCCATGAAGAATTAATTCACTTTAATTTCTGGTTGCACTTAGTCTGCTGAGTGAATTCCCACAATGGCATCATCAACAAGGAATCTTTTTTTTTTTTATGACAGTGAGTCCACTGTTCTTTTTTTTTTTTTTTTTTTTTTTTTTTTTTGAGAGGTTTTTGCTATAGGGCGCGTGTGCGCTCACCAGACAGACAGAAAGAGACAGAGAGATAGAGAGAAATCACCCCCCAGGTGATTTCCCGTTCTCCTCTCGGGATCTTGGGCACACACGCACACAAGCCCGGCGTGAGTTTTAAGCCATCAGGTCTGGGACTTGAACCGCAGTTGACTACGTGGGAGTCCAGTGACATAGCCATTATGCTAACTGCTGGTCCCCAACAAGGAATCTTTAAAGTGAAGCTAAAAGGCAAGAAGTTTGAGCATTCTTTGCTAACAATGTGAGCTTAAACAGAATCCACACAGATATAATTGCCATAAGGACAACTAGAAAAAGGGGCAAATGAGTAATAGATCTAAAGAAATGCATAACAGATTTGATTTGATTTGGAAATGCACCTTGTAACATTCAGATTACCCATGCCCTTTGTTATATCCAGATCTCATGGTGTAATGTGATGTCTCTTTTTTTTTTTTTTATTTTTTTTTTTTTTTTTTTTTTTTTTTTATGAGAACTGAAGAGGAGAGATTTAAGCCCTTTAAGTGAGTCAAAAATGAAATGGTAGTCGAACTTAATCTATTAAGGATGTTTGGGGCTGTCCCCATAGCACGGTGGCTAGGTGCTGTGCAGGGGGAACCAGATCCTAAATGGCCTACCAGGGTTCAAGTACCCGCCCTGTTGGCTAGAAAAACACACTGGATATGCATATACATACCCAAGATGCTGGCAGGTTGGAGAATTGGAGGAAAAGAAATGCACCATGACCAGATCTCACTGGAGCGGGGGGAGGGGGTTCCTCTCTCTTTCTCTCCCTCTTTTTCATGCATGGGCATACACCTTCTGACATGAAAAATTAAAAATGCCCATTAAAAGCTGTACTTTTTTAATAGTGGAGAAAAATGGTGATATATACACAATTTGTTCTTTACTTCAGAGAAGCTCTCAGGATCCAGACTACAAGACCTAAAACTTTACTATAATTTGGCAGATTCTTAAATTTTTATGGACTTAAATACCACTTTGTGATGTGTATATTTCATTGAGGCACCTAGAATACTTGTCTCTTTCTTCTCGCCAGGTTCAATTAGTATACTGTCATCAGTACAGTGAACCAGTACACTGTGTATGGAACGTCAAGATCATTGACATCTCTATGGACTAAATCATGACAGAGACAAAGAGAGCTGACATGTCTCTGGGGTAGGACAGAGTCTGGACGGTACTATCTCTTAATGAATAGGCACAGTGCTCTAATTTTTTTCTATTGCTGAAAAGTAAGAAGAAAACATTTGGCAGATCAATGACCACATACAAAGTGCTGGCGGCTTCAATGATCTGCTCAAATAAAAATCAAACATGGCAGCTGAAATTAAGGCTATCAACTGCTTGAATTTATGTTTGTCAGTCTTCATTGACCATTTTCTATTTCATTTTAGAAAAACTGTAAAGGATGATTAAATAATGAGATGAAAACCCCTGGCATTTTTTTTTCCAGAAGGCATTATTCTTTCCAATTTATATCTTGGCAGGGGTAGGATAGTTTCAAGTAGTTTCTGGGACTCCCACTTGGCATTTCATACTATAATTTATCTTATTTCTCTAGTCAGAAACCTATGTGATTATTCTGACAGTTGTTAGGTGTATCAATTTTAAATACTTATTCTTCTGTCTTTGTCAGTTAACATTTACTGCTCTTTGCTTTCATTTCCTTGTTGCAACATTTCTAAAATATTTAAATTTATCAAAATTATTATTGCACCTAAATCAATTAAATTCCATAGCCACTAAGAATTCCAATATTTACATCTGCCTTTGATCTCAATGAGACATTTATTTTAAGCATTTTCCAATTACTGTATGTGTTTGTCTTAGTCTATTCAGGCTGGTATAACAAAAATCCTTTAGAATGGGTAATTTATAAAGCACAGAAATTTACTGCTCACAGTTTTAGAAACTCGAAGACCAAGATCAAGTCACCAACAGATTTAGTATTTGGTCAAAGCTGGTTCCTCACAGGTCGTCCCTTCTGCATTTCCTCTAATGGTAAAAAGGGGGGGAACAAGCTCCCTCAGGGCCTCTTTTATAAGGGTGCTAATCCCATTTATGATTTCAAAGTTCTCATAACCTAACCACCTTTGATAGGTCCTATGTCTTAATACTATTGCACTGAGATTGATATCTTTATACTATTGCACTGAAGACTAGGATTCAACATTTGAATTAGGTGGGAGGCTGGAGGGCACACAAACATAGCAGAAGTATTTTAGCTGATTTCTACATTTGTTTTTCTTTTTCTTTTTGTTTTTCTTTTGCCATAGGGCACATGCACTCACCAGAGAGATATAATGAGAAGAAAAATGAGAAATCATTCCCTAGAGGGATGGCTATGCTACAATCTCTTCTTCTCAGTTCTCCTCCTAGAATTTTGGGTATATAGACATTTGCTACCAGTGTTATTTTCAAGCCACCAGGTCCAGGACTTGAACCATGGTCCGCTTTGTGGGAATTCAATGCCTTAACCACTGCACTACCTATTAGCCCTGCTTTTCCTTTTTGTAAAGACAAGTCCTTGCCATGTCATGCTCCTCCTGCCTCAGACACCCAGCTGTAATGATAGGCACACACTATCATGACTCAGTTCTTCTTTTCATCAGAATCTTGTTATTCTGCCCAGGCCAATCTTGAGTCTGCAATTCTCCAGCCTCACCCTCCCAGTCACTGGGATGACAGGCTCAGGCCACCATACCTGTTCTATAGATTGAACTAGGAATTGAATCTGAGCCTTCCATGTGGTTCCAACTAACAGAGCTCAGAATCTTAGCAGTACACACCTCTGAGACTGGGCCACTCTACTACATTTTCCATTACGTGTCAAAAATGTGTTGTTTAGTGGTATAATTCCTTTCATTTGCCTTCATTTTTCAGAATTTCTTAGGAGTTGTTCTTTTTTGATTATATAAATTGTAGAATCAGCTAGTTAATTTCAAGATATTTATTTGATCGTTGTACTGGGAACATAGAAAGTTTACTAAGTTATAAGTAAAACTGCTACTTTTTTTAAGTTTTGTTTTGTTTTTTTTTTGTTTGTTTGTTTGTTTTGCTTTGTTTTTTTTTTTTTTTTTTTTTTTTTTTGCTATAGGGTGTGTACTCCCTAGAGAAAGACAGAGAGACAAAGAGGAGAAAATGAGAAATCACTCCGCAGGAGGAATGGGAATACTGCAATCCCTTCAACTCCATTCTCATCTTGACCCTCTTGAACATGCACGCACACATGCCCAGGATGATTTTAAATCCTGGGTCTGGGATTGGGACTTGAACTGTGGGCCAGTCATGTTGGAATACAGTACCTTAACCACCATAGCACTGCTACTTTAAAAATTTTAAATATTGGGACCAGCAGTTGGCATAATGGCTACGTCACTGGACTCCCATGTAGTCAACCATGGTTCAAGTCCTGGACCCGGTGGCTTAAATTCATGCTGGGCACATGTGCATGTGTGCCCAAGATCCCAAGAGGAGAATGGAAGAGAAGGGATGGTGACTTGGCCAGGCCCCTTGAGGGGGTGATTTCTCACTTTCTGTCTCTCTGTCTTCTCTCTCTGTCTTTCTGGTGAGCACACACGTTCTATAGCAAAAACCTCTCTAAAAAAAATTTAAATATTACTTCCAAAGAACATAGTATGGCTTGTCCCCTCCCTCCTTTCTAATATATTTCTAAATAAATAAATTTTCAGCAATTGATCTGTGTTGAGAGAGGGGTGAAGTGTGTGGATTACTATTGTAAATGAGGTTTTTTTTCCTTATTGATTTTTATATATTTATTTTTGTGCTCAGTCACCTTTTCTTTTGATTTGTAACGCATTCTTGGTTTTTCAAGCATATATCCATATCGGGGCTAGCAAATTTTGTAATGATTATGTCATTGGACTCCCACATAGTCGACTACAGTTCAAGTCCCAGACTCAGTGGCTTAAAACTCATGCCAGGCATGTGCGCATGTGTGCCCAAAATCCCAAGAGGAGAATGGAGAAGAAGGGATTGCACATGGCCATACTCCTTGTAGGGTGATTCGCTTTCAGTCTTTCTGGCAACTGCACATGCCCTATAGCAAAAGTCTCTCTAAAAGAAAAAAGTATACAACCATACCATATGCAATAATAATGTTTCATCAAAATTTATGATACTACATTTCCTTTTCTTATCTAATTTTTGATCTGGCATCTAGAATAACATAAAATAATATTCATGACACTCTTACCTGGACTTTATGAGATTTTCATGTTTCTTTACAAAACATGATGGTGACTTTGGAGAACATTTCACGGTGTTTACACATAGAAAGGCTGTCAAGATATTTAACAGAAAGAACATATTTGGTTATCTTCAATTGCAAAAGTTTTACTAATCTTCAAGACACTTGAAACATTTTCTCATTTGAAAGAACCAATAGAAACTGCTGAATTTAATTACTGAAAAATGTCTTTTCTTTACTCTATTTCATATTAATTAATAATTTTTATCTTAAAAATATTTAGATGATATAGTCTTCTAGTGTTCATTTTTTTGCTTTATTTTGTTTGTCATGTATGGGATAAAAAGACACATAACAAGAAATACCTTCAATAATATTAAAAAATATGGTCCTCTAGCTATGAGGCTGTACTTCTGAATAACCTGCGCACCCTCTACTCCACAATTGAGATGGTTTATAAAAAGTGGAGAGGTGAACTGATGAAAAGATTCATAGCCTCTATTTATAAGTGTCATGTATCATCAGATTGAATAAACTCGACAGAATTTGACACCATTAAAAATATTAATTACACTGTTGAGACCAGCTGATGGCATAATGGTTTTTCGCTGGATTCCCATGTAGGCAACTGTGGTTTGAGTCCCCGACCTGGTGGCTTAAAAATCACTCTGGGCATGTGTCATGAATGCCCAAAATCCTGACAGGAGCATGGAGGAGAAGATATTGCAGTGTGACCACCTCCCCTGAGGGGTGATTTCTCTCTTTCTGTTTCTCTATCTCTTTCTGTTTCTCCAGCAAGCACATGTGCCCTATAGCAAAAATCTCTCTAAAAAACAAAAAAAGAGATTAGACTCTCATTAGTATTTTATCAAGTGTGCAATACATAGATAGATTAAAAAATAGAAATAAGTGCAATGAACAGAGTGTACTGGAGAAATGTATTTGTATTATTTTAAAACAAAAATTAGCCTATAATTTAGAAATATGAACTACAGAGATTCATTTTAAAAGCATACATTAATCTCTTATTTTAGAGAATGTTTATTTTATACAATCCATCAAATTCAAGAGTAATCATCATGCTCATCTTAAGCATAATTAATATCAATTGTAGATGACATAAGTTTAAAAACAATCTATATCATAATAATAACAGTTCCCTTGCATCTCTAAATAATGGATATTTTGTAAGTTAAATTAAGACATAGAGGGCTGACACTGGTATAGTGGTGAAACATGGCACTATAAGGCAGATCCACATGGGAAGGTTGCCAATTCAATTCCAGACACTTCCCCGAGTAAGCTAGGCATGTGTGTGCCCACGATCCTGACTGAGGGCGGGACACAGCAATGGGACCCTGTCAGAGGCTCTCTCTCTCTCTCTAGTAAATACACTGAAAGTAACAAAAACTAATATGTAATCCTAAGTAGTGCTTTTTACATGTCAGGTATGGTTAATGAAAGTATTTGCTATTAAAAGTTCTATGAATTAAATATTGTCATTAACTCCGTTAAAGGAGAGGAAATTGAGAAATAAAAAGAGACAATGACTAGCATGAAGTCACACAGCAAGGAAGGTGGAAGTCAGATTTGAACCTAAACTTTCTGGCTTTCCTAATTACTACATTGCATCACTCCCAATATGAACTCTATGCAAAATTCCATGGTAACAACCAAAGAAAGGAGGCACAGGAAATTATGTTTACCAACTACACAGTATATGTGCACTTGATTTTCTAAGCACCCTGAACAATCTTATGAAGTAAAAGCAAATGAGGAAGTAGAAGTTTAATAAACCTAGGTAATTTGCCCAAGATTACAGAGCTAGGAAACAGTAAATTATCTGCCCAAGTCCATACTCTTTATAATTTCCACTAAGAAGGGGAAAACAATGAGGAAACGGCTATGTCCTGGGCAACAGGTGTGTGCAAAGCTCTGCACCACCATTAGGGATATGCAGTACAGTCCTTGTCCTAAGGAGCACACTTTTGTGTAAAGGAGTTAAACACAAACAAAAGTAGATTCAAGCTATCTTTTCACATAAGTTGTCATTTAGTATAAAATTATTTTACTAACAATAAAGCTCAGTTAAACTGTTCAATCAACTTACAAAAGTAGTAACTGCATCAGAATGAGCAATATCCCAGGACTTTTCCCATCCAGCCATCTCTCCTCTGACACCTGATCACCTTTCCCAATAGAATGGCAAAATAGTGAAGTTTTTGGAGTTCCAATAGGGAGAAAGTTCTGTGGACTGGAATGGAGGTTCAATATTTATATGAGGCCTTATTCAGAGATGTTTCCTTTGTGTATCATCCAATTCCTTAGCAGAGGAAATAAGAATTGGATTTATTTAAAAAACAAATATGAAAATACAAGGATTTGTTTCCTAATTACACAGATGCTATTAATTTTGTTGTACTGTCAAGCCTATGCCAGTTGATACCCAAAACTATTTGCAATATTAAGGAGATAGAATAACTGTATACTATTTGCATTAATTAAAAATGCCAGAGTATTAGACATTAGAAGTGATTGCAGTTGAACATGACAACTTTGGAGATGCTTCTTTGTTAAAATTCTATAATAGCATTTCAGAGTTCTTTCAGCATCCCTGTTAAATAACGGTTTGGACAGCTCAACAACAGAACTTTACTCTATTTAGTTAGAAATTTTCTCTCCAAACCATCTGGGCTGGCAGGTGTTCATCATCAGATCTGGGTTGCTATGAGACTGGAACTTGCTAATGCTAATGAGGTACAGAGACAGAAACCTAAATTTTGCTCATTTGAAGCAACTTTATATTTGCCACTACTGGAAGTATCAGCAATGCATTATGACTTTCCAAAATGCAAAGTTTGTAATTAAAGGTTCCCAAAGAGGATGTTCTACTGATCAAAAATGATAGAGTAAATTGATGGCAGTGTGTGTTTGTTTTCATTTTAAACACTGTTTGAATCTTAATGCTTTCCCTCATTCTTGGTAGAGAGCAACTTCCTGGTAGAGAGCAACTTCCTGCTCTACGTATAATTTTTAGGTGAGTGGGCAGGAAACAAAGAGAAGCCTGTTTTCTCTAACATGACAGTTGTAATCCTATTGTGATAGTTGTAGTCCTATTGTGAGTCTCAAAATATTTGCAGTTAATTGTCACAATGAAATTCAAAGTGTGTAGAAACTTTATGCAAAAAGCAAGTTAATTGTCTTTGTTTTTGTTTTTTAAAGATCAATGTGATGATTTTCATGTTTTGTGGTCAATGGCACCACATCAAATTTAACCCAATGGTCAGACAAAAAAAGCAGACTATCTGTACATAGGAAGATGTTACTGAAAATATGGACTTGAATTTCACAATGACCTTGAGAAACTAGGGAAAGAGTTTTACAGAAACATGGTGAAGATTAACAAAGGAAGTTCAGATTTGGAGGCTAAGATGACTAGTCAGATAGATAACAGAGCAGAAAGATACCTGGAATCCTATTAGGTCCAATAACGAACATGGGTAAATAATACTGACACTTTGAAGGTGCTAATAAAACTGATATTTAGTGTTTTTATTTTCTCAGCACAGTGTTATTATGTTAGACACGGTTTGCGTTACTATGGAATCACAGAATAGCAGAAGGGCAGGAAACCAGTTGATGAAAACAATAGTTTCAAACTGTTTTTTGTCGTGCCTCATTTTTCCGGAGTAACTCAGGTATTGCTGGGAGCAGGTGGGTAGGCAGGGAGAATGAGAAAGTGGACAAGAAAATCTATGACCCATTATCCATTATTTCAACTTAAATAAAAATTCAACTCACATTAGTTTTAATAATGAAGTTTGAGTAACTGCTTGCTGGAAAAGGTGAGTGGGGTTGTGGTTGCTGAAAAGGTGGGAAGGAACTTTGAAAGCCACCATTTTAAAGTGTAGAAAATAACAAACAAAAAGACAAAAATAAAACAAAACAAAACCCTACCCTTAAAGATTTGCTTAAAGTAAATGCTGTTAAAGAATATGATAAAGACATAATGACACAGATGGCATTATTCTGATATAGATAGGAATAAAACATTGTTTTGTGCTTTTTGAAATAGCTATCCTTAAGAAAGAAAGGTAATAGGAGTGAGTGTGTAGGCGTGTGCTGCAGAAATAAGCTAGACAAACACACATATTTCTACTGAGTTACCAATGACAGAAAAGTTCAACAATGTTAAAGAAATGGAAGTAAGTGTTGCTTAATCAATTACTTAGAAAATTGCTTTATATTTTCCAATTGAATATATTATTGTAATAAATATTAGATTATGTGTATATAATCAAATACATATAACATATACTAATAGCAAGGCTATTTTTTATCATTGCTGTATACTTTTTGTATAATTACTGTGCTGCAGAAACTCTGTGTATTTCTCAGTTATTCTTCACAGCAATCCGTGATTGAGGTGTTTAATTCCCATTTCAAAGATGTGGAAAGCAAGGCCTTTAGCAATTTGGCAATTATCCTCAGACCACAAAATCAGTAACTGACAGAAAAAAGTCAACAAAACTTTAATAATCTGCCATGAATATAGGTTCAAAAGTTCAAAAATGTCATGTAAGATGTTTTTAGAAAATAAAAACATGCTTAATAAAAGAAAAAGTGGTCTTTGTTTTGTTTTCTCTCTAAACAAGTAAAATCCAATTGCTGTCTACCAGGTGTGGTGAGATCAAAGTAAATTATATATATATATATATATATATATATGTATATATATATATATATTAAATATATATATTTATATATATAATACATATTATATGTGTGTATATATATTATATATATATGTGTGTGTATTTCAATAGTTAATTTGAATCCTAATCTAAGATTTGTTTTTTACTTATTTTAAAGTTTTACCTTGAGCGTTTAATCTCATGGGCAGCAAAAATGTTATTAGAATAATTCCAAAATGGGACCAGCACTTAGATTAATGGCTAGGTCGCTGGACTCCCTCCCATGTAGTCAACCACAGGTCGAGTCCCAGACCCAGTGGCATAAACTCATGCTGGGCGCGTGTATGTCTGTGCCCAAGATCCCGATAAGAGAAAGGAGGAGAAGGGATTGTGGCGTGGCCAACCCCCTGGGGTGTGATTTCTCGCTTCTGTCCTCTGTCTCTCTGTCTTTCCGGCGAGCATATGCACTCTATACCGAAAACCTCTAAAAAAAAAAAAAAGAATAATTCCAAAATGAATAGTAAAATTGTTTGAAATTCTGGTACAACTCTACTCTTCCACTGAAGTTTAGAAATATATGACAAAACCAGTGATTCCTGTTAGTTCTTTAATAATAGTGTAGATTGATCTATATAAAGTCAACCTAGTAAAAAACATGTAAGTGATTCATTTGTTTCTCTAAAAAGAAAACATGCTCTAATGGAAGAAGAATCCTTAAGGTAGCATGATGCATTCAATTGGTAAAACCATTGGATTCTCAGTTCCTGTCAGGAATGTCTTGCTCTCCTAGGCAACCAGGAAGAACCTGCTGATTCTTTTAGAGTCTGTTGCCTTGTTAGAGTTCCTTTATTGATCATAAGACAAATGGAAATACTAAATACCTGTTTGCAGAATAAAATAAACTATTATATATTTTTTCCTTTGTAAATTAAGGTTAATAGCCAAAACTTATGACTGAACAAATAGAATCATGTATTTCCACCAGTTGCAATCTTTGTGAATTCTTATGTCAATTTTCAAGAACATTCATTTCAATAGGATGTAGAACCAAATTTATCTATACATATAGGTATATGCAGATATGTAAATATTCTTACTTTGTCATCCTGAGTTGTCAATTTATTTAAAAATCCATATGTTTCTCCATTTAAAAAAAAGTCAAATGTCTACCTGGTTTTTAACACTTACCACATGTGTCTGAAATTTATACGTACTATATGCTGAAAAGAGGTATTCTCCATCCATGTCACATGTGCTGCTAGTATCCAAATACCTGAACAATATGACGTCATGACTCAGAATTATGATCAATTTCTAAAAGTGTACCCTCAATATGTTGTATTATTTGTGATACTTACTCTGAGAAATGCTAGTCTGGACAACCAACTCCTCTATACACTGATTTTTCCTGTAAGCTCCTTTTCTTTTTCTCTTCTCAATAATTTCAGTTTTCAGAGCACAGATACCCCAAAAGCTGAAGTGACCCCGACCCTACTCCCACATGCCTCTTTGAGAGCGATCTTTTGTGGGTAATATCGGGATGATAAAGTTTAAAATAAGCAATAAAATCAGGTCTTTCATAGTTTGGGTTGTGCTTCAAATTAAAATTGAATATTGCACAGATAGGAAATCAGATAAAGTGATTATAAAAATCTCAGAAATTACTTAGTTGGAAAAAATTCCATAAATTTTTTCATTTCTCAAAGCAAAAAAATCTTAAGTAAACAAATCTAAAGTAAATAGTTCAGGTAAAATGTTAAACAAACAAACAATGAATAATTTATGAAATAAATTCCTTCTTAAAATATAGAGTCCTTTAAATAATATTGTAGTGTATATTGAGAAATACATTCAGATCATTATTGAGTTTGCTCATTGTTTTAAATAAAGACAGATTTTCATCTGTTTACCACAATTAATTTTTTTATATTACTTGCATACTGTCATTTGCAAAACAAACCTGTATGTACTAAGCTACCTCTATTTTAAAATCTTGCCCATATTTTAATGCAGAGTTTTAAGATGAAGCTCTCCGCTACTCCAAGTTCACAACGTATGACTCACTTTGCTTTAGTAAATTGGCAAGACTGTTTTGCAAAGCTAATTGGGAAACTATCATTACTGTTACACAGTCTTTTGCCAGTTAGAATTTTATAAGTAAAATTAATGAGAAGATTGCAGCTGACTCTCCAACAGACATTTTGTATTATTAAGCTGCATTAGCCCACCTTGACAATTAACTCATTCTCTAAATATATTGTTTTTACACAGGTTCTTTAGAAAAGATCAAAAGATTAGAAAGCCAACCAATCCCAAATCATGATGAAGATAACTAACTAAACTACGTTGGAAGCCAAACGACACTTTTAAAAAAAAAAAATTTATATACATTCAATCACATTATTTAACTTACAAAGTGAACATTTCAATATGTGAACATTTCTCCCCAGTCCAGTTGATCAAAATATCTTCAACCAATAACACCACATCTCCTCATCCCTTCAATGTTCTGCCTCTGTATTCTTCCTCCAAATGTCCTTCCTTAGGCCCCACTCCTCCACACACACCACATGACACTTTAAAAAAAAAAAAAAAAACATTTACTAGAAGGAGCATGTGCTCCACGGGGAGAAAGAGAAAGGAAGAGAGGAAGAGAAGGAATGTGAGAAATCACTCCACATGGGGTATGATCACGCTGCAATCTCCTCTTCTCCATTTCTCCCCTTGGAATTCTGGGCACCCACATAGAAGTACTCAGTGTGCTTTTCAAGCCACCAGTCTGGAACTCCAACTGTGCAATCAGCCAGGTAGAATCCAGCTGTGGGCTGGCCCAAGCATGAGTATTTTAATTAAAAACAACTCTTGTCAAACCTAGTCCTTGATGACTTTCAAATGGGTGATCCCATGGGATCATCCATGTAGTCAGTATCAACTGCTAGGTTTTAACAAAGATCTATAAAGAAGTCTATGGTTGAAAATAAAACATATTGTGCATGGTAAAATTTCCTTTTGTAATTAGTACAGCAAAACAAAAACATGCCAAAGATTATATATAAACAATGCAATATTCTCAGTGAAACCAGAAAACTGAACTGGGGCTGGCCCCTTGGCATAGAGGTTCAGGAAGTCAGATCCTAAATGGCCAACCATGCTGATCCGTGTGGCTTGAAAAACACACTGGGGGGACCAGCAGATGGCATAATGGCTATGTCGCTGGACTCCCATGTATTCGACATTGGTTTGAGTCTTGGACGTGGTGGCTTAAACTCACATTGGGTGTGTGTGCATGCATGCCCAAGACCCCGAGAGAAGAGTGGAGAAGGGATTGCTACTTGGCTATCCCCCTTGTGGGGGTGATTTCTCACTTTCTGTCTGTCTGTCTCTCTCTGTCTTTCTGGCAAGCACACACACCCTACAGCAAAAAACTCTCAATCAGTAAATAAACAAAAAAAAAAATACAAAATACAAAAAACACACTGGGTAGATTTGCCTGCATGTCTAAAATCCTGACTAATGGAGAAATGAAGGGATTTCAGCATGGCTATGGTTCCCTCTCTCTTGCTCTTTTTCTCTGTCTCTAAAGTGAGTGTGTATGCACATTCTGGCAAATTTATAATAAATAAAGAAAAGTAAAACTTAACTGATTAGGAAATGATTTTTTCACATCATGATTCTAATTACAGTGTCTGCCAGCCTAAGGTCCTTACTTGTTCCTTATTTTCTAGGACTGAGGTTAGTAAACATTTTCTTAAAAGGCCTAGATAATCAGTGGCTTTGTGGGACACTTGCTTTCATTTGCAGCTACTTAATTCTCCCAATGCAGTAAAATGAAAAAAATAAAAAAGGCATAGGCAAAATCTAAACAAATGGGCATAGCTGTGCTCTAACAAACCTTTATCTAAAATAATAATAGTAATAAAATAAAATAAGTGTAGCCTGACTTTAGCCCACAAGCTAGTTTTCTGACCTCTCACCCAGGAAAATAGGCAGAATCACATGTCTCCACTACATATTTCCAGCCTCTTCCACTGCTCACACAACTTTCTCTGCCTAGATGACTCCCCGATGAACGACTGTCCAATAGACACCAGTCTAAATATATACATACTTAATTTTTGGTAGCCGTTCTTAAGCTCTCTTTTCCTGTCCTGTCTCTTAGCAGAATAAACATCTTGCTTTTAATTCTTTCATTCAGAAACATTTTATCAAGTGCCTATTTTATGTTCTCCATGTTTGGGATTCTTCCGTGAACAAAATAGAGATTTCTGACATCAGCAGCTTCCCTTCTTAGGGAGGAATACAAACTATAAAACATGATCGTGAATTGAAATCAATCATGTCACACATTAAATGGCAAAAATTATCATGGGAAAATAATAGAAAATAGAGTGGTATATGGAGAACAGTGAAGCTGTTTGAAAGAAAGAAAAGGAGCAGTTTGCTACAGTAAAGAGTACGCTCAATGTAAGATGAATATATAGTGTATTCTGATGGGAAAACTCATTTTCTATGTTGCAATGATATACAGTGAATGATATTAAAAAAGAGAAAATGGAATTTGAGAAAAGATTTTAAAAAAAGAAGAAAATTAACGTATATGATTTCTTACAGAGGAAACTGTTAGAACAAAGGCTATAAGACACAATTGGTCAGTGCAAATTGATGGAGCAGGCAGTGAAGAATAACAGGACAAGAACTTAGAGAAACAAAAGTTAGGACCACATAGAGTCAGGGCCTTATAGAATATTACAGGGACAATGGTTGTTACCTTGTGTGCAATCAGGAGCCATTTGTAAACACAACAGTGATAGGACCTGGCTTATGTCTTAAAAAGAATTATTCTGACTGGTCTCCTGAGAATACATTGTGGTAGGACAACAGGTAGACATAGCAAAATTAGTTACTAGACTTTCAATCGTACAGGCAAGAGATGATGTGGATCTGACCAAGGAAATAGCAGTGGACATGTTAAGAAGTGACTGATTCTGGGCCAGCAGGTGGAGTGTAAGTTAAGGCACTGGATCCAGCATTTCCAGCTGTATGGATCGATTCCCAGACCTGGTAGCCTGAAAATCACATGGGTATGTGTGCATGTGTACCCAAAATCCTGAGAGGAGAATGGAGGAAAAGAAATTGAGGTATGGGCATCCCCCTGGGAGATGGTTTCTTGTTTCCCCTCTCTCTGTCTCTGCTCTCTAGTGAGCATATGCACCCTGTAGCAAAACAAAACAGAAAACCTAAAAAAAAATATTGGATTTAAGGATCTTCCTTTACATCGTGCATGTATTTGCATCAATGCACTCTTCAAAATATTTCAAATTGTTTAGATGAATTTTTGTGTCCCTTTTGTAAGGCTTTCAGGAAATTGACTCCTGTATATTTGTATTTCTAAAACCTAGGCTAATTTCTGCAATGACATAGGCAATAGGGTTTTATTGCACAATATTGGAGCCTCTTGAAAAGCCCAGGGTCAGATCCCAGGCTAATCTGAAACACTGGCATATGGGAAAATGCCTATGATTCCAACAGGGGGGCTGTGACCAGAGGATCAAGGCATGGTTATATCCTGTGGTGGATCTTTCTCTCTCTATTTCTCTCTTGCCATTAACCAGGAATGGATGTTGCACCTGGTCGAGGTTCAGACCATTGCATGAAAATTCTACTAATTAAGGTATATCATATACCAAAACCACAGAATGATGTTGATATCTACTAGGAAAGAATTTTTTTTTCTTTGACATATCTATTATTATTTTTTTTAAAAAAATATTATTTATTAAAAAAATAAGTAAAAGAAAGCAACACTGTTCTGTTAAAAAACATATAACAGCACTTCTATAACCACTACCTCAAGAGATCATGTCTTCCACTATCTATTATGAGCCTTTTGACTTGCATTTAATAACTGGGTTGCAGAAATCAGTTCTATGAAATATTGTTGAACATGCTAAAAATCTCCCCACACCATTCCCAGAAAATGACTCCATCTATAGAAAAAAAAAAAAAAAAACAAGTAGAATCTAAAAATATACATTTCATAAGGAGATGCTCTGAAATCATAAATATTTCAATGAACCAAGTATGAATCATTGTAGGGCCTATTCTTTTGGGGAGTTTTGCTGTCTCAAATTCTGTCTTTGACTTATTGATGAAATTGTAATGTAAAGCATAGAACATTTATTTTACATCGTTTTCATAGAACTGTTACATTCATTTCAAAAGTATTTAATAGTCTTTTCTCCATTATAAGAGAACAATTCCAAAATAAGTAAAATTGCTAAGGTAAGAGAAAAGCAATTGAATTTTAGTTACTTTTAAAGGGCATTTGGAGAAACACTACAGTTGATCTTCTGTATAGAGATGAACAGACTTCTATAAAGGCTGATTACCCATCGAAGGATTTACATCATTAAACTGAAGTGCAAACCATGCATTTTGCTGCATTTCAGCTGAGTCGTTGTAAAACTGGATGTCCTACTCTTTCTCTTTGCAAACCATGAATCTTCAAAAGGAGATATGATTCTGTGGCAGGGTCTGAATTGAAATAAACAGGAAAACTAGAATATAATGGTTCTGCTACAACATTCTCTAGCTCCTTTGTAAACTGTTCAGTTTTAGATTTCTCACTACAGTAAACAAATTTACTGCAGCCAGGATCTAGACTGTTGTAGCAAAGTATTTCCCTAGGGTCATTGCACAAATTCTCTTCTATGAAGAACATGGAAAAAGCCTACATGAAAATGCTTTCCTTATGTATTGCTGATCCCTAGTTTGAAACAAAAGGATCAGCATCACTTGCCATTTCTTTATTTTTTTAATAATTATTTATTTGTTATTTTATTTATTCATTCATTTATTTTTTCATTTGACCAGAGAGAGACAGAGGGTGAGAGTGAGAGAGAGAGGAAGTGAGAAAGCAAGCCACCAGATTCAGGACTTGAACCCCGGTCGGCCATGTGGGAGTGTCCAGCGCCTTAACTCACCATGCCACCTGCTGGTCTCACTTGCCATTTATTAATATTTTCTTTCATAAAAAGTCATTTTATTATTGTTACTTTAACTTGCAGGATGACACAGCACAGAGTCTTAGACTAGCAAAGATCTTGGTTCAAAACTTAGCTTTGCTACACGCAGGTTTTGTGGCTTTAGACAAAGTCTCTTTATCTTTCCTTTCCAGTTTTCTCATTCTAAGGCTATAATCAGAATGCTAAGTGTGTCTGTTGCTGAAAATTAATATGTCAAGTAAATAAAATTCAGTGAAAATGTTTTGAGATGCTTTAAAAAACTAACATAGCGTATTTCCCACATTTCAAATAACTTTGTTCACCCATAATTTGTTTTTTGATCAATGCTGTGAATACCTACATACTTTATCAGTAAGAAATGCTGTTCATTACATGTATCGATACCCAAATAATATCTGTTTAAATTACAGGGGCATTTACTGTTCAGCTAAAATGGAACTTGGAGGCAGGAAACTGCTGAGTGATTTCAGTAAAGGTTACATGCTTTCTTCCCATTCTGAATTACTCTTAAGGTATGGACTTGTTTACCTCCATGCATGTAGTAATGGAAATACTTCTAGTAATAATGGCTTTCTAAACTCCACACATCATCAAGTAAACATGTAAGGCTGAGAGGGGCAGTCAGCTCTCTTCTAGAAACTATCTTTTCCTGAAATTCCCTTTATTAGATTTCCCCTTGCATATCAGTGTCCCGAATCAGATCACATGGACACTTCTGCAGTGAAGGAGACTTACCTTGACTATCTTACAGATGGGAATGGTGCATAAGATAAAGGGTTAAGGATTAGATAGCCAACCAGTAATGTCTACTACACCGTAACCACAGAAAGTTCAGCAGGTCTTCTTGTGACTATAACCTCAGATCCTGTAGTTGCTGTTGTCCATTCACAGTCTTACGTTTTAACAACTATAGCAAAGGTGACTTTAGTGTTCAAGGACCCTGCCAAGACCTTCTGAGACTTGAGTTTATAAGCTGGTTTTCAATTGTGTCCTCCAGTCTTAGCTATTGTTCTCAAAAAAATAAAAAATAAAAAAAAAACAATCACAAAATACTTCTTATGGAGACGGAAGCATGAGTGACCCTGTTAAGTATCAATTTTCACCAACAAATCTTTGATCCACTTTTTAAGACCAGGTCACTAACCTAGTCTCTATCATTCTTCAGAATTATTTTTATTAGAAGAGCCTTATTGACCTATATTTGCTAAACTAGTCAGATAACAGAAGGTTACATTAGAAAAGTATTTCCAAAGCCCATTTGTCTATAAATATTAATTTCAAAGTGAGTCCCTATTCATCCTTCTCTGAAGAAAGATGCTCTGAATCAAGATAAATTTGGATCCCTTTTCTCCAGGTAAAGCAGATGGTATTGAATCTCCCATCTCTCACACTTCCAAATTAAATTGATTTCTGTTTTTGTAGATATCTTATATTCATGGTATGCTTATTAAAACCATACCTATTCTGCATTATTGACAAAAGTTAGAATAAAGGAAAACTTATTCCTGATCAGTCACAAAAGCTAAAGTAACCCCTTGCTCTCCTCATCTTGTCCTTCAGAACCCAAGGCGAGGTAGATAATGATTCTGTCCATATGGACATGGCTGTTGAACCCTTTCATTGTCTCAAAAACTGTTCTTAAAGAAAGTTGAGGAAGCTGGTATGGTAACTACAGGAATAGTAATTCAATCCTCCAGCCCCCTAGACACCTCTGGTGTACTTGATTAACCTTGAGAGGCTTTAGGGAATGTTTCTAGAATAATAAAACAAAAATACATTGGTCAGGCTCAACCTTGCATATTGAATACAAGGAGTTCATTTTCTCCAAGCCAGGTACAAAATGTCTGGGGAAAAAGAAAAAAAGAAATAAAACAAAACATAAACTGGAAAAGCTGTTTTCTTTATTTCTATCTTTCTTTCTTTTACAACATATTACTTTCCTCAAAGAAGACATAGACTCAAATTCTCAGGGATAGTAGAAAGCAGGGTATCTACTAGTGTCATGGGGAAATCCTCACCATCATATTAAAAAAAAAGAAAGAAAGAAAGAAAAAAGAGCATTACTAGACCTTGCTGCTGTTTAAGCAGAAGTTAAACCAGAAAGCCCTTCACCTTCCCGGCGTTGCTCTAGTTGTCTACCACAGTAGCAGCAAGAACATGTCTGTCTCTCTCACTTACTTACTCCCAAACCTTTTTCTCCCTGAGAGTTAGTAAATAATCATTTAATAAAACACAAATTTATGATATTGAATATCAAAATATGATATTTATACCATCAGTAGGGAAATACTTCCTTGAATAATTGTATGAGTGAGAGTTCGGTTTGGTCATGTAACCAGAAATGTGTGGAGCAAATGAGAACAAGCGAAAATCCTAAAGTACCAAAGGTAGCTTAGATAGAAGAAAAACTTTAAACTTCCAAATCCATAATGAAGCAGAATGCCCGAGAAAGGTGACCTACCTCAAAGACATGAGTAGCTTGACAGTAAAAGGTGAAGGAAGATGACAGGTGCTTCCAATGACATTAGAGCTGAAAGAGTTTCCTGAGGCATAGAAAGTCTGTGTCTGAAATAAATGCGATGCCTGATGGGTTTGATATTCATTGGAAACCTCTGGGAAAACGTTTCAAGTAGTTTGCTTTCCAAACCTTTTTCTTGGTAAAGTAAAGAGTGGGAATATGTCACCTAAAGCCCAAGCAACTTGCTTCCCTTGGCAGCAAAGTCAATCTCTATTCATAGAATGGGCATGTTCTTGAGCCTTAGCAATTTATGTTCCTTTTATTCTCAGAACACATATCAGCCCAGCAAGTCTCAGTTCATGTGCTTGACACATTTCAATGTTATATTGCAAAATAAAGCATTCTTCCCCTCCAAGTGCACTGAGTTTTCAGATGGGAGTTTTCACATTGCAAATCTATCAGTCAAATCTAACTACTGTGTCCACAGACCTAGTCCCCATTTAAGCACTACACATTTAACAACAATGAATCATGCAGTCTCCTCGCAGTAATAACAAGCCTTTTGCTAAAGAATTCACAGATCAGAGATAACCAAGAGCTAATACATAGTTTTGAATATTTTCTCTCATTGTATACATGTCCTACAGTAATCTATGGGAAATTCCAGATGGGTTCCTGTATTTTGCTTTTTCTTACTTATAAAACTTTAATAAACAAAAATACTACTACTTATACCATCTGTACATGACAAAAATGAAAAATATTTTAAATGAAAATGTTCTTATTAAATGTATGGTAAAATATGTCATTGCAAATTCATGGCACAATTTTGCAAATTAAATAACAGTATAAGAAGTACAATAGGAAGCCAAAACTTTTTTTGTATAGTATTAGAAACTTTAAAAAAAAAATTTAAATATGAAATTTAAAGGCCATCATCTACCTTATGCATGTTTTGGAAGATTTTTGTCAATGTACCAAGTAAATTTCTGTACCTTGTTTCAGATGAGACATATGTTATTTTTTTAGCACTTCAAATCTTGACTAAATTAATTGCTAAAATAATGTGATATCCTGATAATTTAAAAATATTAAAATGTAATAACGAATCTTAGCTTTTTATAAACATGAGAAGCTTTTCTGTATCTGAGCTCCAGTTTTTTCAAAAGTAAATTAGATATTTTAGAGGGTAATTTAGGTACTTTCCCCATTGTGAGTCAATGACTGATTTAAATTATAAGAAAAGAAAGATATGATGTTTTTCTGTAAAGCTTCATTGTTCTTACCCAACTGAGCATCACTTTTACTAACTGTGGTATCTAGTCTCTAAGACAAATTTCTACCCTGTGATCTACATCCTCCTAGGACTTGTTCATAAGAGTTCTTAATCAATAGAGTGAGGTAGGAGTGGTGATATGTAAAGGGCAGGCAGTGGCATCATGGTTAAAGGTATGGATTTCCATGTTTGAGCCTTGGACCAAGCAGCTTGAAAAATCACATTTGGTGCATGTACGTGTGTGTCCTAAATCCCAAGAGGAAAAAGGAGGAGAAGAAACTGCAGCATGGCCATCTTTCCTGGGAGGTGATTTCTCATTTTGTCCTTTCTCTTTCAGGTTTCTTCCTGGGTATACTGAAACACTTGCTCTGGGGAAGCCAGCTACCACGTGAGTAGCTTTACTACAGTGAAGCTGCCAAGCCAGGAGGAGTCCCATGCTTAACATAATGAAAGGCCACATGCCAAACAAATGACACACAGCTAGCCCCCACCTGTTTTAGTCACATCAACTGGGGACTAGCCTTGAAAGAGAAAAAGCCACCGTGGCTTTCGACCTTAATTCAGCATTTAAGATGAGTCTTGTTGCAGCTACTGTTTACTGTAGGAGAGATCTCAACTCAATAAATATGCTGTGAGAGATAAATGCTTATTCTTAGCAACTAAGATTTGGGAGTGGTTCATTACATAGCAATAAATAATCAAATAGTATCTCAATTTTTCATCTATATTCTCCATTAAAATCTTCATCTTTTACATTAGTACTACAAGCACTTGTCACTTAGCAACTGATTTCCCTTCCTATAACTAGGAACTACTTACTAGGTCATTAAGAAAATTTGTCAATAAACAAGGAGCTTGAAGGCGAATGTCTTGTGATGTATTGTAACATCATAGGGTATATGTATTTTTCAATAGGTATCACACCACACTAGAATAATATAATTCTTCCATACAAAAAGCATACATTAGATGAGCACCAGAAAATGACAAAGCATACCATACCCAACTATACATAATATAAATATGGAATGGTCATTTTAATTTATTCTGAATAATAAAAAGCTCTAAGGAAAACTCCAACTTGATGTAGTCTTGCATGATTGCAAATGCTTTGTGTAATAAATACTAACTAACTCTGGGGGAAAAGACAGAGAAAGCAGATTCCTGAGAGTCACACAGACTGAGAAGGGGGATGCCCCACACTGGAGGGTTGGTCATAAATCTCAGTGCCGGTTAAAACAGACAGGTCATTAAGTGAGAAGGGGCTATATTTTCTTCTCCCGTATATTGTTCTTTCTTCTCCCACTACACCCTTTAATAGTATTCCCATTTTGAAAGACACATGAAAAGATGACTTGTTGGGTGGTAAATAACTCATACAAAGACAACACAGAGTCTGGCTTCTTTTCCCCACTTCATTCAGTTGCTAACTTTCTCACAATTTCAAGAAAGTCACTAAATACTTTTTTCAAACTTTAGCTGCATGAAATTCATATATTTATAGCAGAGTTTACAGCATTGAAGTGTTTAATAATGCCAAGAAGTCAAAATCAACAAAACTAGAAACTGAAAATATTCTAGATGCCACTATGAAAGTCATAACAAAAAATGTTAAGTTTTCTACTTATTCCAGAACTTTTCATGATCTACTTGATATCCACAAAACTCATATTTGTATCAGTCATCTCTTTATGTTTAAAAATGCTAAGAAAATAATAACCTTATGTTTATCTCAAATGTTAATGTCACATTTAATTACATAGATAAGGGATTATATCTGATCCTATGCTTATTATTAACAATTCTTATCTAAGTAATGGTGATAATAACACATAGCATGTTTTTCTAGTACTGTGTTGTGCACATTTAATTAAGACCAACTCTTCTAAGTCCTGTCCTCCCTCGTTTACCCTACACCCCTCAGGAAATGGGAGTTAAGCTCTGAAGTTTGTGAAGGATGGTTAGTTTGACATTAGAGAGAATGGAGAATTGTATTATTTGTGAACAAACCACCAAATGAGTCAAAATAGTGCCCAGAAGAGGGCCATTTCAACATATTGAAATGACAGAAAATGCCTGGATTTTTCCCTGGGTCTGCTTTCCTAGATTTTTAGGGTTCTCTTTATCACGATCAGTTTCTTGAGGAAATAATGAAATCATTTGCATCCCAAAATATAAACTACTTTTATATGATAAGGCAAGAGTGAGTTTGGATTTTGAGTATCATCATTGATTGGCTGGGAGGATATGATAGCGATGTGGACAAGCTGATCATATCTGTGATGGCTTATGAAATCCAGAAGTATGTCCTGCTGGCCTCACAGAAAGTAAAAAGCTGAAGTTTCTTTTAGACAAACCCCATCTTAGCGTGGATCTCAGATCATGCAGACTGCTTCTTACTGCTCCTGACAGATTATAGGAGCACATTCTGAGGCTCCCTGACTATAGCGACAAATCCTTTTCTCTTCTCTTTTGCTTAATTCTTGCCACAAGGGTGTGTACTTGCTAGGGAGAGACAGAAGAGAGAAAGAGAAAGTGAGGAAGTACTCCCCATGGAGAATGGTCACTCCACAATCCTTGCTTCTCCATTTCCCCTCCTTCCAGGATTTTGGGCACACATGCACATGTGCCAGTATTTCTTTTCTTTTTCTTTCTTTCTTTTTTTTTTTTTTTTTTTTTTTTTTTTTTTTTTTTTTTTTTTTTTTTTTTTTTTTTTTTTTTTTTTTTTTTGGAGAGGTTTTTGCTATAGGGTGCCCCAAAAAGACAGAGAGAGAGAGAGAGAGAGAGAGACTGAAAGCGAGAAATCATCCCCCAGAGAGGATGGCCACGTCGCAGTCCCTTCTCCTCCATTCTCCTCTTGGGATCTTGGGCATGCACACACATGAGCTCGGCCTGAATTTAAACCGCCAGGTCGGAGACTCAAACCGCAGTAGATTACATGGGAGTCCAGCGATGTAGCCATTATACCAACTGCTGGTCCCACACATGCCAGTATTTCTAACCACAGAGTTCAGGACTCTAACAGGCCTTGTAGGATCTAGCTGCCTGAAACACCATGCCATGAGCTGCCCCAATTCTTCTCTTCTCCTCTATCAGCATGCTGCATCTAATATGGGAATATTGTAGTAGTGCCCTGCTCTTAAATATGACATTCAAAAATAATTGTCCACCTTATGCACATTTTTGAAGATTTCTGTCAATTATATTAAGTAAACTGCACATTTTTTAAGATGATACATATATTATTTTTACATTGCAATTCTTTTTAAAGAATTATTTTATGTAACTATTTATTATTATTATTATTATCATTATTATTAATCTGACCTGAAAGAGACGAGAGAGAGAAAGAAGGATGGTGAGAAAGCAAACCACCAGGTCCAGGACTTGAACTATAGTAGGTCATGTGGGAGTCATGCACCCCTAACAACCATACCATCTGCTGGCCTCCACACCTTAATCTTGATTCAATTAATTAGGCTGAGGAGTGGATAGAGGTGGCAATATGTAGACATATGACTCAACCTGAAAACGTGTAGTCTCTTTCACCAGCTTCCACCAAACACAGAATAATATCAAATGTATCTTACTAGGTAGCTGTATAATTTCCTTACCATCTTCAGCACACAAGGACTCAAGGACTAGACTCTTTCAATAGGATCCATTCCAGTACTGAGCTTTCTTCCCCTTTATGCTCATATGCTCAGTACATTGCAACTGAGGGAGAAATCCACTTCATCCTTGAAGAGCCACTTAACATCACTGTGCCTTTAAGAAAAAGCTACAGAATGTTGGTGAGACAGTTATCATTGTAGAGAAAATTCTATGTGGAGAAAGAAATTTATTACCAAATGACATGAATACGTAATTGATTTTTGACATGTAGAAAAGAAAATGAATTGTACTTAAAAGTTAAAACTAAAACAAAAGTCCATGCAATAGTTTTTATTTTTGTTTTTGTTTTTTTAATTTGGTAGCAGGAAGAAGAGGTTTGCCTTAAATATATGTCTGGCGGAACATGCATTTAAATCTATTGCTAGCATTTCTATTTTTAACCTCTCAATGTAGGTTAAAGCTATGTATTCTATGTATTCTCTCACCCTTTAAGGATGATTAAATTTTTGAACACTGAGGATAATAATTTTGGAGTACAGAACAAAAGTGTTCCTGACAGTTGTGCTCTGAATATCAATGTGCTAAGCTTATTATAAAATTGTATGGTTAAAATAAAATATATTAATAATCATCAAAAGTTATGTTCATGTGTCTGCTTGTATATGTTTATTCAACACAGAGAAGAAGTTTTTACACTTACAAATAAAGGAAAAAAACATAAACTTTCTTTTATTGCAGCATAATATGTTTACCAAAGTATCTGAAGTCAAAATAAGAAATGGATTTTCACAATACTTTACAATTAAGAAAATTTATATTTGAGTAAAATGGTGCTTCCCAAACTGTCCATAGGTGGTTACAGTCTTATTTTCTAAAAAATTATAAACAGCTGCTTAAAAGATTTGAGAAAATATAAATTTGTATGGGTTCTCATAACAATTAATATAATAAATGTATAGGATCTTCTAAAGTGGCATGTGATATACAGCATTTGCTAAATATAGTTGACCAAAAAAAAAAACCCTCTATATATTTGTGTGTGTGTATATGTGTGTGTCTGCATTTGTGTATGTGTACATACTGAACAATATTAACACATAAAATAATATTTTTATTAGACTTCACAGTTGGGGAGAAAATAATGGTATAGAGGAACCAGCAGTTGGCATAATGGCTATGTCACTGAACTCCCATGTAGTTGACCATGGTTTGAGTCCCAGACCTGCTGGCTTAAACTCATGCTGGATGTATGTGTATGTGTGCCCAAGATCCCAAGAGGAGAATGGAGGAGAAGGGATTGCAGCGTGGCCATCCTCCCTGGGGGGTGATTTCTCTCTTTCTGTCTCTCTGTCTCTCTGTCTCTGTCTTTCTGACGAGCACATGCACCCTATGGCAAAAACCTTTCAAAAAAAAAAAAAAGAGAGAAAGAGAGAAAAGAAAAGAATGGTATAGAATGTAATTTGTAGAATACATATTATTTCACATATATTCATAAATGCCCTTAATATCAAGGTAAATTAATATTAAAAGTAATAGGTCTTCAATTATAGAATCATTAGAATATCTGTTAATAATTATAATTTTGGAGGTTCTTGAAATTCTGATTGAATAATCCTTGGGAGGGACTCAGCAACCTATTTTTTTAATAAGCAGTCTAGGT
This sequence comes from Tupaia tana, assembly GCA_026018925.1. Lineage (NCBI taxonomy): Eukaryota > Metazoa > Chordata > Mammalia > Scandentia > Tupaiidae > Tupaia > Tupaia tana. The sequence goes on along the minus strand of JAKSZU010000006.1, from coordinate 165,529,023 downwards.
AGTTTTAATACAGAAAGCCTATGTGTCATATCTATTAATAGGAAAACAAGAGCCAATTATAGTTCTGGCCAATTTATTATTGTATAGGTGTGGGAGGGTTGGGTGTTAGTGCATGTGTGTGTGTTTGTGTGTTTGTATATCACTGCCAAATAGTGAGCAAAGATAAAAATGCACGATTATGGGTCAGCAGGTGATGCTGTGGTTAAGGGCACTGAAGTCCCACGTGGCGGACCACTGTTCAAGTCCTGAACCTGGAGACTTGTTTTCACTTTCCCTCTCTCTCTCTCTCACTCTGCTCCTCTCTGGTCAAATTAAAAAAATAAAAATAAATTAACAAAGTTAAATAAAATAATTCTTTTTTTAAAAAAAAGAAGAAGTTTTTATAAAAAAAAAAAAAAAAAGTACAACAGAATTTAGGGAAAGGAAGTATCTCAATTTATTTTCCCACTTTCCTTTACCACTGTGTTACATGTTATTTGTTGTCGTGCCCAATTAAATATTAAGTGCATCTAGATTTTGCCTCACAATGCTTCCTAGTAAAACTCTGCTCAAAAGGAGCAGTATCATAGAGTCCTTGTGAAGATTCTTCTTGACCCATTTATTATAAGAACTCATCTCTGGAATTAGATGATGAGGAATTGAATAGGAAAAGAAATGTATAAGACTAATCCTTCTTGACCTTTGAGACCTCTTGGATTCACTCTACCCTTTTAGAGAATGAATACTTGTATTGCCCCCCCCAAAATGTATATGTTGAAACCTAATCCATAATGTGATAGTATTTTGAGATTGGACCTTTGAGAGGTAATTAAGTTATGTTTGTGGAGCCCATAGGAATGATGTTAATGCACTTAGAGCTCAGAGAGCTCCCTTACCCTATCCACCATTTGTGGATAGGAGAAAAAACCTGGAAGCAGGCCCTCATCAGACACCCAATCTATCCATGGTTTGATCTTTGACTCCCAGCCTCCAAAATTGTGAGAGATAAATGTTGGTTGTTGATAAGTCACCCAGGCTATGGTATTTTTGTTATAGTAGTCAGAAAGACTAAGCTACACTCCTCTTTATCCTGTCCCACTGAGTACCAGGGATACTCAACTTTATTAATGAAGTATCCATCATGTCTTTTTGTTCTTCGTTTTGTTCGTTTTTTTTTTTTTGTTTTGTTTTGTTTTGTTTTTTTCCAGAGAGAATTTTGCTATGGGGCACATGTGCTTGCCAGAGAGAGAGAGAGAAAGCGAGAAATCACTCACCAGGGATGGCCATGCCACAATCCCTTCTCCTCCATTTTCCTCTTAGGATTTTGGGCACACATCCATACACACCTGGTGTGAGTTTAAGCCACTGAGTCTGGGACTTGAAACATAGTCAACCAGGTGGGAAGCCAGTGATGTAACAATTATGCCATCTGCTGATTCACCCATCATGTTCTGAAATTTGAAATACTCATTGCATATTTCCATGCACTAAGAAAAGTGTTTATGAATGAACAGTGATAGAAGAAGAATAGCTTTCATCATGAAATGAATTGTTCATCTTCCTGAGTTGGAGAAGAAAATCTAAATAAGCTCATAACTTGACCAAAGCCTACAAATATAATCAAAGTTGTGTGTACCTAGGGAGCCTTGGAGTGGAGAATTTTTGGTGACCCAGAAATTGTGGAGGAACCTTAGTCCAAAAGCTGAACCATCACAGAATAAAACAAATAATAAACTACTGTTCAAGGATCATTTAGAGCATTGGAAGTTAAGAAATTCAATATAACTCAAACCAGGTTGGAATAGAGGAATATTCTTTTTTTTTTTTTTTTTTTGGAGAGGTTTTTTTCGCTATAGGGCGCATGCGCTTGCCAGACAGACAGAGAGAGACATAGAGACAGAAAGCGAGAAATCACCCCCCAGGGGGGATGGTTACGCCACAATCCCTTCTCCTCCATTCTCCTCCTGGGATCTTGGGCACACACGCACACGCGCCCGGCGTGAGTTTTAAGCCACCGGGTCTGGGACGCGAACCGCGGTCAACTACATGGGAGTCCAGCGACATAGCCATTACGCTAACTGCTGGTCCCTAGAGGAAAATTCTTAAGGGAAGAGCTAGAATCTTAGACATCAGATTAGAAATGTGCATAAGATAAATTCATAATTTATAAATGAAACTCATTTTAAAAATGAATCCAGAAATGAGAGAGCTTTTTTAGTTGTTTTATTTTTGCTTCGCTTTGCTTTGCTTACTTGGACAAGGATAGAAAATAAATATCTTAAAGATCCCAGAGACATGTGAAAATCTTTCTCATCCCAGCAGGACCAGAGTTCAAGAACTTAGTAAAAAGCAACCTCTGAATACTGCAGAGTCAGGAACGAACACCTGCGAGAGGTGTCACAAAGGCTGTCAGGTGTGCTTGTGCACTGTGACCTGCAGAATTTGAATACGAGTACACAGAGAAGCTTTAACAATACAGGATGGAGACATTTGAAAGAGCCCAGTGAATTGGTGATTCAGGTATTATATTTTAAATAAATGTTAAGATGATAAGAGATATTTTTTTGTAAAAAAAAATAAACTAGAATGGTACATGCTTTGAAGAAACATGCCAGGCAAATATATAAGGGCTTAAAGTCTCAAGGACAGATACAACTCATTGAAGACAGTCTCTCACAAAAGCACAAGTGATAGAATACATGACCAGCATGGATTTTGGATTTAGCTCCCAGAGAAATTATCTTATTCAGGTAGGAGAAGCTGAGAATTTTTTTTTTTGAATTGAATTTTTTTCACACACAGAAAACATACTTTTAAAAATATTTGCAAAAATTTATTTATTATCATCTTTTTATTTTTATTTATTTATTTTTTAGAGTTTTTTGCTATAGGGCATGTGCACTCGCCAGAAAGACAGAGAGAGACAGAGAGATAGAAAGTGAGAAATCACCCCCAGGGGAGATGGCCACACCACAATCCCTTCTCCTTCATTCTCCTCTCCGGATCTTGGGCACGCACACACATGTGCCCGGCGTGAGTTTAAGCCACCAAGTCTGGGACTCTTAACTGTGGTCGACTACATGGGAGTTCAGGGATACAGCCATTATGCTAACTGCTGATCCAATCATAATCTTTTTATATTGCATTGAATAATATATATCTTCATAGTGTATTACATTTCTTTTTCCAGCAAAATTACCATGCATATCAGTCAAGACAAAGACATTACTATCCACATCATCATCATCAAATAGCTTTGCATCATTTTTTAGATTATATTATTATTATTATTTATTCTCATTATTTTTTTAAACATTCAATTACTATATATCATTTGGCTTGTATAAAAGAATTACTCAACATGTAATACTTCTCAGATTAGTCCAGTTGACAATACTGTACATGTTATCATCAACAGGTAATAAACCATTTCTATGTCCCACTAATGTCATGCCTCGCTATTTGTTCTCTTGCTATTCTTCTCTATCCTCTTCCCTTCTCCCTTCCTCTCACTCCACAATATCTTCAGCAGCCATTAGTATTTTCACTGCTTTTATGCCCTCTAATATTTCTATCTCTACCATAAAATGTGGTTAGTCAGTATATATTAAGGGATACATACAATATCTTTCTTTCATATCCTGACTTGCTTCACTCAGCAATAGATACTCCAATAGATACTCAATCACTTTCTATCAGATACCAGGGTTTTGTTGTTAACACTTACACTTTTTTCTAACTATAACCACACAGACAAAATATGGCAAAGTATGCAGTAAAGTAAAGATATAAGAAGAAAAAAACTGGTCAGAAAAAAATGTTAGCTTTAAGAACAAGTCAATTTGGGAACCAGCAGTTAGCGTAATGGCTATGTCACTGAACTCCCATGTAGTCGACCGCAGTTCGCATCCCAGACCCGGTGGCTTAAAACTCACACCGGGCGCGTGTGCGTGCGTGCCCAAGATCCCGAGAGGAGAATGGAGGAGAAGGGATTGTGGCATGATCATCCCCCCTGGGGGGTGATTTCTCACTTTCTGTCTCTATGTCTCTCTCTGTCTGGCGAGCGCACGCGCCCTACAGCGAAAACCTCTCAAAAAAAAAAAAAAAAAGAACATGTCAACTTAAGAAACAGTTGAATTATTTTTTGTTAGTGTAATAGACTTGAATAAATGGGATAGAGGAATGCTAGAGTGAAATATAAATGACAGAATAAAATAATAAATTTGAATATAGCTACTGTTAAAAAAACAGGAAGTGATGAGAGCCAATTATCTTTCTTTCGCTGAAGGAGTATAATAGCTTAATCATGGTCTGCAACATTCAAAAGCTGTTGATAAGAACATTCTGAGTAACACATAGTCAAGGACATAATTTTCCTCAATGGGAACAGTAGGGAATCCCTGGGTTTTGGAAACTTCACAATAGAATATTAAATAGAACATTATTTGTTCTATAACACAATAGAACATACAGCACAACAGACCTCAGTGGATAGGGATTATCTGATTTGGAAAGAGGTAAAATAGAGAAACCTCCTGAGACCTAAGGAATTCTAGAGTATAAGACAGTGCCTGGAGCAGCAATAGCTCAGGGCATAGAAGGATTCTGGAGTTTCTGTGGGTTTAGAAAAATATAGAAAAAAAGTCATATATTTAGAGAGTCGAAAACTAAAAAAAAAAAAGATTACAACGTTTTCGTGAAGAGTATTTGTTAAAAGGTGGAGTGCTCAGATTATGAAAGAGGATGTTGTGATCCTACAGAGAATATACAGCATATAAAAGAGACAAGTACAACAAAGAGAAACAAATTAATAGCTTTAAAATATAAAAGACACTAAGATAGCAAATAAAACTATAGGAAAGATTCGTGAATTGGATCAGCCACTTCGGGAAAATGTTAACTATGACAAGAATTTGGGAGTATTTCAGATGCCACATTCTGAAATAAGCAGCAGCTATATTTAAATGAATTATTTTTTTAAAAAATACTTTTTTCTGAAACAGATTCTAAAATAACTTCTTGGGATTTCTCCATGGCCTGGTGGTGAGGACAGCCAGAACCCATAGAGCTGACTCCAAGATTTGAGTCCTGAACCCAGCAGTTCGAGAAACACAGTGTGCTGCATGCCCAACATCCTGAGATGAAGAAGAAAGTATTGTGGCATGACCATTCCCCATGGGGGATGCTTTCTCTTCCTCTCTCTGTCTCTCTCTGGCAAGATATTAAAAATAAATAAATAAATAACTTCTCGATGTATAATTTCTTCCAAATAACTTCTAAATGTGCAGGCTATGGGCTTGGAATAAATGTTATATGATTCATACTTCATTTAAAATTTAATTAGATGTTCTTAGTACACAGATGACCTATACTTAGTGTGACTTTTTTCACACTTTCACAGTGCCTCTTCTACTTGTGACACTTCTCACCTATGGAGCTTCAGAATCTCCATTCCGCCAACAGATAGGGGAAAAAGAGGAAGATGGAGTATTGTAATACAGGCTTTTAAAGACAAGATATAAAGAGGCCTAAGTGACTTTATAGCTTCCAAAGCATTCATCACATAACCCAAGCTAGGTGCTGAGGGACGAAAGATGATTCTGGCTCCGACACCTTTTTCACAGTAACAACTCTTCACCATTGAAATAGAGCACATGCCTCTGATGTACAAATGAATAATCATCTCTACTTACAATTTGCATGGATAGACTTTCAAGTTGGCAAAGTTGAAGAACTTTTACTAGGAATTCACCCATGTATTCTAAGTTTTTTAGTTTGCTGGCAAGGAATTACTCAATAATAATTTCTTATAATTGTTTATATTTCTGTGATATCATATGTAAGGTTTTCTCTTTCACTTATGATTTTATATGAGTATATTTGAGTTATCTCTTATTTTAGCTAAAGGTTTGTTGATTTTGTTTAATTTTCAAAACTCAAACTCTTTGTGTTATTGATATTTTCTGTTGTATTTCTAGTTTCTATTTAATTTCTACTCTGATTTTTTATTATTTCCTTCTTTTTGCTAATTTTGGTTTAGTTTGATTTTCTTTTTCTATTTCCTTGAGGTGTTATGTTCAATTGTTTATGTGGTATTTTTTTTCTTTTTAAACAAAGGCTCTTATTGCTATAAAATTTTTTCTAAGAACTACTGATATTGTATCCCATAAGTTTTGGAATGTTTTCTGTCCAATTTCATTCATCTCAAGATATTTTTTAATGTACACTTTTATTCATTTTTTGACTGGTTGTTGAGCAGTATGTTGCTTAATTTCCATGTGTTTGTGAATTTTCCAAATTTCTTCTTGTTATTTATTTCTAGTCCTATACAGTGTGGTCAGAAAAAAATAGTTGATATGATCAATCTTATTAAATTAGTTAAGACTTATTTTGTGAGCTAACATGTTATCTATATTGGAGCATGTTCCATATACACATGAGAAGAATGTATATTCTGTTGTTAGTAGATGAAATGTTCTGTATTTGTATGTTAGACTAATTCTTCTAAAGAATAGTTTAAGTCCATTTTCTTATTTATTTTCTGTCCAGAAAGTTTATCCATTGTCATAAATGAGATATTGAAGTTTTCTACTATAATTGTTTTAAAAACTCTCTCCTTTGCAACCTATTAATACTTGCATTAAATATTTAAGTCTTTCAATGTTATAATTATCACACAAAAGCATGTTATTTATATATCACCATTGTTATTAGAATATTCTGAGTTTGACTGTGTACTTACTTTTAGTTCAGGAATAGCAAAGTCATTTTAAGTTTTGTGTCTACCCACAATGCTAAGTTGAAAGAATTCTATGAAACTCTCTGGTATGAACAGAGAAACATGTCTACATGCAAGAATTATTCTAGTAAGTAATACTATAAACTAGGATCTATTATTTTGTAAGCTAAATAAAGTGATTGAATGTATAAAAGAAAATGAAATAAAAAATAAAAAATTATATGACAATGACTAAAATAAAATAATTCTTTCAAAAAAAAAGGATACTGAATCAGGACCAACAGATGGCAGAATGGCAGAATGGTTACATTGATGGACTCCCACATAGTGGACTGTGCTTTGAGTCCCTGAACTGGTGGCTTAAAACTCACACCAGGCACATGTGTGTGGGTGCCCAAAATCCCAAGAGTAGAATGGCTGAGAAAGGATTGTGATGTGGCCATTCCCACAGTGGTGGGGGGATGTGTGATTTCTTGCTTTCTGTCTCTCTGTTTCTTCAGTGAGTGCACATGCCCTGTTGCAAAAATCTCTCTAAAAATAAATATATAAATAAAATCAAAGGAAGCTGAATGAACAGTTCGTGTTCCTTGTCCAATTTCACAAATTACTTCTGCCAAAGAAAATTTTTTTTCCCAGATAAGACAATGCTCATGATTCTTGTTACCAGAGGTTCTCAAGCTCTGTATCTTTGTAAAACAGCAAATGGAACCCAAGTAGCTCAACACTAGAGTCCATGTACTTAAGAACTAATCTATACCTTGCCTTTGGCTAACCTTAGAAAAGCATTGTAATCAATTAGAAAAATCCTTCAGCATGGGAGATAGAATGTTGGTATTCACATCAAATATGGTTGTTCTTTCTCTAATATTTTAACAGTAAATTATACCTTTATCTTTGAACTGTCTTTAGGAAGCAAGAGCAATAGTCCTCCTTTAAGCATGAAAAATATCAAGAAAGATAGTGAAGGTAAAGATAAGAGAGTTATTCTTTCAAGATTTTGTTTAATATTTACTATATAGTAAACATTAGATAGTTGTTTTCACGTACATCCTTCATTCGTAACAAGTTAAGTATTGTTATTAGTATCATTTTTTTAGTTTTTAAATCTTTTAAACTTTTTAATTTGTTTATTTTTTATTTTATATTATGTACAATGCAAAAGTTTTTCCTTAACTTAAAAGTTTAACCACTGTAGACAGTGATTACTTCATCAAACTTGATTTATAAAAATAATACGTCCACTTGATGATAAGAATTTACCGAACCTTTGTCAAGTTTAGTAAAAGGATGTTCCAAGTCTCAGTCTTAAAAAAGAGAAAGAAAAAGAAAGCAGTAGTAACAGCAAGAATCACTTATATTTCTATTACTAGCTGATGTGTTCTTGACATTCAAGGGTCATTAGAAAATAAATAACTTCCAATTTCAGCAAGCAGAGTTGGGATACTTGTGAGAGGGAAACAGCATGTGGAATTATGGAACAGTCCACAAGTATCTAACTGTTACCATTCCTATTAGATGTTACAAGAAATCACCATACATTTTTAAAACAAAAAAAGTGAAATTGTAGTATTCTATGCTTTCAATTTGTAGAAGCTGTTGAAGGGAGAAGGGGATCTGGTCTTTCTATTCCTCTAGGGTAGCCTTATACCTACTGCTGGTGGTGGGCTTAAACTGTAGGGTGCATCACATAGGGAAATGTGCTGTTGGACAGGAATGGGCTGTAGTACACTTTGAGTGAGGGTGGCCTGGGGACCACTGGCTTGCTGTGTCATCATTGGCATCATTGACGCATGGGCAGATGGATGAGAAGGAACCATTCCTGACTGTACACGAGCCTGTGGTATGTGGGCCATGTGGGATGGGTTGGTATATGCCGGCTGAACACAAGAGGAATGGATCGTAAAGATGGTCCGTTGTGCTGTTGGGACACTATTCTGTGGCGACTGTGTGTTAGAGGCAGATGTCATGGAAGGAAGAGTTGGCGCAAGCTCTGCATAGTAAATGGCTGCTGCTGCTATGGACTGGCCAGATGGAGAGCCTGGGCGTTCTCGTGCTGATGATGCTGAATGGAGCTGGGAATAGGATGACTTCCACTGCTGTCCAGTGGGGGTGGCTGAAGGATGAGCATGTGGACTGTGAGTGCAGGCTAGTGTTAGGGTGTGCATACTGCTGAGCAAGTGAGTGCAAGCTAGTGTTAGGGTCTGCATACTGCTGAGCAAGGGATGGAAATGGCAAAGTAGAAAGGGCTTGTCTCCTTGTTGTATGATAATTTGGACATGAATACAGTGCATGCTTCTGCTCCTGTACTGAGTTGCTGAAGACACTGAGTCTGGCTGGGCATGTGTTGGTATCACTGTCATTCTAGCATTACCCTGTATTATACCACTATAGATATGAGGGGGCTGAGATTGATACTGTGGCACACGCTGAACAAGTTGCTTTTGGGGAAACTGCTGAGGGCTGTAGGCAACATATTATATGGAGTAGGCAAGGATGTGACTTCTATGGGAAGAAGCTGAAACTGGGTGCATCATGGTGCTTTGATGATGCTGGTCTTGCTACTGCTGGTATATATTTGGTACTGCTCTGGGTGTCGGCTCGGTTCACTGGCATTGGTGTCATGGGTATTGGGTATAAAGGTTGCACACCTGAGCTCACTGGGACTGAATACATCATATTTGGTGCAAAAGAAGCAGGTCTGATGGCTGTTGATGACCCACCATAGATGAGCTAGGTTGAGGCCAAAGTGAAGTTGGCATGGTATAAGGTTTTGACTTAGAAAAGGAACAAGGATTGAACGCCTTTGCACTGGGACTAATGTTAATTTTCAAACTTGTTCAACTGTATCTTTCTTCTCTCCTTTATCATCTTTCTCTGGTTTATATGCTAGACTGGAAGTCTGAATGCCTTGGGATGTGACCTCAGTTCCCCTTCTGTGCTCACTGTTAGTCAATAATGAAGGGGAAATGCCGGGGCTATTCAGCTTGCTGCCATTACTGGTGCAGTTGCTGCTGCTATTTTCAGTGAAAAAAATCCCTAGTACTTGGCTCAATCTTTTCTTTGACTAAACCTTTTGGTTTTCTTCCCTATTTTCTTCCTATTTTTGTTTAGCAGTTGATTCATAGATTCAGAAGTAGAACTTGACTGTAACCTAAAGCCATTCTTAAATTTCTTTAAATCATCCATCAGCTTTCTATGTTGAGAAACAAGTGGTGATATACCTTATTTTCAGTTTTTGAGAAGCTGGGTGATCTTTCTTTGGACTTAATGTTTACTTTATTACCCTCGGGAGAGTTCTACCTCTGATCTTGAAGCCTGGAATCTCTAGCCCCAATAGATGGAGTAACAGCTCTGTTGGATGTATAACTAGTAGCAGGAGATGCAGCTGGAACAGGCATGGCAACAGCATCAGTTGGAATAATACCAGCTTGGGGAGAAGCAAGAACTGGCCCACTGAGAGTATTTCCATTACTGTTCTGTGGAAGAGACCTGTGTCTGTGAGTTTTGGGAGATAATCTTGGAACCCAACTGACCACTGATAACCACGCCCCCCCCCCCCCCCCCCATCATGGGACTAGTTCTTGCCACCAAAGCAATAGGTACTTCACTTGGTGGATGGTGCAATACAAATTCAAGGTCACTGAATATCCCTCCTGGAAGGAACTGTGATTTCTAGGTGTTGCTGGGTACATTCTTGGAGGCTGTTTTGAAGACATGTGTTTAGGCACAGTAGAAACAGGAGCTGGAGAGCTAGGAGCAGAGGAGTGAGACAGGGATCTGGATGACCAGGACGGGGGCCTGTAGGGTGGTCGTATAGGAGTGGTTGCTCAAGATAGAAGATAGCTGGGACCTGACTGACAGCAAGAAGGTGAGTGAGAGGAAGGATATGTGCAAGGTGATGGTCAGGGAACACTTTCTTTGACTACTCTTTGGTCTGAACCAGAACTTGGGTTGAAACCTGAAGCGTGAGCGGTAGATCTAGATGGCATGGAGCCCAGTCCAGGCTGGCCCCTATGTGGTGAATTCTGTCTCCCACTTCCCAGGATATCACTTCTCTATTTCTTTGTCCAGGAGGAATATATTTATTTTCTCTATGCTGGGCCCCTGACATTCACTGGAATTTCTCTGAACATTACTATTGTATCTTAAGGCGGAAAAAAAGTGTTCAGAAAGTGAAGGTGACTTCTAAAGTTACATATCTACTAAGTGGTACAGAAGGCATAAGGGGATAGATCTTTATACTCTAAATAACCGTTTTTCATTATACAATGCCTACCTGCTATGATTAACTTTATAACTGAATACATAAGAAATTTTAGATTTTTGAATCAGGAGAATATATTTACCAAAAATATATAAATTCAATATAACTAAGAACATCATAAAGCCTCTTCTAAAAAATATAACATCTTGGGCCAACAGGTGGTAAGAGAGTTAAGGCAGCTGGATCTTATATGACCAACTGCATGGTTTGAGTCCTGGACCCAGCATCTTGAAAAGCATGCCAGGCACGTGTGTACCCAAAATGTCAAAAGGAGAATAGAGGGGAACCAGCAGTTAGCGTAATGTCTATGTCGCTGGACTCCCACGTAGTCGACCGCAGTTCGTGTCTCGGACCCGGTGGCTTACAACTCACGCCGGGCGCGTGTGCGTGCGTGCCCAAGATCCCGAGGGGAGAATGGAGGAGAAGGGATTGCGGCGTGACCATCCCCCCAGGGGGTGATTTCTCGCTTTCTGTCTCTATGTCTCTCTCTGTCTGGCGAGTGCACGTGCCCTATAGTAAGAACCTTTCCAAAAAAAAAAAAAAAAGAATATGACCATGGGGGGAACCAGCAGTTAGCGTAATGGCTATGTCGCTGGACGCCCACGTAGTCGACCGCAGTTCACGTCCCGGACTTGGTGGCTTAAAACTCACGCCGGTCGCGTGTGCGTGCGTGCCCAAGATCCTGAGTGGAGAATGGAGGAGAAGGGATTGCGGCATGACCATCCCCTCTGGGGGGGTGATTTCTCGCTTTCTGTCTCTATGTCTCTCTCTGTCTGTCTGGCGAGCGCACGCGCCCTATAGCGAAAACCTCTCAAAAAAAAAAAAAAAAAAAAAAAGAATATGACCAGGGGGACCAGCAGTTAGCGTAATGGCTATGTAGCTGGACTCCCATGTAGTCAACCAAGGTTCGCATCCTGGAACAGGTGGCTTAAAACACACCAGGCATGTGTGCGCGCATGCCCAAGGTCCCGAGAGGAGAAAGGAAGAGAAGGGATTGCGGCGTGGCCATCCACCCTGGGGGATGATTTCTCACTTTCTATCTCTCTATCTCTCTCTGTCTGGTGAGCGCACGCACCCTATAGCAAAAACCTCTCCAAAAAAAAAAAAAAAAAAAGAAAAAAAGAATATGACCAGGGATGATTCCTGTGACAACACTTACTTTAATCCAGGATCAACAAAAAGAGGTAACCATAAAAAGAGCATTCCAGGAAAAGGGAGCATAGTAGCCTTTGCCTACTTCATGCTAGACTACATAGTAAAGAATTTGGCTTTGCCTAAAGAGAGGTCTGGTCATATCTCAGACTCCTGGTAGATAATATCTAAACACTTAAAATTTCCTGAGTTAGAGTGTCTTTGTATTCATAATTAGTCTCTTTGATTATATCTGATTATTTATAGTAAGGAGATGAGTCAAGATGAGTCCCACAGACCATTAAATATCAGCTTGAACTCCATGGAAGTGGGGGTTGGAGCTGGAGACTGGCTTCAGCCACATAGCAAGTCAATCAATCAACTGTACCTACACAATGAAGGTCTAATAAAAAGTCTAGACACTGAAGTTCATGCAAACTCTCTAGTTGGCAATCCTCCATTTGTATTATATCACACATTGATGCCAAGAGCATGTTGATGGCAGTGGTAGCTTCATTTGAAACCCTGTGAGTCTCTATCCTATGCTCCTATTAGTTTGGCTAGTTCTAATTTATATTCTTTCCCTGAAATAAACTGTGAGTATAATTGCATTCGGTGAGTTCTGTGAGTTTGTATAAATTATGAAAACTTATGGTCATCTGGGGAACTCTCTCCATGCCATGATGTAAGAAGCTAAGGTGGTTTTATGTGGACTCTTTCTCTCTAATATTTTTTTTTTTTTTGGAGAGGTTTTCACTATAGGGCGCGTGCGTTCACCAGACAGACAGAGACAGAGAGACAGAAAGTGAGAAATCACCCCCCAGGGGAGATGGCCACGCCGCAATCCCTTCTCCTCCGTTCTCCTCTCGGGATCTTGGGCACACACGCACACGCACCCGGCATGAGTTTTAAGCCACCGGATCTGGGACGCGAACCATGGTCGACTACGTGGGAGTCCAGCAACATAGCCATTACGCTAACTGCTGGTCCCTCTAATTTTGTAGTTGTATGCAAACTCTTGGTAGTTGATACCAGCAGTTTTGAGAAGACTTGGAAGTTTTATAATTATGTCTTTGTATCTTGCAGTCTGGAAAACTTTGAGTATGACCACTACAGGAAAGGAGAAGACATATGGGAATGTGGGTGTGGTTTCAAATGTCTGTTAATAGAAAATGTTCACCAAGATGAAGCAAAGAAAAATATAAAAGATGTTTAACATGTTTACATGGTATACTCTAAATTAAATAATAATTCATGGGAGGATTATATATTTATATGTTATTCAGGGTGATCAGTTACGATGGTTGCAGTCCATAGTATAGCTATTTCCTTGTGTCTTCAGAATGAATCTTCAGATTCATCAGTTAGTTTTTCATTTATCAGCTCTAACTGGTTCTTTCCGGAGGGGGTCAAGAGATTAGAGATAATGAGAAAAAAGGAATTATGGAATCAGAGAAGGAAAACAGATCCTGAGTTTGTGGTTTAATTTTGTATAATTAGACCTTTCACATTAGCCAGGAATAAGAAGAATAGAATAGGAAAATCTAATCTGCTACTCATTTTTATGTAACAAAAAACTGTATGACCAAGTTACAAACTTAGATATTACAATATGATTTGGATCATGACTACTTTTCTAACTATAAGATGGTGTATCATTTGTGTTTATGGAATTTTCTGCATTCCACATATGCCTGACTATATTCTTGGGGTAAAATTTCACATGTTTCTCTATCCCTGAATATTTCTTTTAGCTAATAATTACATTTGGAGGCTTGTTTTGATTTTGTTTTTGTTGTTGTTTTGAGGATACTTTTGTTTGTTTGTTTTTCCCATAATAACAGGAAGCATATCATTCCTCTTTTAGTGATGTTAAAATTGATGTGAACATTTAGGATAATAATGCTTTAATTTACTAGTCTAAATCTTCCATTAAAATGTTCCAACCTTTCTCCTAATGTTTTAGCATCCACTTATGATCATAAGTTAGGTCCATCATTTCATTAGGTAAAAGTCATATTAATTATAAGCCAAAGATCAGTCTACATTAGCTTATTTCAAGAGATTTTTTTTAGGAGTTTCTAAGGACTTTATACGCAAGTAATTGCTGCAGTATTTAATTAATAGCCAACCTCCCAATCCTTGTCTAATGGAATTTTATTCTTTTGTTAATGTAATGGAGTTTGAGTTACTTTTTAATGACCTTGTGCAATCAACTCTTCCCATTAGAGAGCAACATTATTTGTTATACATTATTTTTATGCATCTATAATGCAATTTGTGTTTTGAACGCATTTTATATTCTGCCTTTCATTACCTAGCTATTTTTTGTAATCCTGCTTTCATAAAGGGCAAAACCAGAGAGGTTAACAAGCCAGAGTAGCTGACATTTCATTTGAGGCACACACAAAAATTCAAGTGGAAGCAACTTATAGAAAAATTCTGAGTAATAATCCACAGAGAAAATGAAATATGTTGACACAATAAAGGTTCTGAGGAAGAAAAAGATAGGTTAGTCATGAAAAGTCTCTCTAAAGGGTCAGCTTAAAGGGCTAAGGCCTGAATTAAGAAGGACTTGCTCATACAAAATACAATATCCAGAATAGCAATCCAAGTAAAGAGAAGAGCCACTGGAAAGAGCTTCAAAAAGAAATGGGTTTTATTTTCTTTTGATTTACTTTCCAGAAAGTGTGTGCACTCACCAGAAAAAGAGAATTGTATGTGACAGGAGTGAGGGGGCACCTCTCCAATGGACATGGTCACACCACATCCCTTCTCCTCCATTTCCCCCTTCTGTCAGGATTTAGTACATGCCTAGATATGTCTGACTTGTTTCTCAAGATGCTTGGTGTCAGATAGGAACCACATGATCAGCCATGTGGAATCTGGCTCTCTAACAATAGACCACAGGGTCAGTCTGAGTTTGGCTTTTTTGAAAATCTACTGAGGGGTAGAACAATTGTATAAAATAAGATCTCATACATTGGTAAGGGGTACATCATATGAGTCTCTCTGAGGGAGCCATAATAAGGAATTTAAAATTTAATTGATTCATTGAGAAAAGTAATTATGAGGTTTGGGCGTGTGGTAACACGACTTTAGTCACATTGTTAAAAGGTTAACTTATAGTTGTTCTATGCATAGAAAGGATTTGGGAAAGTTAAAGGGTAAGAGTGGAATTAGAATTACCAAATAAGAAGATGATTGCAGGAGTACAGCAAAGAGATGGTAGCCTGGCTTAGGATGGTGACAGTAACTACAGGGCAGGTTAAAGATTTATTTTTGGAGTAAAACTAATAGGAATTTCAGAGATTGGATGGAGTCAGAGCTAAGGAAATGAAAAAAAAAATCATGGTACAACTCTTTGCTTAAGCAAATGATAGATGTTCATGTCATTAACTATAGTGAAGAAAATTGAAAAAGAAAAATTTTTGTAGATTCCCAGTTTGATCTTGATAACTTGGAATTTTCTATTAGACTTAAAAATGGAGTTTTCAATATATGGTTAGAATTTAGCTTTGGAATCCTGGAATTTAAGAGAATAGCTGAGAGACAAGTTTGAAATCTTTCAAAAAAATAAAAATAAAAAAGAGTATCTAAAAACCTTAGCAACTTATACAGAGAGTATATGTAGAAAAATAGCAACAGACATGGCCCTAACCCTGGACCACTCCAACATTCAAAAGTTAGAAGAAGCAACAGCAAAGGAACCTGAGAAGGAGATATCAGTGAGTAAAAATTAGAGAACTGTGATATTAAAAACAACAAGAAGAAAGGATGATGAGAGCTAACTAAGTTGAAAGCAGAATAAAGGAGAACTAGCTGTGCCAATGTAAAAGGCATCTGTTACTTTAACAAGAACCATTTCACTGGGAAAAGTCACATACATAGAAATTGCATTATTGAAAATTAATCATAAAGTATACTTAGGGAAATAATCTGTTAGAATAGCAAAAATAAATATTATGTAGAAAACAACCTCCATTAAAATCCTTGAGAATGAGAGACATTTTATGTATAACCCAAGGGCTGTTTACTTCTTTTTTTTTTTTTTTGGAGAGGTTTTTGCCATAGGGCACATGCGCTCGCCAGACAGAGACAGACAGAGAGACAGAAAGCGAGAAATCACCCCCCAGGGGGGATGGCCACGCCGCAATCCCTTCTCCTCCATTCTCCTCTTGGGATCTTGGGCACGCACGCACACGTGCCCGGCATGAGTTTTAAGCCACCGGCTCGGGACAGGAACCGCGGTCAACTACATGGGAGTTCAGCGACATAGCCATTATGCTAACTGCTAGTCCCAAGGGCTGTTTACTGCTGATCAAAAGGGGCAACCTTCTTCAACTGTTGAAAAAGAAAAGACAGAAAATGTCAATACAGATGACAGTAGGGTTTGGGTACCAAAAGTAGCTAGTTGATTTATTCTATTTTATTATGAATCAAGGACGTCAACTTAATGTGAACACATTGGAAAAGATGTGAGAAGCTTAAAGAGAGATAATATGGATTACTTCTACTGGGAATGGGGATTTAATCATATGTTGGTAAGGGCTACATCACATAGGTCTTTCTGAGGAAGTCATGATAAAGAAAGTAGAATAGGACTTCATGTTCATTTCAGTGCTCATTTGAGGTGTATAACATAGATTTAGAAGGTAATTTGGTGAAACAATAGATGGCTAACTAGGTAATTGTTTGGAAAGAAGGGGATAAGAGAATTGATGACATTTCCAAAAGTGAAATTATGGTATTAGAATCAATGGTATGGGAAAGCAATAAAAAATAAAGTTATGTGGAGACCAGCAGTTAGCGTAATGGATATGTTGCTGGACTCCCATGTAGTCAGCCATGGTTCAAGCCCCAGACCCAGTAGCTTAACCTCATGCCTGGCACCTGTGTGCATGCCCAAGATCTCGAGAGGAGAATGGAAGAAAAGGGATTGCGGCATGACCATCTTCCCTGGGGGGTGATTTCTCGCTTTCTGTCTCTCTGTCTCTCTCTCTCTCTTTCTGGCGAGTGCACATGCCCTATACCAAAAACCTCTCCAAAAATAAATAAAATAAAGTTATGTTATAAGTAAATGTAAACTCTAAAACATGGTAAAAAAAAATTACAGTGATACTTAGATGAAGTGTTATAGATGGATAAAAGTTGGTAGTTTAAGAAGATGTACTTGAGGGCCAGCCAGTGGTGTGTTGGTTAAGGTAGCCTGATCCCACATGGCTGATTTCACAGTTTGAGTCACAGACTGAGCAGCTTCAAAAAGCACTCCAAGTGCATTCCTGTGTGTGTCTATGTGTGTGGTTGCACTGGACATGCTCAAAAGGTTTTACTTCTGTTTACAAAGTAGTCCTGTTTTCAAAATTCATCAGTGGTTTCTAAAATTGTATAGTTTGTTATAACAATAATATCAAGGGAAATTTTAAAGCCTTCACAGAAGGACAAAAAAAAAGGTTTGGTCATAAATAAATTTTTAGAGACTCTTATTTGTTGTTTTTAATTGCCAGAGGGCACATATACTTGTCATAGAAAGAGATATTGAGAGTGAGAAAGCACCTCTCACCAGGGTATGGTTACATTACAATTCCTTTTCCTCCATTTCTCGGTCTTTTCAGTATTTCTGGCATGCAGGCACATGTGCCTAGGATATTTTTTTCAAGTTTCCAGACTGGGATTGGCACCATAGCAAACCACCTTGGATTCAACCATCTTAACCACTAGTCTGTGAGGCCAGCCTGAGAATCTCAGTTTAAGCAATCCTAAATACATAGTTTTTATTTTAAGATATTACTATGGAATGGGAGGGGAGAGGTGGGAACATATTGGTCAAAGGGTACAAACTTTAATTTATGAGGTGAATAAATTCAGGAGCTCTAATATACAGCATGCTGATAATAGCAAATAATATTGTATTATACACTTGACATTTTCTAACAGTGTGGATCTTAAGTGTTTTCAGTGCACACAAACAAAAAGGTAACTGAGAGTCAATGGATGTGTTCATTAACTCAATAATGGTAATCATTTCACAGTGCATATGTACATCAAATCATCCCATTCCATCCTTTAAATACATAAAGTTTTACTCGTCAATTATGCTTCAATAAAGTTAGAAAAATATTATTATACTCTTTTCCACAGGGCCACCTGAGACCTTTATTTAGCTCCACTATACATACAGTGTGTAATTATCAAATCAAAGGTATAGATGTATTTATCTTCTCAGCATGGAACATTATGTTATATTATGCACATTTAATATTAGCTCTATAAGCTGTTTTGTGGGAAATATATATTGAATAGTCAATAATACATTTTACTTTGCTGTGGTACACCATTCCATAACCCATTCCCCTTCTTTATCATTTTATGTTTAACCATTTTCTCCCAGTGTCTTCTCTACCACTGCCCCTTCTCCATGAAGCTTCCAATATCTATCATTACTTTCTACTTCTCTATTTCTTTGCCACCAAGTCCTTCCTTTTCCACCAAGAGTGCAGACATTTGGTATATGTTAAGTGGGATCATACATATAATATTTGTTTTTCATAGCCTGACTTGTTTCACTTAACATTGCCATCTCAGTTTATCCACTTTGTTTTAAATGACTGGATATTGCTGCTCTTAATTGATGAGTAGTATTTCATTGTGTGCATGTGTCACATTTTCTTAATTCATTCATAGGTTTCTGGATACTTAAGTTGATCCCATGCATTAGCTATTGTGAATAATGCTGCAATAGACATGGAAAATACCAAGAATGAGATATCTGGGGCATACCAAATTTCTATCTTAAGATTTTTGAAGAAACTCAGTACTGTTATCCATGGTAGATACAGTAATTTACATTCTTACCAACAGTGACCAAGGATTTCCTTTTCCCTGTGACCTTTCTAGCACTTGTTTTTCTTTGGTGGTGGTGGTGTTGTTTGGTTTTGCTTTTTTTTTTTTTTTCCTTAGCATAGCCATTTGGACTGAGGTTAAGTGATATCCCTTTGCAGTTTATATTTGCAATTCCCTTATGACAAAAAATGTCAAATGACTTTTCAGCCATTCATGTCTTATTTTGATAGCGATCTGTTCAGATAGGTCACCTGTTTTTCATTGTATTATTAGTTTGTTTGAGGGTAAGCTGTTTGAGTTCCTTATTATCAATATCTTTTCTGAAGTATAGTAACAAATATTTTCTCCCATTCTGGGCATTGACTCTTTTATTTATTGTTTCCTTTTGTTGAACAGAAACTTCTTTTTTTTTCCTAAGTTTTTGCCATAGGGTATGTGCACTTGCAGGAGAGAGACAGAGAAAGAGAGAATGATAACTCACTGCCCAGACAAGATGGCCATGCCTCTGTCTCTTCTTCTCCATTCTCCTCTCAGGATTCTGGGCATGCATGTATATGTATGTGTCATGATTTTCTAACCTATATATGTGGGACTTGAATCATTACTGGCCATGTGAGAATCTAGTACCTCAACCACCACACCATCTTCTGGTTTCATGCAACTTTTTTTTTTCAGCTTTGAATTTTAAAGAACTTTATTAGTGTAAACTGATTTTCCACAGTCCAAATATATACAAAACATAAAAAAGAAACTTAAAAGGAAAATACCAATTTTTAATTCATGTTCTTTGCCTTTGGGGACATGGTTTGTTCCAAGTTCACATTTTTCCAGAACAATTATCACCAAGCCAATGTGACTAGTGCAATTTTTTTTCATATTTTAAGTTTTTAATATGAGCTTTTTTTTCATTTTTTAATTTTATTTATTTTTTTGTATATACATTCAATCTCATTGTTTAGGTTACAATGTGAGCATTTCAATATGTGAACATTTCCCCCCAGTCCCATTGATCAAAATATCTTCAACCGATAACACCACACTTCCGCATCCCATCAATGATCTACCTCCGTATCCCTTCTCCAAATGTCCTTTGTTAGGCCCCACTCCTCCACATACACCTCATCTGACAGTCACACCCATCTCTTGGGTTTGTAGAGCCGTTAGTCAATCAGTTTCAGTCATAGAGTGCAGACATTCGGTATATGTTAAGTGGGGACATACAATGTCTCTCCTTCATAGCCTGGCTTGCCTCACTCAGCAGTAAATCTTCCATGTTTTTCCACTTTCTGTCAAAAGTCAGGGTTTTGTTGGTTTTTATGGCTGAGTAGTATTCCATAGAGTATATGTGCCACAGTTTTTCAATCCATTCCTCCATACGAGGGCATTTGGGTTGGTTCCATGACTTTGCAATCGTGAATAGTGCTGCAATAAACATCGATGAGCAAGCACCTTAACTTGATGTAATCCCACTTGTTTATTTTGGGTGTTGTAGCCTGTGCTTAAGGGGTTTTATTTTAAAAAATCTTTGCCCACAATATTTTGAAATGTTTCCACTGCATTTTCTTCAAGTAGTTTTATAGTCTGGGTCTTTACATTTATGTTTTTAAACCACTTTGAGTCAAATTTTGTAAATGGTGATATATGAGGATCTAGTTTTATTTTCCTGTGAGTGGATACCCACTTTTCACCAATTATTGAAAAAACTGCCTTTCGTCTGCTATATTGTTTAATGACTTTTGTCAAAAATCATTTGGCTGTCTGTTCTTGGGTTTATTTCCAAATTCTCTATTCTGTTCCCTTGGTCTGTTTGTCTGCTTTTGTGTCAACATCATGGTATTTTGTTTACTATAGCTATGCAATACATTTTAAAATCAGGAAGTGAGATGTCTTCAATTTTATCATTTTTGTATAGTATTACTTGGGCAACAGGGGGTCTTCTGTGATTCCAGACAAAGTTTATAATTTTTTTCTATTTTTATTAATAATGTAACTGGTATTTTGATGAAAATTGCATTGACTTTTATATTACTTTAAATAATATCAACATTTTAACTTTGATTCTTTCAGTTCATAATAAGTGGCGTCTTTATTTTTAATTTATTTTAATTTCTTTATTAGTGTGTTATCAATTTGATATTAGGGATATTTTTTCTTCCATGGTTAGACTTATTCCTAGATATTTTATTACTTGTGTAGCTGCTATAAATGAGATGGTTTCTTCATTTCTGTCTGAGCTTATTCATCGCTCTTTAGATTTGGAAAATTTGGGGGTAATATGTCATAAAATAGATTTTCTATGACTTTTTCCATCCCTTCTCTTTTTAGAATACCCATTATATGTATATTCAGTTGCATGAGGTGTCCCAAATTTTCTGTATGTACTCACTATTAGTGTATAAAAATACTACATAATTTTTATGTTGATTTTTTTATCTTCCAATATTATTGAATTTATTTATCACAACTAAGAGTCTTTTGCTGGTTTCTTTATGTCTCTTTTAATGTATATAATCATGTCATCTGCATGTAAGGACTTCTTCCTTTCAAATGAGTATGACTTTTATTTCATTCTCTTGTCTGACTGCTTTGGCTAGGATTTCTAGTACTACTTCTGATGGGAGTGGAGAAAGTAGGCATCCCTGTTTTCTTTTACTTTTAAGCAGAAAAGCTTGCAGCCTTTCCCCATTCAGTATTATGTTAACTGTGGGTTTGTCATATATGACCTTTATCATATTTAATCCATTGAGCTAGTTTATATTTTTCTATTTGGGGAATTTAATATATTTACATTTTTTTCATTTTAATTCAATTTAATTTCAATTTCTTCTATACAATCACATGTCCCTTTGGCTTGTAAAGTGAATGTTCCAGCATGAATATATTTCTCACCAGTCCTGCTGGGGATACTATATATGTTATCATCAACAGATAATGATTATTGAAATGTGTGAATTTCTGGCTGACATTTTGTTGTTTCCTGATTATTTTGTGTTTCATTTTTAATTTTTTTCTTTTGTGCTTGTGTTTGCTATTTGGAAGTTTTCTACAATAATAAGGATTAAGTAATTTCTTTTTCTTTTTTAGTATTAGTTTTGAGTTCTATAACTTTTCATTTTTTCATGGTAATGTTTATTTACCTTTCTTTCATTTTCAAATATTTAAATAGTATCTCTTAAATATTTCTCAGAGAGCCAGTCAACTATTGGATTATTCCCTTTGTTTTTGTTTGTTTAGGAGTAGTTTGACTTTACATTCCAATTTGGAGAAAAAATTATATAGTATAGTCTTCTGGGTTAAAAAAAAATCCTTTTTTTTTCTTCAGAAATTTGACTTTGTAATTCCATTTCATTCTAGCTTATAGGATTTATGCTAAGAGGCCTGAGGTTAGGCAGATGGGATATACTTATAAGTAACTCAATGCTTATCTAACCATTTTAAGAATTTTACCTTTCTCATTGATTTTTGACATTCAGACTATGATGTGACATTCAAACTAAGATCTCCTTATGTTAAATTGATTTGCCCTCCTTTGGAATTTTCTGTATCTGGATGTCTGTATTGCTCTTTAGATTTGGAAAATTTGTGGGTAATACGTCATAAAATAGATTTTCTATGACTTTTTCCATCCCTTTGCTTTCTGCAGTACCCATTATATGTATATTCAGTTACATTGTGGTGTCTCAAATTTCTTACATGTACTCTTCATTTTTATTTATTTATTTATTTAATACATTCAGTCACATTATTTAGCTGACAAAGTGAACATTTCAATACGTGAACATTTCTCCCCAGTCCAGTTGATCAAAATACCTTCAACAGATAACACCACTACCTCCCTGTCCTGTCAATGCATGTACTCTTCATTTATAACAGTTATCTTTTCTTTCTTTTTGATGGTTTAGACTAATTTAAAGGTTGTGTATACAAGTACCAAGGTTCTTTTTGGTTCTTTTTTTTCCCCAAGAATTAATTAGATAATTTTATTTATTCATTCATTTATTTTCACTTGACTAGAGAAAGACAGACACACAGAAAGAATGAGAGTGAGGAAGCAAGCCACCAGGTTCAGGACTTGAACCATGGTCAACCATGTGGGAGTGTCCATCACCTTAACCACTTCACCACCTGCTTGCCCAGTACCAATGTTCTTATGCAGTCTGACCTACTGCTGTTACTAAGAATTTTTTACTTCTTGTATTATATTCATCTCCATGATTTCTGTTTGTTTCTTTATTAGGATATTTGTCTCTCTATTAAATTTTTCATGTATGTCATTGATTATTTTCTCATCTCCTGGAAATGTTTGTTTCTATTTTCTTGTAGCTCATTAAGTTTTGTTGTAATAAATATTTAGAAATCTAATTATGATATTTCTGTAATATCCTGAATTTTGTCTATGGTTAATGGGGAGTTAGTATATTAGTTTGCAGCAGAAATATTTTCTTGCTTTTTCATATTTCTTGTGTTCCTGAATTAATGTTGAGGCGTATGATGGAGCATTTACTTTTTCCTGTAGAATGAGTGGACTCCCCCATTTCATTGACAACAACTGTACAGTGTGACAGTCGCTTGAGTTTTCAGACCCTATAAATGGGGTGGGTATCCTTCTCTAAAAGTGTAAGTGAAGATATCAGCCTAGAGTAGATAATATCTTCTATGAGGAGTTGTGTGACTCAGGGAGTGACTAGTTGCTAAGTTCACCATTTTTGTGCACTCCCTGGAGATGAAGGAAGCTATCTTCAGTTTCTCTCAGTGCCTGAGTTTTTCTACAGCTGCAGCCCCCTCCTCCAGGTGTTTTACTGCAGGAGAGAAAATTGAGTTCTCTTATTGGTGAGGGTTGGGGCTCTGAGTAGACCTCAAAAGTGTTAGCAAGTGGTCCAGGGCTCTGGACTGACTTACACAGAATGACATGTGGCAGTATGAGTGTACCTCTGTAGTGTAGTCAAATGGGTGTTGTGGGTGCTCTGGGAAGTTCTGACCAGCCTTTGATGTGCTAATGGGTACCAGTGGGTATGCCACTGGGCTCTAAGGTGGCCTTCACAGCACTTGATCTGGGTGAGCTTCCACACTGGTGTGCATGTGCGAGGTGTTCTGGGCATACCTACACAGGCACCAGCAGGGATTCCAGTGGGTTATCATGGGTGTGAAGATTGGTAGGCCATTTGTCCTTGGGCCGGGTTTCATTTCAGTAGTTGCTCAGTTCTCAAACCAGTGCTGCTCTGCAGCTACTTGGGTCCTCAGACTTAGAGCTAACCAGGGCAAGATCCTTCCCTGGAATTATGTAGCCCCAAGAATCTCAGGAACTTCCCTTCAATAGATTCAGACCATGTGGAGTATTAGACTCCAGGGCATCAAGGAACGCCCTCACAGTGGTATCAAAGGCTGCTAGGGATCTTTGGCTCACCCTGTTGCCCTGTGGTTTGGTTGCCTAAGTTCTTGAACCCTATATAAGGGGTGAAGATTCTTCTTTAGAGAGGTTTAAGTGGAGATAACAGCCTAAAGTAGGTAATATCCTCTATCATCAATGGGTTCATCACAAGAGATATGGGAACTGGATAAAGAGTTGTGTGACTCAGGGAGTGACTAATTGTTTAGTTTATTAATTGAAAGGGTATTTCCCATGATTTCAGCCTGCTAATCTCAGCCAGCTGGATGATTTGGCTTTTCTATGCTGTTTCTCTTGAGTTTTCATGCTTCAGGAAACTCCTAATGTCTCTGGGGTGATTTCAAGTGCTTTTCCTTAGAAATTCTGGCCAAAATGTGAGTAGTTATTATTTTAAACCCTGATTGGAGAGGAGATGAGTACTGGGTGCTTCCCATCAACCAACCCTCCAAATTTCTTTCTTAATAACAACTATATCTGGGACCAGCAGTTAGCGTAATGGTTATGTCACTGGACTCCTTCGTAGTCGACCGTGGTTCGAGTTCCAGACCCGGAGGCTTAAACTAACACCAGGCGCGTGTGCGTGCGTGCCCAAGATCCCGAGAGGAGAATGGAGGAGAAGGGATTGCGGTGTGGCCATCCCCCCTGGGGGGGCTGATTTTTCGCTTTCTGTCTCTCTGTCTGTCTGGCGAGTGCACATGCCCTATAGCAAAAACCTCTCCAAAAAATAAAATAAAATAAAATAAAAAAAAATAAAAATTATATCTAAGATAATACATTTCCGAGGATATTATTTTGGGAAAGATACATTGTTTCTCAGGATTTCCTTTCCTCAAGATAGTGTCACTGAAATTTGTTTAATATATGGATTAAGTGTGGGGGTTAAAGGCAAAATGGAGTCAAGATTTGTCAATATATAATTAAGGAAGAAGAAACAGTGGCTTTTGCCCTAAAGAAACTTAACATCTAGTTACTTTTTTGTGCTTCAAAGTGCTCCCCAAATATCCTTCAGAAAAAAAAAAAGTTCACTCCTCCCCATAGGCCAGCAGTAGCCCTCGCCAAATAACAAGTAGCCAGTAATTAATTATTTTTAAAAAGTAATAAGGGCCTAGGGTACACTCAAAATTGTCAAGTACCAACATTTCCAGACAGATCACATCTGCTGCAAACATCCTCATTGACAGCTTCAAAGTAACAGAAGTGACTTTATTAGATCTTTTCAAGACTAGACAGGGATACATTTAAAAAAAAAGATTAAGAAAATCAGTACATTGATTTTACATATTGGCCTCAAATCAGACAGCAGAGGTTTCAAGCTCTAAACCAAACTTAAAATCAGAATCTCTGCTATCACCTAACCTCAGTGAACAGAATTGAGGTACCCATTTACTTAAACACTTTGATTAGTCCTATCTATGCATCAGCTACTATTTGAAAGAGACCATTAACATTCTCCTAGAGCCTAGACCATCTTCAGAAAATGTAATTGTTTTCCTCTGAGAGAAAAGTCATATACAGCATATTATCTGAAGAAATTGAATCACTGTGAAACATCCCAGAAATGTCAGGAAAAGGGAGGAGGCAGAAGAATTATTAACTTATAAAAATAGCCTGAAACATATCCTCTAGTTATAAAATGATACTCAGAAGAATGATGAGCAATGGCAAGATCCTGGGTGTCAGTGATTATCACAATCAAATACACAGTAGACCAGATTAAGAAATATACCTGTGAAGACTGAGCATCTGTAGGACAATTCACTCATCAATCCCAGGCATTTGTAGAGTGTTGTCCTGGACCAGCAGCATCAGCATCACCCAAGAATATGTTAGGAAGGGAGATTATTGGGTCCAGCAGGTGGGGTAGGGGGTAAGGGACTGAACTCTCACATGGCCAACCACAGTTTGAGTCCAGGACCAGCTTGAAACTTACACCAGGTGTGTGTGTGTGTGTGTGTGTGTGTGTATACACACACCCAAGATCTTTAGAGGAGAATGGAGGAAAAGGGGTTGGCGGGTGGCCATTCCCTAGAGGGGGTGATTTCTTGCTTCCTGTCTCTCTGGTAAGTGCAAAAAAACCCTACAGCAAAATCTCTCTCTAAAAAAAAAAAAAAAGAAAAGAAAAAAGAAAGAAAAAGAAAAAAGAAAGGGAAACTCTTGAACTCCTTAATACATTACATTAATTAGAAATTCTGTGGATGGAGTTTAGTAATCAAGCCCCCAGGTGATTCTCATGCACACTCAGTTTGTTTTAATTGCAGAAGAGCATATGCTCTTGCCAGAGAGACAGAGGAAGGAAGAGAAAGAAAGCAAGCCTTCATGGGGTGTGATCAGACTATAATCCCTTCTCCTCCATTTCTCCATCCTGTCAGACCTTTAGACACGCATGTACACATGCCTAGCAAGTTTTCCAAGCCACCAGGGCTGAGACTCACACCATGGTTGACCATGGAACCAGCTCCTTTAACCACTAGTCTACAGAACCAGCCCTCAAATTTGAGAAATATAAGTCAATCCAAATTGTTCAAACATAGTAATACAGTTTCTACTCAGAAAATCTTTTCCCGTACCTTTTCATGTGCTTTACCTACATATGGCAATTATCTAATCCAATAGGGAAAATGAAAGAACATTAATGAAAAGCAACCAGAAGAGAAGAACTTGCTCAGTTTTCAAGCTAAGTTATACATGCAAACAGTGCTGTAAACAAGGGTCAGTGATTAGCAGATTTGGCCACAACTACACGCAGCTGCAGGGTCAGAGCTTCATCTTTGTTGGCAAAGGACTAGACGGATAATTCCTTAATTATAATGCCTGTTGCGTACCAACACAAAATAAACCTCTAGTATTTAACTTATCATTTTGAAAAGTCCTATTGACTATGAAATGTTGAAAATATATCAAATCAAATTCTGGGCCATTTTTCAACACCATGGGAGACTTGTTACTAATAGAGAGGGTATTTCAGGAGAACCTGCTGTGGAAGATTTATGTTTTCAAAATTCAGGTATACGGGACAGTATTTATTTAGCTACCATAGAAAATCCATTAGGAATATGCTAAACAGCAGCCACAGAGAGAAACCTGTCACAAAATGACCAACTCAAGCAAAACATGTTTAACTTTAGAGTCTCTGAAATGTTTATCCCACCCCAAACATTCCCTACTATCAGTGTTGGCATTGGCTGTGGCTCCCCACTCCATCATCAGGCTCAATTCCTGCTGCTCAGTTTAGTCCAGAAGGGATCACAGCCAAGCTTGCTCTGGCCAATCAGCAACTGGCTGCTTATCTGACCAGAACAGTTCCATGGGGCAAAGTTCCTCTCCCAGAGATAAGCAGTCCCTTCCATTCTGGGAAACAAATTGGCTGTGGAAAAGTAGTATGCGCAGAGCAAGATTACAAGGAAAATAGAAAGAGAAGCCAATGTGGGACATGGTAGAGAAAAAAATAAAAATAAGAGAAAGGAAAATCATAAGGAAGAGTAGTCAGGGAAGATAAAGCAAAGGACAAAAATTAAAACAGAACCATTAGCACTCAAACTCACAAAGATTATATAGTATTTATATATAGTAGTCATATATAATATTTATAGTATTTATACAATATTTATAGTATTTATAACTGCCCAGCAAACAAATTAAAAAATGAAATGTTAATACTCTGTATCTATACAATAGCTCCACTTGTATGGGAAAACAAAGAAAAGTCTCTTAATTCAACACACATGATTGCTCAACATTTGTTTTTATCAGTTTTTAAAATTTTCTTATAATAAATGTATATAACAAATCAGACCTGTGAGTAAGAATATTTTAGCAGTATTGCTCAAATTTATCAGTTAATTTAAACCCATTTTTTATAGAAAAATGCAGATACAACCAAGACCTGATTTATTTTCTAAAATAGTTACAGTTGATTGAAGTTACTTGCCAACATCCATTTTTTTCAGTGAAGAATAAGGTAACTCAGATAGTTGAGTCTTACTTATAGCTCAAGGAGATTTTTCTCTTTCAACCTTGTGACCCATGAAATGTATTCCAATTCATCACGTTCATTGATTGCAGAGATAACCACTGTATTCAAATGAATTTTGAAAAAACAATGTAATACACTGTAAAGTTATATACAATTAAATGTAATATAAACAAGATTATGATGATAATAAAAATATAAATAAAAAAAAAGAATCCAGGCAGAGGGGGAAATATCACATTTATGTTTGAAAAAAAAAAATCACTGTTAAAATTTAATTAAAAAAAAGAAATGACAAAACAATTTGAAATAATTTAAAAGATTACAACTAAAGTATTCTAAATACGAATTAGAATAAATCATAGTTTGAATGGAGAATGGAAGATTTTAATTATGAATATAAATAATTTGCTTCTTTATCTTATGCATTCATTCATTTTTTTAATTCAGTCTTCCTATTTGTTCACAGTTCATACATATTTCTTGAACACTGTGCTAAGCTTGAGAAGACACACTGACAACTCAGAAATTCTTACCTGAAGGAATTTCATCAGAGAGTTAGCCAATAAAATAAGAATTTGAGCAGAGCATAATCATAAACAGTGACACAAATCATGCTCCTGAGTAAATTTAAATTAAATTTTAGGTCCAGGTTTTTTTCAGAGGGTGCAAGATTATTCTTAGTAATGGACAAGCCTTGTAAAGAAGTAACAGAAAGGTTTGAAGGGGTATATAACAATATGTGTTGAGGCAACCATTTCAAGTGTGGGAAGAGGAATTAAGGGTGGTCAATGGTTTCTGAAAAGAACTTTTCCTGAAAGGAAAGTATTCATGACAGAAAATAGCAGAACTTAAAGTTAGAGAGGAGGGAATCAGATCACAAGGGTCTGGGTAATAGGCTAAGGAGACTGAATGTTATCCTGAATATGATTGAAAAGCATTGAAAGACATTATTCAAACTGCTTTCAAGAAAAACTGTTCTACCAGCACTGTGAAGAAATATACCTAATAGGAGATTATAGCAATAATCCAGAAAGCATGTAATTATATATATCTGAATAAAAGTCCCACGACTAGAAACAGAGTGAAACAAAGGATGAGAGATGAAGGGGTAGAATCTACAGGAGTTAGAAACTGTCAGATTGACAGAGTTCGTCTAAGAGACAATGACTCTTACCTACTGGACAAGTAACTGGGAGAATGATGCTACCATTTCATAAGATATGAAATACAGAAGAAGGAAAAAATAGGCAAAAATTATGAAAATTTCATAGATAAGAAAAAGAAATCTTAGAATGATTAAGTTATGTATGATTTTCCTACTCTAAGTTAAATGTATTCACTGTAGTACTTTGATTTTTAAGTTGATTCGTTCTTCTTCAGAGTTATGTGGAAAATAAACGGCCACTTATATTTGTGTAGAACTTCTCTACTTACCTAAAGGTTATTAAAAATAATGATTGAGCAATTTTTAGTAATAAATAAACCTTTAATTATCCACCACTAACACAAAAAAGACATAGTTCTTACCAGATGGGGTACATAAACTTACAGGAGAGATAGACACAATAATTAGATAAAAGAAATTAGCACAACATTCTAAGGAAAATTATGATGAACATTTATCAAATAAAATATTTTTAAATAATCATTTTATTTAACTTTATTTATTTTAATTTTACCTGAGTGAAGAGAGAGAAAGAGGGAAAGCAAGAAAGCAAGCCGCCAGGTTCAGGAATCAAACCACAGTCAGTCACATGGGAGTCCAGCGCCCTTAACCACCAGCCCACCCGCTGGCCCCTTATCTAATAAAATCTTAACATTATAAGAAAATGGAAGGGGAAATGGTAAAAAGAATTAAGAAGCAGCTTACACAGTAGTTTTATAGATTCTCCTTCCATAAAATGATAAGAACATTAATTTTGGAGACAGTCAAGTCAACTAATATCCAAATGTAGATTAAATGCAGCAGTTTGACTATGGACATAATCTACCAGAGATACTGGTAATGTAAGTGGAGACTTCAAAAGTCAAGAAGATCTAGCCGCCCTACTGATAGGTGTATACCCATAGGAAAGGAAAGGAAATCAGTACGTTATGAACATATCTGTATTCTAATGTTTATTGTAGCACTATTCTCAATACCCAAGATATAGAAGCAACCCAAGTGTCCATCTACAAAAACAAAGATAATGGGATACAAACACACACACGCACACACACTCACACACAATGGAATACGGTGTGCCATTTAAAAGAACACAATCCAGTCACTTGAGATTAAATAGGTGAGCCTAGGAAAAATTATGTTAAGTGAATAAACTAGGTACAGTAAGAGAACATCACGTTTTCCCTCATATATGGAAACCAAAAATAAAAGCAACCTGAAAGAAGTAGAGAGACATTGGGACCAGCAGATGACAGTGGTTATGTTGCTAGACCCTCAGATTGCTAATGGCAGTTCTGGTCTGGACCCAGAAACTTAAAACTCATGCCCGGTGTGTGTGCATGCATGCATGGCCAAAATCCTGAGAGGAGAATGGAGGAAAAGGGATTGAAGTGTGTCCATCCTCCGGGTGAATGATTTCTCCCCTTCCTGTTTCTCTCTGTCTATGTGCCCTATAACAAAAATCTCTCTTTAAAAAAAAAAAAAAAAAAAAAAAAAAAAAAAAGTAGAGATATAGAATGACTACTTTACCCTGAAAAGAATGGGGGTGGGGGATAGACTGATGTTGAGGAACAGAAACAGAAATTACAGATAGATAAAAGGAACAGTATCTAGTGTTATAAAATATAAGGTGGAGAATGTAGTTAACTTACTACACACAGTGTTACAGATGGTTTAGATGATGGGCATACTAATCGCCTTGATTTAATCATTAAACATTGTATTCAGGTACCAAAAAAAATCACATTGAAACAACTTTTGTGTTAATAACAAATTATAAACTAGAAAAAAAATAAGCAAAGAATATAAAAACAGGAAGTCTTGCAGATGTTTGAGGCGTTAAAATATTTTTTTTTTTTTTTTGGAGAGGTTTTTCTCTATAGGGTGCATGCACTCGCCAGACAGAGAGAGACATAGAGATAGAAAGCGAGAAATCACCCTCCAGGGGGGATGTTCACGCTGCAATCCCCTCTCCTCTATTCTCCTCTCGGGATCTTGGGCACACACGCACACGCGCCCGGCGTGAGTTTTATGCCACCGGGTCCTGAAAGCGAACCGCGGTCGACTACGTGGATGTCCAGTGACATAGCCATTACGCCAACTGCTGGTTCCCAAAATATAAGTTTAAGAGAATGAACTCGAGTTGCAGAACAGAGTTTGGACTCGCGTTGCAGAACAGAGTTTGAATCCTAACTTTTCCACTTGCCTTTGGGAAGTTACAAAACTCTCTCTGTCTCAGTTTTCTCATTTTAAAAATATGATACTGTTATAAAAGCATACATATAAACTGATAGAACAGAATAAAGAGCCCAGATATTAATCTATACATATATAGTCAACTGATCATTGACAAATATGTTTATGAGTAAAAATGGAAAAAGGACAGTCCCTTTAAAAAATGGTATTGGAAAATCTGAATATTCACATACAAAAGAAAAAAAATTGAAACTTTATCTCATACTGCATTTCCAAATCAATTTAAAATGGATTTAAAACTTAAACGTAAGACCTGAAACCATAAAGCTATTAGAGGAAAACATAAGGGAAAATATTCTTGACATCTACCTGGTCAGTGCTTCCTTGGACACGACCTCGAAAGTACAGACTACAAAAGCAAAAATAGTCATATCCAGTGAAGTGAAAAGGGAGACAATATTTGCAAACCATATATACAATAGGAGGTTACTATCCAAAATATATAAGGAACTTTTATGTTTCAAGAGCAAAAGAAAATTGTAATTTTAAAATGAGCAAAGTAACTGAATAGACATTTCTCAAAAGATAACAACAAATGGCCAACAGATATATGAAAAATGTAAATGTTACTAATATTCAGGGAAATGCAGATCAAAATCACATGAGATATCTATCACTTCACACCCTTTGGGACAGCTATTATCAGAAAGACAAAAGATAACAAATGTTTGAGATGTGGAAAACATAAACCCTTGTACTCTGTTGATAAATTGATACAACCATTTTATACAACAGTATGGAAGTTGCTCACAAAAATAAAACTCAAACTACTTCATGCTTCAGCAATCCTACTTCTGAGTTATATATTCAGAGGGATTAAAATTAGGATCTCAAGGAGATAGCTATACTCTGATGTTCACGGTAACATTATTCACTATAGCTAAGATATGGAATCAACCTGAGTGTCCATAAAATAGTATCTTCTGGGACCAGCAGTTAGCGTAATGGCTATGTTGCTGGACTCCCATGTAGTCGACCGCGGTTCGAGTCCCGGACCTGGTGGCTTAAACTCACGCCGGGCGTGTGTGCGTGCATGCCCAAGATCCCGAGAGGAGAATGGAAGAGAAGGGATTGCAGCGTGACCATCCCCCCTGGGGGATGATTTCTCGCTTTCTGTCTCTCTGTCTCCCTCTGTCTGTCTGGCGAGTGCACGCGCCCTATAGCAAAAACCTCTCAAAAAAAAAAAAAAATAGTATCTTCCACAGGCTTTATTGTGAGGTCACACAAAAAAATGCATAAGGCGGTCAGCATTACACCAAATTGGCAATAAGAAATAAATTAAGGTTAAAAGAGATAATAAGACTGGACCAGTAGGTGACATGGAGGTTAAGGCAGCTGAATCCCATGTAGTCAACTGTGCTGTTTGAGCCCCAGACCCAGCACTTGAAAATCATGATGAGTGCAGGTGCATGTCCAAAAACCCTAGAGGAGAATGGAGGAAGAAAGATTCTGGCATGATCATCCCGTCCAAGGGGTAAGTTCTCTCTCTCTCTCTCTCTCTCTCGCTCGCTCTCTCTTTCTGTTTCTCTTCAGAAAGTACATATACCCTAGAGCAAGACTATGAATATCTATATATCTATCTGTCTATCTATTTGGTAATAAGACTACTCATGGTCACTTAGCTGATGAGTGGACTTTGAAGGGGAATCATTTTTCCCCTGTTGACTCAGGTCCAGCACTCTGTTTAACATGTAAAACTGCCTCTCAAAACCTAACTTTGACAATCTTTCTTCATGTATCATGAAGAAATACTTTTTTTTGTTTGTTTGTTTGTTTTTTTGAGATGGCCTTGATACATTTCTGCATCCCCAGGCACCTTCCACCAGTCTGTGTTCCAGCTTCACTGCTCTTGCATGTCTTCTCCATCCAGCTCATTCAGATGTGTGCTGTATCTTTTGCACTCACTAAGCGGAATGAATCAATGCCTTAACACTGAGTGAATAAAACAAGCTCCTTTCTTACATGTGATAGACTAAAGTAGAAACAAAGCTTTGCTTCTCTTTAGCGTTTTTTTTTTCTTTTTAGATTTTATTCTTAAACATGGAGAATTCTTAAACTGCTGCAATATTTCTAAAAATTGATCCAGTCACTGTATTCAGAGCACCTGGAACCCCTGGTTTCTGTCCCTAGTATGTTAGTGATGTGAGAGTGGAGGAATCAAGAATGACCTGGCTGGGAAAGTCTACAGTAAGCTATAAAACAATCTGCATTTGCTTTCTAATAGTTGGTAAATGCATTGCTATGTTTTAAATAAATTATCAGTAGCCACAACCAATAATTCAGGGCAGGCCTAATTGACAGAATATAATATATTTTCCTCTGTGGAAACCACAGGTTTTAGTTTCTCCGCTCAAGGTGCTTTTCTGCAATAGATGATGGTAACTGTTCTCCATTATTCTCTATAATAGCTTTATGATTCTGCAGACTATACTTATAAAAGTAAAATACAGTTTCTGCAAATGTTCTAGGTAGTGGCTTGCCTCTCTTGTCTCATTCTTATCCTTTAATAAAAAAATCGTTGTAAAGACCAACTTCTCATTTTTAAATAGATTCCTTCCAGTAGGATGAGTCTGTTACCAGATAGTAACTGCATGGGCTAAAATTTCAAGAAAGAACAGAACAGTAGTCACAAACATATTGTGTAAGGCACAGACTAGGGATTGCAATACCAGAAAAAAGTCAGTGATTTAAGTCTTCAATTTTTAAAAATATGCCTTTAAGGAAATTAAAGACTAGTAAAAAGAGCAAGGTACCTATCAAAGGACAAACAGGTCATGTGTACCATTAACCTTGAATCCAAAGTACATCCAAGAACAGGGAGCTTCTTAAAGTAGTAAGTGGGATGTTAAATGTTGAGATTCAAATACTAGGAAATACCCTAGTGGCTTAGAGCAGCTGATGGCAATGAAAGTTCAAAATCTTAGAGACCAGTGCAAGGAAGACTGAAATTCAGGGACAAAAATAAAGCTACAAGTTATACACTTAGAACTCACCTCAATTTCTTTTAACTAATGAGACAGTACATTAAAAACTCCTCTGCATGATCACTGCCCTTATTATTTCTTTCAATGAATACAAACACTATAAGCTTCCCTGTATCCTCCTTTATGTTTTTCTTATCTTTTCTCCACACAGCTTCAAAATTGATCTTTTTATAATAGAAATTGCTTCTCTTAAATTCATCAATGACTTTCCATTGCCTTTACCATCAAATAACAAACTGGGCCAACACTGTAGCCTGGTGGTTAAGGTAGTTGGATCCCACATGGCCAACCATGCAGTTTGAGCCCCATATCCAACAGTTTCTGAAACATGCCAGGCATGTGTGCATGCATGCCCCAAATCCCAACAGGATCAAATGGAGAAAAAGGGATTATGCTATGATTATTCCCCATGGAGAATTCTTTCTGTCCTCCCTCTCTATCTCTGGAAAATGCTTATTGCCTATTGCAAAGTAAAAAATAACAAACTCTTGGTATGGCTTTCAGGATCCAGCTCTACCTTGACTGATAAAGCTCTCAAGTTCCTTATCTAGCCATACCTAAGTGTTCTAGTTATATTCTTATTATCTAGCAATATAAACTGAAGTTGCATAGTTAAACTAAAGTCACTGAGAATCCAAGCTCATTAGACCACTCTCGCTTGGGGCTAATCAGCTTTGCACATTTCACTGTCTGCCTCAGTGGAACACCCTTCACTCACTCCATTTTGGCTCATCAATTCCTACCTGTCTTTAAACTAATTTCAGGCTTTACTTCATCTGAGAAGAGTCTTCATTAGCTTCTTATCTGCTTTCCCAAGTTTTACTTTTCTTGTGTTGCCATGTTTATAATCAAATCTACAATGATATAGTAAGTACTGCAGTGTGCCTAATAGTTTATTGATCAGTCTTCCCCACAATTCTGCATGATCTGTCAGTTAGGGTGTTTTTCACTTATCATTTTCCCTACATAGCACAGGACATTGAAGTACGTCTTAAGGAGAACTTAAGTAGGTTTCAGTTTGCAATTCAACTCCTAGGTAGTGGCTACCCCGGACATGGTGTAGAAAAAGATCAAAATCATAACTGGAACAGTACTGTGATTGATTAGTGATGTCTACCTTGGGCCCTAGTTGTAGAAAGAGCAATATGCATACTGCATGTTGGTCCTCTAGTCTATAGCACATGATATGTTCTCACAGAATTTAGTGAATGACTGAACATAAAAATGCAGGATTTAAGAAATAAGAACAATAATATTACATAAGGCCCAGAGTAAAACAGTTAATGTTGGCCCAAGAACAACATTGAGATTCTTCTTGCCTATGTACAAGGCAAGGAAAAGGATGAATCAATATATTTTGTTCATGCAGGTATAGACCTTAAGTTTGGAATACAAATAACCTTTTCTAATATTCTGATTCCAATTGAAAAGAAGGAATTGTCATCACTAGCCAGTGACATATACTAAACCTGAAGTCTTTTGGATAATGTGATAAAGCTTCTTGGGAACCTATCAAAGAGACAGGCTTTTAGAAGAATTGCAAAATCATTGTTCAGTGTCTTTATAAAGCTAAACTATAGCAACTGTGGGAGTGGTAAGATGAAGACTAGGAAAATTATTATTTTTTAATAGACTCAAGGCAATATGAAGATAGGGCTCACTAATATATACATATTTTAGGTTTATGGAGTTAGTAATATCCACGATTATTGCTTAACAGCAGAGTCCAAAGAAATTTTGCTATACCTTTGTGCTTTGGGAAAGTGTCACCTTTTAAGTGAGAGTGTTTCGTAACAAGACAATTCGGATTTTTCAGTAACTTAATATTCTTTGAATAAAAATGCCAGCTTGACTCAACTTAATCCCCACAAGTATGCTATATTTTTTAGAGAAGTTTGATTCTTCCCAAGAAAGTTTAATTTTAACCTTCAAGCATTAGATTTCATCATTTAGCATTTCATATCTATCTGGGAAGTTTATAGTAATACTAGTGATTAGTAAAATATTGAGGAAGATTCACACACATACATATTTGTTTATTTGTCAAGATGTTGAAGATTGGCATTTCTTTCTTCCCTTTTTAAAATGTTTAATTTATATTTTTATGTTAATGTTATGTATTTGGTTAGATAATTTAAACATAATCTGTAATAAAAACAATAATTAAGCATTCTCTATACATAGGTAAGTTGAAGAGCTTGAGAATAGATATGATTGGTTTAACTGATATTGTGCCCTCAATATGAACTTTAACCATGCCAATTCAGTTTATATTGCTAGATGATAAATATTTTAAGAAATAGACATATAATCCCCCCATCCTTAATAGCAAAGTTGGAGAGGCATAAAAACTTGACTGGAACCAGTTTAGTCAAGAAGTATCTATTTTGACAGGCATAATGTTACTTTCAAAGATAAAAAACCGTCTTGTTTTGTCTTTAGCTATCAGATTTAGGAAAATTCACTTTTTCTGGGCATTTTTCTGCTTATTTGAAAAATGACAATATTGAGATAAGTGGACCAACTTCTAATGACTCTTTCGTTCTTATGCTCTTAGAATCTCATGAGTCATGTGGCTGACCAATAATATAATTGCCTTATGAATATTGGTCATTAGTATTTGGGGATTAGTTGTCAATCCTGAGTCACAAAGTGTTCTAAAATTCTCAGGTTATATGAAAAACAAAGTGTAGTGTACATGAAGTCAATGAGAAAGACATGCTACAGAATGATTTTGTACATTCCTTATTAACTTGGTCTTTCAAAAATAAGCAAATTAATTAACTAATTAATCTCCAAGTGTTGTCAAATGTATTACAAGAAGGACTGTTTAGTACAAATTTAAAAATCAAGTGGGGTTACCTGATCATTGTTGCTTCTGTGATGAGGTAGACACCTGTTCTTTTCTGGGGGAGGGGAAACTGCTTCTAAGAATCTAACTCATTTTTCCTCAGAGCATGGAGGGAGGCAAAACTCACCTCAAACAATATCTTAAATTGTCTGATACTGGCTTTGTTAGTCTCCCCCTCAAGCTGAACAAACACTCATGGAGTATCAATCTGGAGTCCAGCAGGCAGTGCAAACTTTCTCTAGGGGCACAGGGAAGGCTGTAGCAGTGGGGGCTCTGTGCAGTGCAGGTGGTGGCTGAGGCTAAGGCCCCAGATCTGCACGCCAAGCCTCAGTATTTAGGGCAACGGGGTCCTTGCTGAACTACCTTATGGAGTTTGTGCATGTTTTGTCTGACATATTATTGAGGATTTTACTTTGTTTTGCCTTTTCAGTGAAACTGAATTAACCAATATTGTTTGTATAAATTTCTTTTGTACTTTAATATGTCAGAGCCGGTTTATGATGCTTGCAAGTTAATACATGGATCAACCCCAGTATACATGGTCATCCCAGAAACTTGTGCAACAATTTTCTACTTTAGTTTTAGAATTGTTTTGTGTTTCTAAATATGAAATGTAAATGGACAAAACAGATTAATAACAGAAAATATCTTTCTGAAAACATGTATCTATTTAATAATATGTTTAGAGTCCTGGACTGCTTCCATCCTTCCATCTTTCTTCCTTCCTTGCTCCCACCTTCCTGCCTTCCTTCCTTCTCTACCAGTCTTCCTGTCTCTTTCTCTGCCTCTCTGTTTTACATTAAAGAAAGAAAGAGTATGTGCACAGGAGACAAGAGAGAGAGATTTTCTGACAGGGTTACCCCATCACCATCCTTCCTATCCCAGCTTTTCAGCCAGATAAGACCACAGGTATATACTATTGCACCTGGCCTGTTTCAGGTTGGCCAGGGACTGAACCCAGATCTTCCATGCAACATCAGCCATTATGCAGCAATACCCTTTCATTGCACAATTGCAGCATGACCCCTGTGACTTTCTTAATGTTGGCCTTGGGAAGGTTTTTTATCTTCTCTACATGATGAGTCTTATCTATAAAATAGGAACAAAATTATGCTTACTCAAAAAAAATTATTTTTAGAGTTTAATTAAAAATATAAACACAAAATTTTATGTAAAATGCTTGGCTTAAGAAAACATTTCATAATATGATAATACTATTTTTGATAAATAAATTCTAACTTATATTTTAATAGAGTGAAGAGTTTTAGAATTAATTATTAATTTGAAAATTAAATTTTACTTCTATTTTATTATAATGTACTTTTGACATTTTATTTAATCTCTCATTCTCATTGTTTAAATTTTTTTAAAAACTAAACACACCTCGTGGTATTGTTTGGTAGGCTTATATATGAGAAATACCCCAAGCAAATGGTCTGAAAAAAAAATAAAAGGAGCTACAGTTTTGTGTTTTTTAGAGATATTTTTTGCTATAGAGCTTGTGCACTTGTGCACTCGCTCACAGGAGAGGCAGGAAGAGACAGAGAAACAGAAAGCAAGCAATCACCTCTCTTCCCAGGGGGTATGGCCATGCCGCAATCCTTCTCCATTCTCCATCCTCTAGATTTTGGGCACACGTGAAAACATGCCTGCCATCAGTTTTGTTTTTGTGGGGTTTTTTTTAAAGAGAGATTTTTGTTATAGGGTACATGTGCTTACCAGAGAGAAAGTGATAAATCACCCAAAGGGGTTTCAATCCCTTCTTCTTCATTCTCCTCTTGGAATTTTGGGCAGGCATGCATGCACACACGTCTGGCGTGAGTTTCAAGCCACCAGATCTGGAACTTGAACCATGGTCAACTATGTGGGAGTATAGCGATGCAACATTATGCCATCTGCTGGTCCCCCGGAATGAGTTTTGAGATGCTGGTTTCAGGACTTGAGCCATGGTTGACTACGCAGGAGTCCAGTGACATAGCCATTACACCATCTGCTGGTCCTAGAACTACAACTTTCATGCAGCAATTGTGGAATATTGCACTTAAGTCTTTATAAAACTTAATTTTATGAGTAGAAAGTTGTAGCTCAGAAAATTTAAGTGATTTCCTAGAGCTACACAGTTAGTAAAGACAACTTATATAAACCCAAATCCTTATGACTCACACTCATGTGATCACTTTACTATTTTCTCTTCCATACTCATATTGTCAGGCACATGGTAAACATGGAGTATATTTTAGTTCCTTTCTTGTTTTCCTCTTAACTTAAATAAATATATTTATTATGGAAATAAATATACTTATAGTAATAAATAGTTGACTGTTAAATTATAACAAAGAAAAGTGAATGGATATAATTCATCTTTACTAATTAGAGCATTTGAGGTTATTATCAGCAGTGTTGAAAGGACCTTACACTCATTTTCTAAGGACTTTGGTTTAAATCTTCCCTTTATATTTTGTTCTACAGTGTCTCTGGCTTATATTTAGGATCTGTTTCTTGGGAGTAATCCTACAGTTTTTATAATGAAGTAATCCTACAGTTTTTATAAGGAACAAATGAAATAAAATGAGACTATACCTAATTTAAGAATAAACTATATTAATTTTTCTTTTAGGGGGGGAAATGACACATAGTTGCAATACTCAACTGAACTAAAACAGCATCTAATTTAGCCAGATTTGGGGCAATAGCAAAAACTGTGAACACCAACAATAGCAAACAAACCCTCAGGCTAGGTCTTTGTAGCTCTCATAAAGCTGAATCAAAATTCTGTGAATTGTTTAGCTCTCTATGGTCTGTCAATGCAGCAGAAAAACAGAACCAAGACTAGACATTCTGGTTACATTGCCAACATGACATTAAGAAAACAGTTGGCAAGATAAATCTACATAAAATCATATTTCAGTTTTATTTATACAAAATACTTTCACATATATGTGTGCAAAATGATGAATTTTATGCCATTTAATTTTGTTCATAAAGTGAGACTTCAGTTTTTCTGTTTTAATTTTGTTAGCGCCTCCCTCGACCATAAAAAAAAAAATCCATTCTTGTGACTGTGGTCTGCTGATTGTGATAAATGAATTGTTTTCTCTTGTTTGGTTTTATGAGACAGAATTTAGAAACAGGCTCTGCATATGTAACTTAAAAGAAATTTGTTTAAAATATTTGATCTCTTTGTTATTATTTGACCATGTTAGCAAATATTGGATCTGCCCTTATCATCTCCCAAATTGAAATAAGCATTGAGCCCTGCTGGTTTCACATCCTAAGTACTTACAAATTTCTCTTCCTCCACTTTTACTCTATAACCCAATTTCCCCTACAGCTTCTATTGGCCCCTCTACATCCAATCTTGGGTTTCTCAGATCTGGTCTCCACACAATGCACAAAGTCTCCTATCTAAATGCAAATTATATCAGGTCATTTCCAGGTTTAATCTTATAACTAGATCCATATAACCTTGAGGCCAAGGCTAAATCTTCTAAACAGAATAGGAAAAAAACAAAGTCACCGTATTTAACCTTTACTGCCTATTCAAGCTAACCTCATGTCATTGCATCTTACACTTATAGTCAACCAAGGCAGAACCTCTTGCACTTCTATAGACAGACTATGCTAGTTCTCACTCTTCTGTCCTTGTTCATGTGATCTCCCTGCCTAGAATGTTTTTACCCTACTTTTGGTCTAGTTAACTTTTGTCTTCCTATAAAACTTGGCTGGAACTCTACCTCCTGAAAAGAGTTTTCCAGATCTGTCTTTTACTGCCAGCTAAATTAGGTGCTTCATGGTATTTTGTGCATTTCTTTGTCACTACCATTTCCTCAACAAAAAAGAAAAATGTTCAGAGCCAGTAGATGGCATTGTGGTTGGGGTGCTGGAATCTCACATGGCTGACAGTGGGTCAACTCCTAGTCCTGGCAGCTTGAAACTCAGGTGGGTGGTGTGTGTGAGCATGCCCCCAATCCCAGGAGCAGAGTAGAGGAGAAGGGACTGCAGCATGACCATACTCACAGGGGATGATTTCTCTCTTTCCTTCCCATGGTTTCTCTCTGTATCTCTGGCGAGCACAGTATACCACATGGCAAAAAGAAAAAGAACAAAATAGAAAAATGATCAATTTGTATCCCCACTTCTTCCAACTATTCTGAGAGTTCCTTTGGAGCAGAGAATGTATGTTCATCTTTGATCTTTGCACCTGGCACAATGCCTTGCATGACACATAGGAAATGTTCAAAAAATGTTTGATTAAATGTATATATTAGCAGTATAATCTGTAAAAAATCTGTTTACTTCTCAATTATAAATACTTTATCAAAACCATTTAGATTTATCAGCTGATTCATATATTGCTTCAAGGCCAATGTGAAACCAACATAGTCACAGACTCATATAGCAAAGTTCCATTTTATGGTAATGCACATAAATGCAGATAGATCCCTTGAGTTCTCTTGGAATGAACATTCCTAGAGGTGATTTGGCTGGAATTTTTATAGCTAAGTTCTTTCAACTTTGAAAAATTTGTGTGATTAACTAATTTAAGTCATATTTAAATACATCCTGCCAAATTCTCTGGAAAGGGCAATGAGATCTTGCTAATAGCAAAGAATAAGTCTGGTGTTTTCTTGATATTAGGGAAAAAAGAAACCTTTCTCAGACAGAATGAGTAATAAATAAGACCGATATTGGTTTGGTTAAAGGAAAGAAATGAAATAAACTTCAAGAAACTATTCGAAAATCATAGACTTCATACCAAAGACATAATGGTCTATTCTCACATAAATAGGTTCATTACAATGAAAGAAAGAATAACCCTTTTCCTTTTGAGTTCAGGTCTCTCCAGCAAAGACTGAACTTTTATTCATTAGCTGACTAATGATGAAAGTCCTTTTATCACTAGTTCTCTATAGAGGCCACAGGCAGACCTTTGCAAATGGAAGGACAGTGCTCAGTATTATGTGCTGAAGGAAATAAGAATCAAAGTAAATTAGCCAAGAAAGAGCTTACAAAGAATACATTATTTTTAGCGGTCCTGAGAGTTACTCCTCTTTTTGTGTGTGTCCATGTATTCAACCAATAATTACTGAAGAAATCATATGTGAACAGTCTTGGGGTGGGGGCTGGGTGAACAGGATGTATGAGCAATAGCAGTGTAATTCAGAGTTGAATAGAGAGATATCAGGCACGATTCTATGTGCTTTTTGGGAACTAACTCATGAAAGATCCCACAACTCTATGAGGCAGACACTATTCTCATCCTCACTTTACTCATGTGGAAACGGAGACACAAAAAACTTAAAGAAGTTGCTCAGTTTTCATCTAGCTTATATTCTCATTGTAGTGTCTGAGTTGTAGGTAAAGTGCTAGGAAAAAAAGGAAACCTCCCTCCATGCTTGCCACTCATGAGAATAAAATATTGCCAGCGTGACATAATGAGCGATACATGTTCCCTTAGCACTACGTCATCCCTGGCATGGAGAAATGTGCTTGGTATATGGTGGGCATTCAGTAAATATTTGTTGAATGAATTAGTCAAATGAAAGCATCACTTTTAAAAGCTCAGATAAAGAAAAGAAATGGGAATATAGCTTTTATTAGCTGACACACTATGGGATAGGCACCAGATGTTATGAGCAAGAATTCTGTCACTAGACTAGCTGGCTTCAAATCCTATCTCTGGTGCTCTCTAATTTGTGGACTTGGGGTTGTTTACTCCCTCTGTGCCTTGCTGTGCTCATCTATAAAATGGAGATAATAAAACTACTCCAAAGATTAATATGGCAATTAATAAGTAAAAAATAATCCCTGGAATATAACTTTTGCAGTGTTAGCTGTTATTACTACTAAATTTAATTATTTATACACTTACTGATACTTTCCCTACCTGGCAGAGACTCCAAATCAGCTCTGCCTTGGATTTATGCCCTGCAGTAAATGTTGAATGCAGAAATGGAAAGGAGGAAGGTTTAGAGAAATCATGAAGGAGAAAGAAAAAAGGGATATAAATGTGAGGATAACTCAAGCACAAGAAAGAGTATCAGAGGGAAAAATGTATGGATACTGAGAGACAGATTATTATTATTATTTTTAGAGAGATTTTTGCTAAAGGGCTTGTGTGCTTACAGGAGAGACAGAGAGAAAGAAATCAAGAACCACCATCCCCCCCCCCCCCCCCAACCACCACCATGGAAGGATGGCCATGCTGCAATCCCTTCTTTTCCATTCTCCTCTTGGGATCTTGGGCATGCATGCACATGGGCCCAGTGTGAGTTTTAAGCCACTGGGTCTGGGACTCAAACCACAATTGTCTATGTGGAAGTCCAGTGACAAAACTATTACACCACCTGCTGGTCCCATGACAGATTATACTTAATAAGTAATAAATAGTAAGATTTACTTGAGAGGAATTCAACTCAGAGGCATTGAATTTCATTCCAATCTATCAATCTCCCTAGCAAAAACCAAAGGAAATATGCAAGAAAACTTGAAACTGTAATACTTTTACTTGAATAATTCTAGCTTCCCATAAATAACTTTTACATTCCCACCAAACATTAGAATATCTGTTTTATCAACACTGAGTAATATAGATGTTCCTTGACACTTGACAGAGATCCTATACTCCCAGGTTCCCCGTATTTGGCTTAAATGTGTTTGAGAGTAATAGTGGCCTACAGCTATATTAGGTGATATCTGTTTAGTGGCTTGTTGAGAGGACCAGACAGGCCTTAAGGCAGGACCAGTGAATTGGAGTCTGCTTGCTAGCTGATGTTGTAATTGGAAGTCCTCAACAGAGCAGAA
The DNA here is from genome assembly GCA_026018925.1 of Tupaia tana. NCBI lineage: Eukaryota > Metazoa > Chordata > Mammalia > Scandentia > Tupaiidae > Tupaia > Tupaia tana. The sequence goes on along the minus strand of JAKSZU010000006.1, from coordinate 165,484,648 downwards.
AAGTAATCAACAGTCACTGAAAATGGATGGCCCTGTAATTCTCAGTAGTGGTCCCTCTGTATCAGCACTCAAGCATAAGGGCATGATAGGGCAGAGCAGCCTGTTTACTGACTTCAGTGCTAAGTCCTCATCTACAGACTAGCAGGTCAAATGATGGCCCATTTGGCATCTCTTTCCAATGTTTAATTTTTGTTCTAAAACACTGTTTTTCATAGGAAGTGTCTATTGTTTTACTTAGGTAAGAGTGGCACAATGGAGATGCTCTGTGGCCACCTGTAATTCACTCTAAGAGCAAAAGCATTCACTCCTCAGGGTCTTAGCAAGTGAATTTGTTCCATATGATAAACTAAAATATCCTTGTATCCCGTCTCCAAGCTAGGTTTATTTTATTCCTGAATCAGAAAAAAAGAGACACATTAAATGATAATCATGTGCTCAATTTCAGGATGTTACACTCTCACTGTTGACCTTCACTTGATCATCTGTTTATGAAAACAAATCATGGAGAATCAAGTCAGCAAATTGGGCCTCTGTAAAAGGAGGAATGAAGTATCGAACTCAAGCAGGAGGCTATGTTAAAAGCAGCTTGCTGCATAAATATATTTAGTCAGTAAGACACTGAACTGGAAAACCAAATTAGGATCTTTAATATAAGAACCTTAAGCTTAGTTGGAAATGTTTAAAGAGAAATCTCGCTGAGCTGGTAGAGTGATTTGTTATAGACAGTAATTGAATTGAAACTAGTGGAAAATGTTTCCCATAGTTTGAGAGGGTACAGAAGAGAGTTATGAAACAGAATAAAGCTTCCACAACTCTTGACTAAGGATTCTTGGAAGATAACGGTCTATAAAAATAAATTTAAACCAGAAGACTATCAATTTTCAGTTTTTTAAAATTGAAAGTAGGAGAAAGGAACATGTCGAGGCAATGTATGCATTTAAATAGAATCTGAAATGATTTACGTATTATGTGAGAAGCCAAGAATGAAGTAAAACAAATAGCACATATATTTTCAGATGCTTGTCTAATTTTTTAAAGACTTATTTTCTTTAACTTTATTTATTTATTTATTTATTTATTTTTAATTTGAGCAGAGAGGGACAGACTGAGAAAGTGAACGTGTGTGTGTGTGTGTGTGTGTGTGTGTGTGTGTGAGAGAGAGAGAGAGAGAGAGAGAGAGAGAAGGAAAGTAAGAAAGCAAGCTGCCAGGTCCAAGACTCAAACCCTGGTCAGCCACATGAAAGTCCAGCACCCTTAACCACCATGTCTCCTGCCAGCCCCTGCCTAATGTTTTTTAAATAAATATTTTCTAAAAGTGAGAACAGAGAAATGATTACATTAGAAGTTACAATGGGTGAAGGATTCTAGAATGTTGAGAGAAGAGAGTAAATTGTCCATGTGGTTAATCACAAACAAGCTTAGGCAATCCTCATTAGAAAGATAATTCTATAGATACAGTCTATTATGTGAGGCATTTTAGAGGCAAATGAAAAGTGCCTTTCCCATTTTAGGATTTCTTGATGAGAAACAGCATTCAGTATCCTGGAGAAACTTGTATTTTTGTGTGGGCTTAGCAACAGGAACCAAAAAAAGGGGAGTAAACTGAGTGGATCTTATGTCTACAGTGAAGACAAAGGATTTAAAGCAGCAATATATCAGAGCTACAGAAATATTTGTGTATACGAGCTACAGAAATATTTGTGTATACTGAGAAGATTTTAAGCACAAATGAGAAAAAGAAGAAAGGCTAAATATGAGACACTGCTACATAGACAATGACAAATTTCAGAAAAATGCACAATGGCCAAGAGTGGAGTGTCACAAGCTAGAGAAATGTCAGGAGGAAGTAAGAACTGGCCATGTATGTGAAAGGAGAAACTGCAAGGAGTCCATCACCAAGGTGATTCTGATGCCTGTTCACCATGTATGGATGGCCCATTTCATACTCCCCTCCCAGCTTTTGTGGTTAAACAGAGGGATGACAAATGCAACTGAACATCATCACTAGTGAGGGTTCGAAAAGAACTTCTCCTGTAGCAGGATGCAACATTATCTATTAGACAAACCATTCATTTATCCTCCCATTTATTCAGGAAAATCATATGACAAAAAGATCTGCATGGTACATGGCACATATTTTGTTCCTCAGTAAAAGATAGTGGACATAATTCTTCCTTTTTCTTGTTCTTAGTATTATATTACTATTGGAATTATCATTAATACTATTTTTACTACTATCAACTGTTAATTGTTCCTAGACAAACAATTCTTGAGAACAGGGACTATAATTCTTTTTAATTTTTTTCTAACTCCTAACATTGCATCTGATACCTAGTTAACTGGAGTTCAATAACTGATTATTGAATGAAGGCATTAAAACGATGAAATATGGAAATCTTCATAAAGCCACAGCACAAGTACTTATGAGCACCCACAATAATGCTTAATGTTTTAGTAAAGATCTATTGGCACAAGTGTTTATCAGATCACAGAGGAGAAGTAATTAACTTAGGGAAGTTTCTTAAAGGACTAGATCTCTTAGCCAGACTTGGAAGCATATGAAAATGAAAGCAGATCACTCCCACATGAGAATGATATAAGTAAAAGCTTTCATTGTAGGGGACTCCACATAGACAGTAACATAGATTGAGTAGAGCATGACTTTCTATTGAAGGTAATGCTAAATATAGGTCTTAGGGTGATAAAATGGAAAATACAAAACTAGACCTTACAATCAAGGTCTGGATTGTAAAAGGCCTACATGCCATGTCAAGTTGTCTACATTTTAATGTTAGTATTATGGGGATCAATAGAAGAATTTATATTGAATGTCAACAATCAATTAGGCATTTTAAGAAGATCCATTTTGTTGTAGAGTGAGAGATGGGAACTTAGAGATGAGGAGAGTATAATGTCAATTATATCAATGAAAGAATACCTTCCAGGGGGCCAGCAGATGGAGTAGAGATTGTGTCACTGGAAACTCCCACATGGCCAACTGAAGTTCAAATCCCAGACCTGGTGGCTTAAAAATCATGCAGGGTCACGTGTGTGCATGCCCAAGATCCCAAGAGAAGAATGGAAGAGAAAGGACTGCAGTGTGGCCACCCCCCCCCCCCCCCCAAGGGGTGATTTCTCACTTTCCCTCTGTCGCTGTCTCTCTCTGGTGAGCACACATGCCCTAAGACAAAAAACTCTGATAAAAGAAGATCTTCCATAACAAAAGGATAGACAAAATACACAGTGAACAAGAGAAGTATCTATTTTGATTTGGAAACTAGGGGATGAGGTATTGTAATCTCAGAAAACACAAATTCAGTGGAGTCAAGGGAGTGAACAGTAAATTGCAACATGAATGAATTTAAGTAAAACTAAAGATTATTCTTTTAGGACGTTTTATTCAGAAGAAAAAGTGAAAGTGTGTATTAACCATAGGCAACATATGAACTTTAGGAAAATATCACTGTTCTTTGTTTTAACATGGAAGAGATGTGAAAATGTTTGTAAGTAGAGAGGTAAGAATTAGGTGAAGAATGGGAAATTGAAACTAGAAAATGGACTGCTATTTAAGGCAACAAGGGAGATTTCAAAACTTAAAAGTCAGGACCAGATGCATGGGTGAACCACCAATGTAGTACATAGGGCCACATGCTTAGAGGGTTGTGCTTGGTTTAATGCTCTGCTCTGGTTTTCTTCAAATTTGTAACAATGTTTTAACAAGGAATCTGATTTTACATCAGACCACACATATTAAGTAATAAATCCCAAGAACGCTCCCAGCATAGGACCAGTAGATGGCATAATAGTAATGTCACTGGACTCCCATGTAGTCGACTGGGCTGCTGTTCAAGTCCTGAACCTGGTGACTTAAAACATACGACGGGTGCATGTGTGTGCATGCATGCCCAAGAGCCCAAGAAGAGAATGGAAGAGAAAGGATTGCAGCATGGCCATCCCCCATGGCGAGTAACTTCTCACTTTCTGTCTCTCTGGTGAGCGCACATGACATATAGCAAAAATCTCTCTTAAAAAAAAATGCTTTTAGCACAAAACATCTAGGAATACTAGATGACATAAGGTAACGATTCTAGTAAAAGCAAAGGTGAGCTCAGAAGGAAGTAAAACTTCCTAGGAGTCAAAGGAAAAAGGAAAGTAAAAATCAGTCCTGTAAGTATAAACACTGACACAAAATAGTCTCAGATGGTTTTCTGACCTTAGGGTTTAAACTATGTCAAAGCAAAAATTGCACCAAAGTTAAAATGCAAAGAAAACCTCGTTCAGTACTGCTGCAATAGGTGAATGCACTCAACTCCACTGAAACAAAAAGCAGAAGGTTTTTAAGCAGTGCCTTTTGTTAGCAGAAAAATACTGAAGGATGTTAAAAAGGAGGTTGATCAATGGGATGTGCTCAAAACATTGTTATTTCTGAATGTGTAAAGTTTTTCTTATCTGTGATTAAGCCACCTGTGTGAGCTAATTGGAACTCACGAAAGGTAGGCTACCCTTTCACTTAATGAATTTATGGTTATAGGAATACTTTAAGAAATCCCCTTCAGGTTAGTCAGAGCTCTAGACAGGAGAGTAGTTCCCCCTGAGAATACATGACCATAAGCTTTCAGAAAAGTCTGTAGTTTTCATATACATTCAATATATAGTGTAGGATTCTCTAAACTGAAAATAAGATTGACTACTACTTACAGTTCTGGAATATTCTGAAGTCTTGAACAGACATAAAAACAGACCTCTCGGGACCAGCAGTTAGCGTAATGGCTATGTCGCTGGACTCCCACGTAGTCGACCCCGGTTCGCGTCTCGGACCCGGTGACTTACAACTCACGCCGGGCGCGTGTGCGTGCGTGCCCAAGATCCCGAGAGGAGAATGGAGGAGAAGGGATTGCGGCGTGGCCATCCCCCCTGGGGGATGATTTCCTGCTTTCTATCTCTCTGTCTCTCTCTGTCTGTCTGGCGAGCGCACGCGCCCTATAGCAAAAACCTCTCCAAAAAAAAAAAAAAAAAAATAGAAAACAGACCTCTCTATGAGGATACAGACAGTATAAAGTTCCCAAAGACAAATCTTTATTTTTTTTAATGAACTCACCACACAAAGTTACAAGGTATATGAGGGAAAATGTATACAAAGAAAGGTCAGCAGAGAGAGAAAAAAATAGATTAAATATAGAAATTGTAGTTAATTAAATTATGAAGTCATGCTATTCAACATAGTAGCCATTAGGCACACAAAATAATTTAAATTTAATTATAAATTAATAAATGTAAATAAAATTTAAAATTCAATTTAGACTGAGACCAGGCACATTGCAAGTGTTTGAGATTCATATGTGGTTAGCAGTCACCGTATGGTTCAGAGCTGATATGAAATGTTTTTATCATTGCAAAAAGTTCCACTGGATAGCCTGATAAGGGCAGTTATAAAATAAGTGTGTGTAAAACATAAAATTAATAAACAATTTTTTAAATTATGTATAAAAAAGCAATACAAGACCAAGCAAATTTGAAAAGTAATAAAATAGAACTGCCTAAAATAGGTAATATAAACATTGAAATGTAAATAAAGAACAACAAAGCAACTTAGATGAAACAGAAAATGAAATATAACTAAAGAGAAAATTAATGGCCTGGAATACTCTTTAAATAAATTTAATAAATATGTGTCAGGGTCTATACCAAGTGCTAGGGTTACATTAGTGAACGAAATTTGCCACCATGGTTTTAATCAAACAGGGGAAGCAGAAAATCAACCAAAACCATATGCAAAAATGTCTAAGCATAATATAGGAACATGTGTGACAGTGAGGACCAAAAAGGGTAAGGAGGAAACACTGACCTGCTGATAATAGTGGTCCTGAGGATTTTCACACAAAAGTGAATAAGAAAAAGCATCTAGAGGAATATGACTTTTGAGCAGACATCTACAGGAAGCAAGGGATCAAATGAATCAGTTATCTGGAGGAAAGACGTTCTCAGAAGGCAATAATAAAAGCACAGAACTTGAGGGAAGAATGAACTTTGAAAGAGATGGCTTTTGACAAGGGGTACCAGTCAATCCAGTGGGAAAAGGAAAACCTCTTCAGCAAATGGTGCTGGAAAAACTGGATTTCCACCTGCAGAAAGATGAATCTGAACCCCTACCTCTCACCTCTGACAAAAATCAAGTCAAGGTAAATCAAAGATCTAAATCTAAGACCTCAAATTATAAAACTGCTCCTGGAAAACGATGGGGAAACTATGGGAGACATTGGAGTAAAGAAAGACTTCTTAAATAAGACCCCCAAAGTACAGTCGATAATCCCCAAAATAGAAGAGTGGGATTACATAAGATTAAGAAGTTTCTGCATGGCAAAAAATACAGTAACTAGTGTGAATCGACAGCACTCAGAATGGGAAAATATTTTTGTAAACTATGTGTCAGGTAAGGGACTGATAACTAGAATTCACAAGGAACTCAAGCAGCTGTTCTGAAAAAAGATCAATTCTAATAAAAGATAGGAGAATGAATTGAAAAAACCACTCTCTAAAGATGACATATGAATAGCTAAAAGGCATATGAAAACATGCTCAACATCTCTCATTGTAAGGGAAATGCAGATCCAAACAACAAGATACCACCTAACCCCAGTCAGAATGACTAAGATTAAAAAAAAAAAAAAAATGATAAGTGCTGACAGGGGTGTGGTGAAGGGGAACTCTCTTACACTGCTGGTGGGAATGTAAATTGACCTAGCCACTGTGGAGAACAATTTGGAGATTACTCAAAAATCTACAAATAGAACTACCATATGATCCAGCAATCCCACTCTTTGGTATCTACCCAAAGGATAGAAGACTACCTCATCAGAAAAGTGCTTGCACATCGATGTTTATTGTGGTACTATTCACAATTGCTAAGTCATGAAAATAACCCAAATGCCCACAAACAGATGAATGGATAGAAAAAATTTCACACATATACTCAATGGAATACTATATAGCCATTAAAAACAAACAAAAAAGAAATAAATTCGGGCTTTTGACAGGAAGTGGATGAATATGGAAGATTTAGTGCTGAGTGAAGCACGCCAAGCTATGAAGGAGAGGCATTTCAACTCCCTACTTAATATATACTGAGTGTCTGCACTCTATGACGGAAACTAATTGACTAAGGATATAGAAACACAGTATATAGGTGTAAATACCAGATATAGTGTGTGTGAAAGAGGAGGGCCTGAGGAAGGACATTTAGAAGAAACATAGGGAGGCAAAGCATTAATAGCACAAAAAATGTGGTATTATCTGTTGAAGATATTTTGTAGTTTTATCAACTGGACTAGCGAGAAATGTTCACTTGTTGAAATATCCATTTTGTAATGTGATTGAATGTATAAAAGGAAATGAAATAAAAAAATAAATTTAAAAAGAAATATGTCCTTGTATTCTCCACAACGAAGACCTACTATCCTTTGTCTCATCTAAGGATAAGGGCATTTATGCTACCGTAGCCCCTCTGGCATTCCTATTTCACCAGAAAGGGGAAAAAAATTTAGGAAGTGCAATGCTTACCTAGGTCCTAGCCCAGGAACATAAGCCCATTTAAAAAATTATAAAATAATAATAATAATAATAATAATAATAATAATAATAATGAGATCTGGAACCATTAGATGGCATCGTGGGTACATCGTTGGACCTGGACCTGGTGGCTTCAAACTCATGCAGGGCACGTGTGCGTGTATGCTCAACATCTTTGTCTTTGGTGAGCACACACACTCTATAACAAAAATATCTCAAACCCCACCCCCAAGATCTTATTATAATAAGAGTATACAATGATAACTTTTACCTGCCTGTTACCACCACATCAATAGGGTGCTAGTATGGTAATAGTGAGGTATAGTTAAAATAGCTGCAAGGCACAAACCCCATTTAAGTAGGAGTTATTAGGGAAGGCCAAAGACAGCAAGGAAAAAAGAATCAGAAGAAAAAAAGAGAGAAAACTAGTAGAACTTGAAGTGGCATAGATTGCACTTAAGTAGGAATTTTTAGGAAGCCCAAAGAGAGCAGGGGGGGGGGAAAAGTCAAAAGAAAGAAAGGAAAACAGTAGAAATTGAAGTCTCTGATATGTACAGCTATAACAAATGTTAAATACAGCACGGATGCTAGCCAGAATATAAAACCCCACATTAATGACTAATTAGCTCTTATTCTTTAATATATCAGGTAAGGCTTTCAACAGCAACCAAAGGATTTCAAAAAAAGTAAGGCATGTTAAAGAAAAGAAATAACACAATCTAAAAAGACTGAAATCAAATAAGCAAACAAGCAAAAAAAAATTTATAATAGAAGCAAAAAGAAAAAAAAAAAAAAAACAGGAACACTAAGCAATAAATCTATTAAATACAGAGTCAGCAGGTGGCGTGGTGGTTAAGGGGCTGGACACTCCCACATGGCCGACAACGGTTTGAGTCTCTGACCTGGAGGCTTGCTTTCTCACTTTCCCTCTCTGTCTCTGTCTCTGTCTCTGTCTCTCTCTCTCTCTCTGTATCTCTCTCTGGTCATATTAAAAATAAAAGTGAATGAATAAAGTTAAATAAATATTTCTTTAAAAAAATAAATGCAGAGTCTACACATGGAAAGATGGGGGCAGCAGGTTGCATAGTGGTGAAGGTTCTGGACTCCCACATGGTCAACTAGTTTGAGTCCTAGACCCAGCAGTTTGAAATTCATGCTGGGCGCATGTGGATACATGCCCCAAATCCCGGAAGGAGAATGGAGGAGAAGGGATTGTAGCATAGTCATCCTCCAAAGGTGGCTGATTTATTGCTTTCTGTCTCTGTGTCTCTCTCTGTCTCTCCAGTGAGCACACATGCTCTATGACAAAAATCTCTCTCCCAAAACAAAGACAAAAAAAAATTGTTACGATGTTAGTTCTTCTCAGCTTGATTTTTGGTCAATACAATCCCAATGAAAATTACACTGTGCTATTTGTAGATATTCACAAACTGACTCTAAAGTTTATATGAAAAAATAAAAAGACCCAGAATAGCCACCATAATATTGGTTGTGAATTAACAGAGGCCTTGACTAGGGATATTTAATGAATTTAGTGGGAAAAAATTGTGTATATGCATGTGTGTGTGTAAGAGAGAGAAGAAAAGAGAGCAGGGGAGAGAGCTCTGAAGATCCATAACACTGAAATTATAATCCATGTGGCACATATCAATAAAATAAATTCAAGTGACTAGTGTGAGTCTTATCACTTCAGAGCACTACGAAGAGTTCCAGTGGTAAGAAATACAATCCCTTTAACTTTACTAATGGCAACAATGACTTCAAATCAAGGATGAGTAGAAGGATCTGCAGAACCTCTGGGAGACAGCATGATTCCAACCTCGGATCTAGGTTGGAAACAAGAGTATCCCAGCCTCTTGGACCCGTTGGATTCCTCCATTTCCAGTAGGATAAATCAAACTTCTCTCTCAAGCAGAAAGGTTAGGGACCATAAATGAACTCATGGCATGAGGATTCCCTTAATGGGTTTTCAATGATCTTGAGAAGAGGGAACTTTAGGTAGGGACAATGATATGCACATTAAGGAGAGAGAAGGGTTTGGTAAGATATATTTTGAGAACAGCAAATGGCATAATGGTTACATCGCTGGACTCCCATATGGCCAATTATAGTTTGAGTCCCAGACCCAGGGCTTGAAACTCATGCGGGGTGCATGTGCGTGCCTGCCCAAAATCCCAAAAGGAAAATGGAGGAGATAGGATTGCAGCATGGACATCTCTTCCAGGGGCTAGAGGATTTCTTATTTACTGTCTCTCCAGCTCTCTGGTGAGCACACATATCCTATAGCAAAAATCTCTCTCCCTTCAAAAAAAAAGAGACATATTTCAAGTAAGCATGATGATGTTATTTTTATCCTAAGCTATTAATAATGACACTTGTCACATAATTTATATTTTAGTGTAAGCTTCCTATTCCTACAGGGTTTTCCATCTTAAAAAATGTCCTCATTTTCTATGTTGGAGGGTAGGGCTTAAAGAATATAAGAAATGAAAGATATAAGGAAAGATTACCAATGTGAACTATTGCTTTCTAAGTTTCAACCAGAAATCTGCCTGTGAATTCTTGGTTTGCCCAATAGCCCCCTCTGTACATTTCTTTGTATGTAGAACACTTTACTGACTGGCGAAAACCAAAGAATATATATGAATGAATGAATGGATGAAGAACAGATACAGATTGAAAGATAAGTTGATAATCATGATGATGATAACAACTAAAACGATTATAAATATATACCTCACATCTCTTATTTTCAAATAAAAAAGGGCATACAAGTAGGACATTTACAAAACCTTTGTGGAATCAAGAATTCTAATTTGGTCTAAATGTTTTATGTCAGTTATTTTCCTTTCCCATTTTTGTACATAACTTACTAAGGGAAGAGCAAAAGGCAAATTGGAGGAACGTTAAAAATAACTTTTCAGAAACTAAAAAATTTTGAAAAGGACTTTTATTCATGAACAATGGAAACTCACTTGCATATCTAGGAAAGAGAAAAGAGAATCCTGCGTACCATTTAACTTTTGCAATTCGATATCACTTAGACCGCCCCCCAGCTTCTCATGGCAGACATGGTACCCACTGCGGCTGATTAGTATGGCCTTGAAGGGTTACATCTCAGTGTTGTACTTGATGTACGTGGTTCCTATCAGAGACGTTCAATGAAAACAGTTATTAAAGCAGCTTAAGCAGGATAAATACATTTTCCTACTCAGTACAAAGTTAGCAGAATATTAGTCCTTATATTGGTTTTCCAAAAAAGGGAACCCAGAAGTTGCTAGAAATTGATTGCTGGCCTACTCTCTCTACAATGGCCTTGATTAGAAAACTAAGCATTTGTCTCTTTTTCTATGTATATGTATTATTTTATTTCTTTATAGTCTTAGAAACAGAAACTGATCTCAGTTTGAGGAAAGAATTAAAGATGTAGAAGCAGTTAGGGCTTTTACATTTAGAATATAATATGCCTGTGGGACCAGAAAGAAAAAAGCCAAGTAAGCTGAAAACCTTGGGAAGAAACTAAATATATACCAGACAAAATATTATTTGATGAGAATACAACAGTTAAGGGAATGCTGATCCTACTCTGTAGAGTTTAATGATCCAGAGGAGTAGATAAAAGGTAACTTTCATAGATTAGACTTTCTCTTACAAGAGAATATGCTAAGTGCTTTAGATACATATGTGATTTAATTTAAAAACTACCAGTGACACAGGTATTTAATTACTTCTTTATAAGCAGGAAGTTGAGAATGAGAAAACAATAACCTATCCTGCAAGCAAGAAGTAAAGCTGGAATTCACATCCAGCATATATGAAAACAAAGTCTCTTATTATTCTTCTTTAAGGCTAAAATTTATACTTTTATTAACATTCTTATTATTGGGTTTATATAATGACAACTTGATGCTGATCTGATTAGAAGACTGCAGCTTTAAATAAAGCTTCCATCTACCAATCAGGCAAAATATAAAGAAACACACAAGATACTGCATTTATTATTACTTGACCTCTGAATAGCCACTGCTAATGAATTTGTCAGAACACTATCCAAGTTCAACTGTTAAAATCTTAATTTTGAAAGTTAGATATAATTTTAGAGCTAGAAAGGAATATAATCAGATGACTTGCCAGTTTTTACTCATTTCAATGAATATAAATAATCCACTGTTTTGTTTTTGTTTTTGTTTTTTGTAGAGGTTTTCACTGTAGGACGCGTGCGCTCGCCAGACAGAGAGAGACATAGAGACAGAAATCGAGAAATCACCCCCCAGGAGGGATGGTCACGCTGCAATCCCTTCTCCTCCATTCTCCTCTAGGGGTCTTGGGCACACACGCACACGCGCCTGGCATGAGTTTTAAGCCACCGGGTCCGGGACGCAAACCGCGGTCAACTACTTGGGAGTCCAGCGACATAGCCATTACGCTAACTTCTGGTTCCCTGTAATCCAATGTTTTTAAAGGGCAAGTCAAAGTGAATTGGTGCTCAAAAAGTACATTTATAGCTGAGGTTTAACACTGAAGTTTCTACTTTTTTGGTTAATAAACCTAGGCATGACTTGAAAATGATCAATAATTATCATTGTGCTTTTTTTAAACCATAGTATAGCCTTTAAAGAAAAAAAAATCAAGTGACATAGCAATTTGTTTTTTAACTATCTTCCATACATAACATTATTTTAAATGGCATTATTTAACATGTAAGTGCCAATAGACAACCTTCTGTTGTGTGAAGAGAGGAAGGCACAGTTTTTCTGGATTCCAATCAACTATAACGTGTGCGGGAGTGTAACAGATGCTATTTAGTCATGCAGTTTGAGGTACTGCAGAATGATTGAGCCATGACGCAGCTGCCCTAGAAAAATATGCTGAGTGCCCACGTGCAAGGCACATTTCAAACAGTACTTTTTCCCGTATCTTTTTGCAGATGTGAAAACGCAGAATCTGGAACCCAAGGCAGAGCAGTCGTGGGAAAGAAGTGATGTCAAATATTTTATCACTATAGTTATTCTGTCAAATTTTCCATAGCAGTTTACCTGGAACCCTTTTCCTCTACACAACTTCAAAGCATTACTTTCTTTTTGAAATTATATTTTTATATTACATTTAATCACATGTATCTTTACAGTGGATGACATTTCTTTTCCCAACATGATTACCATGCATATCAGTCAAAACAAAGACATTGCTATAACATCATCATCATCATCAAACAGCCTTTCATTTAATTCAGATTATTATTATTATTTTTATTCATGTTACTTTTTTAAACATTTAATCACTATACATCATTTGGCTTGTAAAGGGAATTTACCTAACAGGAAATACTTCTCAGATCAGTCCAGTTGAGAATACTATACATGTTATCATCAACAGGTAATAAGCCATTTCTGTGTCCAACAAATGTCATGCCTATTTGTTCTCAAGCTATCCTTCTCTATACTCTTCCTTTCTTCCCCACCCCATTACACACTGTCTACACTATCCATAACTATTTTCTCACTGATTTTATGCCCTCCAATATTTCAATCTCTACCATAGAGTGCAGATAGTTGGCATACATTAAGTGGATACATACAATATCTTTTTTTCATAACCTAGCTTGCTTCACTGAGCAATAAATCTTCCGTATTCCACCACTTTCTGTCAAATGCCAGGGTCTTGTTTTTTATGACTGAATATTATTCCAAAGAGTGTATCTGCCATACTTCTTCAATCCATTCATCTGTTTGTGGGCATTTGCGTTGGTTCCATGTCTTAGCAATTGTGAATAGTGCTGCGATAAACATTGATGTGCAAGTGCTTTTCTGACTGAGCATTCTCCTGTCCTTTGGGTAGATACCCAGAAGGGGGATTGCTGGATCAAATGGTAGTTCTATATGTAGACCTTTGAGGAACCTCTGTATTGTTTTCCACAGTGACTGGACCAATTTACATTCCCACCAACAGTGTAGGAGAGTTCACCTTTCACCAAGAACCCTGTCAATACTTATCATTTTTGTATTTTTAGTCTTTGCCATTCTGACAGAGGTTAGGTGGTATCTCATCGTGGTTTTAATCTGAATCTCCCTTATGATGAGAATGTCGAACATTTCTCATATGCTTTTTGGTTGGTTGTGTGTCTTCCTTTGAGAGATTTTTTTTTTTTTTGAGAGGTTTTTTCGCTATAGGGTGCATGTGCTCACCAGACAGACAGAGAGAGACATAGAGACAGAAAGCGAGAAATCACCCCCCAGAGGGGATGGTCACGCCACAATCCCTTCTCCTCCATTCTCCTCTCGGGATCTTGGGCACGCATGCACACGCACCCGGCGTGAGTTTTAAGCCACCGGGTCCGGAACGCAAACCGCGGTCGACTACGTGGGAGTCCAGCGACATAGCCATTACGCTAACTGCTGGTTCCCCTTTGAGAGATTTTTTTGTTCAGCTCATTTTCCCATCTTTTAATTGGGTTAATATTTTTTTTTCAGGTAAGCCACTTGGGTTCCGTGTGTATTCTGGTTCTCAGTCCTTTATTTGAGGCATAGTTTACAAAAATATGCTCTAATTCCAAGGTTGTCGATTTATGCCAATTACTGTGTCCTTTACTGTGCAGGAACTTCTGAATCTGATATAATCCCAGTTGCCTATTTTGGTTATTATTGTCTATGCTGCTATGAGGGTATTTGGATTGATTAGGGTCTTTGGTGATTCAATAAAATGTGGGGGGAAAACAGTATAGAAAGCAAACATAGATACCAGAGACAGTGTGGGAGGAGAATGGGAGATGGCAGAGGGTAAGAGATAGGGAATCAAGGATGGGGGAAAAAAAGCTAAACATACAGAAAACAAGAAATGGAAGATCATCTGCTGACAATAACATGTTTGTTGATGTGCTTGATTGAGACAATATACAGTGTACTCTGGATGAAGAAAAAAAAAAAAAAAGAAGTCTTACTTAAGAAGTTTTTGCCTACCCCAGTGTCTCCCAGAGTTTCCTCAGTGTTTTCCACTAATAGTATTATAGTCTGAGGTTTTACATTCAGTTCATTGATCCATTTTGAGTTGATTTTTGTTAACGGTGAAAGATGGGAATCCAGTTTCATTTTTCTCAAGGTGGATACCCAGTTTTCACAGCACCATTTGCTAAAGACGTTTACCTTTTCCCACTGGATTGACTGGTATCCTTTATTAAAAATCAGTTGGCTGTATGTTCTGGGGTTTATTTCTGGAATCTCTATTCTATTCCATTGGTCCACCGTCTGCTTTTGTGCCAGTACCATACTGTTTTGACTATAAAACCTTCATAGTATATATTGGGGTCAGGGAGTGAGATGCCGCCCACTCCACTTTTTTTGTAAAGGATTGCTTTGGCAATACAAGATCTTTTATATTCCAGATAAATTCTATGGTTGACTTTTCTAGATCTGTGAAGAATGTCTCTGGTAATTTGCTTGGAATTGTGTTAAATATGTAGATTAATTTGGATAGAATTGCAATCCTGATTATATTAACTTTTCCAATACAGAAACATGAAATGTCCTTCCACTTTCTTGTGTCATTTTCAATATACTTTTTGAGATTTTCATAGTTTTCTTTGTAAAGATCTTTGACTTCCTTAGTTAGGTTTATGACTATGTATCTTATACATTTTGTGGCTATGGTAAAGGGGATTCCTTTCTTGAGATATACTTCATTCAACTTGTTCATATATAGAAATGCTATAGATATTTGGATGTTGATTTTGAATCCTGACACTTT
This sequence comes from Tupaia tana, assembly GCA_026018925.1. Taxonomy (NCBI): domain Eukaryota; kingdom Metazoa; phylum Chordata; class Mammalia; order Scandentia; family Tupaiidae; genus Tupaia; species Tupaia tana. Next base: position 165,469,342 of record JAKSZU010000006.1, on the reverse strand, counting down.
ATTGTATTCACTTACTACTTCAAGAAGTTTTTTTCATGGAAACCTTTGGGTCATCTAACTATACCATCATGTCATCTGCAAATAAAGATAATTTCAACTTTTCTTTGCCTATTTGAATGCCTTTTATATTATTCTCTTTTCTGACTGCATTGGCTAAAACTTCCAACACTAGATTAAAAAGCAGTGGAGAAAGTGGGCAGCCTTGTCTAGTACCAGTTTTTAGTGGAAAAGCTTTTAGCTTTTCCCCATTCAGTATAATGTTAGCTATAGATTTTTCATATATAGCTTTTACTGTGTTGAGAAATGACCCTCTATTCCGATCTTGCTGAGAGTCTTAATCATGAAAGGATGTGTTATTTTATCAAATGGTTTCTCTGCATCGATCGAAATGATCATATGGCTTTTAGATTTTTTTTCTGTTAATATGGTGTATTATATTTATAGTCTTGCATATGTTGAACCACCATTGTATCTCTGGAATAAAGTACCTGGTCATGATGAATAATTTTTTTTTATGTTGTTGGATAGGATTTGCAAGTATTTCGTTGATAATTTTTGCATCTATATTAACCACAGATATGGGTCTGCAGTTTCCCTTTTTTGTCATGTCTTTATCTGTTTTGGCAATAAGGATGATGGAGGCTTCTTAAAATGAATTTATATGGTTTCTTTTCTTTTGGATCTTTAGAAATAATTTTAGTAGAATGGGGTTAACTCTTCCTTAAAAGTGTTGTAGAATTCAGAAGTGAAGCCCTCAGTACCTGGGCTTCTCTTTGTTGGGAGGTTATTTATTACTGATTCAATCTCATGGTTTGTTATAGGTCTATTCAGGTTTTCTATATTCTCCTGATTCAAACTTAGTAGATTATACGCATCCAGGAATTGTCCATCTCCTCTATGTTCTCAAGTTTGTTGGCATGTGGTTGTTCATAATATCCTCTAATGATTTTTTTAATTCTATTATGTCTGTTGTAATGTTGTCTGTTTCATTATGTATTTGATTTATCTGGTTACTTTCTTCTTCTTTATCAATCTATCTAATGATATGTTGATCTTGTTAAGCATTTCACAGAACCAGCCTTTGCTTTCATTTATTTTCTGTACAGTTTGTTTATTTTCTGTTTCATTTATTTCTGCTGGAATCTTTATTATTTCTTTTCTCCTGGCATTTTTTGAGTTTTCTTTTTTCTTTTTGTTGTTGCTGTTGTTGTTGGTTTTTCAATTCCCTGAGGCATGATGTTAGGTAGTCTATTTGCCACCTTTCCATCTATTTTTTAAACTCACTAATTGCTATGAATTTCCCTCTTATGACTGCTTTTATGGTGTACCATATTTTACGGAAACTTGTGTACTCGTTTTCATTTGTTTCTATAATATTTTTTTTTATTTCCGACTTAATTTCTTTGGTAGTTGAGAAGTCATTCAGAGGTAGATTGTTTAGTTTCTATGTGTTCATGTATGTTCGAGATTGTTTCTTAATATTAATATCGAGTTTAATTTCATCATGGTCCGAGATGTTGGATATAGTTTCTATGCCTTTGAATCCTAAAGGCTTGATTTGTATCCTATCATATGGTCTATCTTTGCAAAGGTTCCATGCCAAGGTGAGAAAAATGTTTATTTTATTGTCTTAGTGTGGAAAGTTCTACAGATGTCTGTCAATCTCATGTGATTTATAATATCATTTACATCCAATATCTCTCTCTTTATTTTTGTCTAGAAAATCTGTCTAAAGGAGCTAATGGAGTGTTGAGATCCCTAACAATTATAGCATTGCAACCTATCTCTTCTTTTAGTTCCAGCTGACTTTCCTTGTATTTAGGTGCTCCTGAATTGGATGCATAGATATTTATAAGCAATATGTCTTCTTGATGAATTAGCCCATTTACTACTATATAATGCCCTTCTTTGTTCCTTCTTACAATCTTTGTCTTAAAGCCTATTTTTTCTGAAATTAGTATTGCAACTCCAGTTCTTTTTTGATTTCCAGCCCTTCATTTTAGTCTATGTGTGTCTTTTTCCATATGGCGTGTTTCTTGTAGACAGCAGATAGAGGGTTTCTGTTTTTATCCGTTCAACTCATCTATTTCTCTTGATTGGAGAATTTAATCAATTAACATTCATTGTTATTATCAAGATTTCCAGAAATGTTTCTTATCATTAAGTGAGCCATTTTCTTGGTTGTTTTTTGTTCTCTTGTAGTTGTCTGTGTGACTTTAGTTTTCCTGGTATAGCATTCTCTTCAGAACCTCTTGAAGGGGTTGGTTTGAAGTTGATAAATTCTTTCATGTTTGTTTATCCGAGAATGTTTTTTTTTTTTTATCTTTTTTTCTCATATGCATAATAATCTTGCTGGGTAGAGCATTCTTGGTTGAAATTGTTTTTCATTTAACACTTCGACTATATTTCCCCATTCTTTCTTGCCTGCATTGTTTCTGACAAGAGGCCCGATGTTAGCCTGAGAGAATAGCCTTTGTAAGTCACTTGGCATTTAGCTCTTGCCCATTTTAGTATCTTGTCTGTGGTTTTGGGCAATCTGGCTATGATGTGCCTTTGAGAGGATCTTCTTGGGTTGATTGTATTTGGGGTCCTATATATTTCTTGGTTCTGGATATTTGAATGCCTCTCTAGGTTTGGAAAGTTTCCTTCCCAGATTTCATAGAATAAATTATCAATACCCTTATTATTTTCTTCCTCTCTGGAAAAGCAGTTATCTGGATTTTTGGGTTCTTGATGGTAATTAGTACTCCTCCCCCACTGGCTGTTGAGCTCTCTGGACTTTGGTGTTTTGTATAGTGCACAGACTGCATGATCTCTTCTTTGTTACAGGGTTGAAGTTCAGAAGCTCAGTTTCAGGTGCACCTACTCTCTAGAAACAGAGAGGACTTTGGGTCACCCAGGACCAGTGACAACAGTGCAGGGTGCTGGTGAGGCTGGGGGCAAAATGAGGCATTGGGACTTGAAAGGGGTATTATTTCTCTCTCACTCTTTTGTGCATAAAAAACTAATATGTTTTTTTAAAAAGAGAGTTTTAAAAATTATTACATAGCTAAAATATATACCTTTCCCATCTACAAGCTGTTGATGTCAATTAGTGAAATTAATGTGATCATAATTCTAAATATATTCCATAATTCATAGATTTTATTATCATTATTATATTAATATGTAGCTGAGGGGACTTAAAAAGCTCATGGAAAAATAAAAATAAAGTAAAAATATATTTTTGTGTAAAACATTTGAAATTCATTCACAGCTTTTTTATGATCATATTTTGCATGAAGTTTTAGAAGACCCCCTCTTATTTAGCCATTAATTCTTTGAAAATTGGTAGCAAATAGTTTTCTGTTAGAGTTGAAGAGAAGTTAAAAAAAAATATTATAGTGAGTGCATGTTCTAAAACCAGTTTGGTCTCTGTTCGGAGAGTGTATTAGAAAGGGATAAATAAAGTAAGAGATCTAAAGAATATATTTGATGTAATTTATTAGAAAAAATAATCCTAGCAGCATTAGTAATTTTAATATTTTGAATAATGAGCATATACATGAACACAATTTACCCTAAATGAGTTTAGGATTTAATACCTTCTTTCAAAAGGGAACAAAGAAAGTGAATTTAACAATTGAAGACTAGGGTCAATGAGGCTTTAACAATATAGAATATTTCAGTTCTTCTCCATTGTGCTTGATAATACTTATTACATTTCCTCAGTAAGATTTTATTTATTTTTAATGAAAAGTTAAGGATTTTTTTTTTTTTTTTTTTTTTTGGAGAGGTTTTTGCTATAGGGTGCATGCACTTGCCAGACAGAGGGAGACATAGAGACAGAAAGCGAGAAATCACCCCCCAGGGGGATGGTCACACCGCAATCCCTTTCTCCTACATTCTCCTCTCGGGATCTTGGGCATGCACGCACACGCGCCCAGCGTGAGTTTTAAGCCACCGGGTCCAGGACGTGAACCGCGGTCAACTACGTGGGAGTCCAGCAACATAGCCATTACGCTAACTGCTGGTTGCCAAAAGTTAAGGATTTTTAAATTTAAAAATCACATCTAACTTCTAAAGACCCTATAAAAATAGGGTTTTTATGGGTTTATGTAAACAGCTCATCTTACTTATATTCTGGAACTATATATGTGGAGAAGATAATTGCAAATTGTAAAACCATTTTCTTCGGTTCCACCATGTAGTTTCAATTTAAAACAAAGCATTTGATTATCATCTACCAGAAAGAGTGTTTTGCCCAAGTTTATCCACAAACTACATAGTTATGGGAGTTATAATTAGAGTGACATAATTTTCTGAAGAAATTTCTAGCTTTTTTTAAGTCAGTTTACTTATTTAACTTAGAAACTGGTGTTTCCATGAGTTTCTTCAGGTTCATCAGTAATTTAGTACTCAATATATTGACATGGGTGCTTACTAGCCATACTTATCTCATATAAAACAAACTTTTTCTTTTTAAAGTTTATTTATTTACTTTCTTCTTGAGAGAGAGAGACAGCACACCTAACAGAGTGCTTATGCCACGAACCACTCTCTACATCAATTAGCCCTGAATCGTGATGACCTGGAACCCTCTCAGTGTGGATCGGGCTTATAAAACATGACATTTTGCCACTGTACCATCATTCAGCCCAATATGAAACAAAATTCTTAATATCTATACAAGTATTCTTGAAACTTGTACTTTTCCATCACTGTTTCCTGTTGGGCAGTAAAAAAATATCATTATTTTGCTTGAATCAGTCATCAAGAAATACTGATTGATTTCTTGATTTTTTTGAGAGAGATTTTTGCTCTAAAGCACGTGTGCTCATCAGAGAGACAGGGAAACAGAAAGTGAGAAATCACGTCCCCCTTTTCCCCAGGGGGAATGGCCATGTCACAATCCCTTCTCCTCCATTCTCCTCTTGGGATTTTGGACATGCATGCACACATGCCCATCTTGAGTTTCAAGTTGTTGAGTCTGGGACTCAAACCATAGTCGACTACTTGGGAGTTCAATGATGTAACCATTAAGCCATCTGCTGTTCTTAATTCCTTGCTTTTACTTGCTTGCCTTATCAGCACTCCCCATGGGTTCTGTCTCCAAAATGTATTAATAATCTGATTATTCTTCTCCATACCTCAAACTTCTTGCCTTGTTCAAACCACCATCATGTCTCTCTCAACTCATAGTTGTAATGGCCTTCTATATTCTTAATGATCTATTCTTTGCATAGCAGTCAAAGCAGTATTTTTAGGTGTTCTTTATTTTTTTATTTTATGATTTATTATTTACATTCAGTCATTTTACATCTTTATAGTACACAATATGTTTTTCAAGGTATACACATAATATGTGGCAATTAAATAAAAGATATTACCATAAACATAATTTTCAACAGAGAATTTTACAATGTATCTGTTAAGAGTGTCTTCCCTGAGTCTCTTCCACCCACCCTCTACTATCTACTCCGCTCCCTTACCATTCCTGATATTTCCACTTGTTCTCTTCATTATTATGACTTTGAATCTTTCAACTTCTGCCATAGAGTGCAGTCATATGGCATATATTGAGGGGGAATATACAGTGTTTCTCTTTCATAATCTGGCTTACTTTGCTTACATTTAAATCTATATTCATTCACTTTGAATCAAATGACAGGATTTTTTTTATGGCTGGATAATATTCTATAGTGCATATGTGCCACAGTTTTTCAATATATTCTTCAGTTTTTGTGCATTTAGGTTTATTCATTTCCTTTTAAAATTTTTAATTAATTAATCAACTGCTGGTCCCATTCTTTTTCTATTTGAATGTCTTTTATTTTACTCTCTTCTGACTGTTGACTAGGACTTCAAGCACTACATTAAAAAAAGAAAACAAAACCTTAAGAAAATAAAGATTAGAGTTGAAACAAATAAAATAGAGAATTAAAAAACTATATACAAAATTAACAAAACAAAAAGCTGGGTGTTTTGGCTTTCATTTTTTAAAATAATTATTTTATTCATTATTATTATTGTTGTTGTTGTTGTTATTGTTATTATTATTATTATTATTATTATTTGACCAGAGAAAGACACAGAGAGAGAGAGAAAGAGAGAGAAAGTGAGAAAGCAAGCTGCCAAGTCCATTTGGGAGTCCAGAACCTTAACCACCACACCACCTGCCAGCCCTCCAGCCCTTTGTTTCCTTCTTTCTTTTCTTTTCTTTTTTTTTTTTTTTTTTTTTTTTTTAAGAGAGACTTTTTGCTATAGGTTTCATGCACTCACCAGAGAAACAGAAAATGAGAAATTACCCTACAGGAAGGATGGCCATGTCACAATTTGTTCTCCCCCATTCTTCTCCAGAAATTTTGGGCATGCATGCACACGTGTTTGGCATGGTTCAAGTCTCTGGGTCCAGACTTGAAACTTCATCAGCCAAGTGGCAGCCCAGTGCCTTGACCACTATGAAGCCTTTTTCTTTTCTTTTCTTTTTTTTTTTTTTTTTTTTTTGAGTGGATAAACAAAATTGTCAACCATTAGCCAGACTTACCAAGAAAAAACAGAGAAAGGGACAAGAAAAATAAAATCAGCAACAAAGCTCGTAATACTGCAATGGATATATTGGAAATACAAAAATATTGTAAGAGACTTCTCCATGTGATTATATGCCAATGAACTAGAAAATCTAGATGAGATAAAAAAAAAAAAATTCTGGACACATACAGCTTACCTGATTGAATTAGAAAGAAATAGGAAGCCTAAATAAACCAATAATAAGTAATAAAATAGAATCAGTAATAAATAGTTTCCCAGTAAGGAAATTCCTATAACTTTACTTCAGAATTCTACAAAGTTTAAAGGAAATGTTAACATCAATTCTCCTCAAACTCTTTCTGAACATCCAAAATGAAGGAATCCTCCTAACTCATTCTATGAAGACTTCATCATCTTGCTAACAAATCAGACAAGATCATAACAAAAAAACTACAGTCAAAAATTCCTAATGAATACGGATACAAAAATCTTCAACACCCATTAACAGAAGAAAAGATAAACACCATATCATCATATCAATTGATGCAGATAAAGCATTTGATAAAATCAACATTCTTAATGATTAAGACTCTAAGGAAAAAAGGTATAAAAGGGACATTTCTCATGGAAATAAAAGCCATATTTGACAAACCCATTGCTAACATCATACCAAAGGGGGAAAAGCTGGAAACTTTCCCACACTAAAAAGTGAAACAAGACTAAGTAGCATTTTTAAAACAGAAATGTAATTGCCTTGTTCCTCTTTTTGCTAGACTGTGGCTTCTGACCCTGTTTAACTCTATGACCTAGTCCTATGCTATGATCGTTTTTGCTCACTGGGAGGAGCCATCTCTAACCAACCAATATTAGGTAACCATACAATTAGTCTCTATCATATAAACATAAAATATATCTCAAGGAAAAACGTTACTGTTCCTATAATGTTTTATTGCTTACTTATTTATTTTCATTTTTTTCCTGCCCATAAGATCCAAGGACAAATTTTTTTTTATTATCATTCTGTCCTAAAGGCTTACAATTAGTGCTAGTTCAAATGCTTACAATAGTCCTAGTTCAAAGTTCATAAATATTTAACGAATAATGTTTAATTCAGCAAGAACATATTGGTAATTTGTTTTACATTGCTTATTCATTACTGTTCTTTGACTATGTTACACAACCTAAAACAATATAGCATAATTGTACTACTTTTTATTTCAATCTGAACCAGTACAGAAAATCAGTAAGACTTAAAATTAGAAATTGTATAACCTATACTCCTCCAAAACTATTGGCCACTTTATAGCTACTTCTTTTTCTTAAGTACTTGTCATATCGTTACATATAATTTGCTTAATTTATAATGCTGCTTTTTTTTTTTTTTTTTTTTTTTTTTTTGCTTTTTTTTAAGTCTCTTACTCAATTCCAATATATACTCCATATGGCCAGAAATGCTGTCTGTTTACATCTGAAGTACTTTGCCACTTGAAATATTGCCTTGAACATAGTACTAGCTGGATAAATATTTGTTGATAAATGAATATTTAACCCACTTTAGTTTTCTAAGTTCCCACTAAGGAAGCAGTGTATTTCAAAGTTCATGGGAGGAATAGTGCACATATATTTACACTCTGGTATTTCAGCAAGAATGCATATTTAATATTTTTTTCATGATTTTAGGCAATGATTTAAATAGTATAGAAAACAGATACAAGCCCCTTTGTATTTAAATTTATTATTAATTTATTATTTAGCTAGGCTTAAACTTATACCAAAATGTATTAGAAGAGACATAGGTATTCTAAATTATTGCTAAAAATCCATTAAAACAGAATTGCATTATTTTCTTAAACATGGCTTTCTCTATCTGTAACTGCTGAGTTACACAATTGCATATAATGTTTTATTATAGCATCTTACTTATATATAATAACTTGCTCTCAGTTTTTCTAAGTGTGTATTATAACTCCTTATTTAGAAGTTACCCATGTACCTGAATTAGGTCTATATTTAAAAATTCTAGTTTATGCACCTTAGCTAGCAGTACCCACAAGAAAGTGCATTATTCAGTTTTTATTAGAGTCTTTCTTGGAAAGCAATTCACTGTATTATTACAAGTTCTTTAATATTCATCAGCATTACCTAGAAAAAATATTCAGACTTATAATTAATAAATGTTCATTTTTCACCTACTTCCTGCGAAGTCTTCTGCTAAGTGCAGTACATAATGTAAACGATGCATAAACCATGTTTCTTGCATCTGTGTAACTCATAATCTGCAGCAATCGCATAAATGCAATTAACTGCAGTTGAAGACAGTATATGAGTTGTCCAGAAATGATACAAACGAACAAGTACTGTAAGAATTCGGAAGCATAGATAACTCCTAGAAGAGTTAAGGGTGACTTGAAAGAAGAGATGGCTCTCAAACTGGGTTTTTGGTTGATAAGTAAAATAAAAATAGCTATTGTAAATCAGGAATAGATATATGAACGCAAAAGCAAAATGATTAGAAATAACTTGACTGAACGTTGACAAGAATCATCTTGGCAGAAGTGCAAGATTTATTTGGAAGAATATGAGACAGTTATTAAGGGTGAATGACTTGTATGGACTTGAATGACAGACCAGTAAAGTTAGACAGTAAACAAACACCAACTGGATAATATTAGAGGCATTTGGGAGGGTTTTATTATGATGATGATAAAAAGTGTGGAAGAAGCAAGAAATTAAAAGCAGAAAGCCAATTAAGAATCTCCGGCAAGGGACCAGCAGTTAGCGTAATGGCTATGACGCTGGACTGCCCTGTATTCGTTCACAGTTCAAGTCCCAGATCCAGTGGCTTAAACTCACGCCGAGCGCGTGTGTGTGCGTGCCCAGGATCCTGAGAGGAGAATGGAGGAGAAGGGATTGTGGCGTGGCCTTCCTCATGGGGGATGATTTCTCGCTTTCTGTCTCTCTCTGTCTTTCTGTTAAGCACACGTGCCCTATAGCAAAAACCTCTCCAAAAGAAAAAAAAAAAAGGAAAAGGATCTCCAGCAATAAACTAGTAGTAAATTAACAAAGACTTAATACTTGTAGAATTAATGAAAAAGAACATTACTTTTTTCTCTCTGTTTCATAACTTTTTCTGGATAGACTTCATCAAAATATTCCGAGAATTTGAAATCCATGTTTTTCCTCCCTGAATCCAATTCTGTGAGTTTGGGTAAGGGAAATGAGTTTCATAAAGTTGATATGATCTCATTAACTACATCAGTGAAGGTGTGAAAGGCTGCAGTCTTACTTTCCCCAGCCAAGTGTGTTGTCTATAATAAAACACCTATCACTTCAGGGATTCTAAATTAGCAAGCCATCTGGCAGGAAAAAAAAATAAAATAATGAAGACAGCATTACTCATGAGGGAGGGTTGGGTTTAACTCAGAGGGCTAAACAGCATTGAGGATGATTTTTTATTTTAAGTTAAAGTTTCAATTCTTATTAAAATATTACGTCCCTAAGGGTAACATTTTTTCAATACATTTCTATGTTGTAAAACCAAAAATGTGAACATAAAAATGGCAAGTAATTGTTAATTGGATGTATGCCCTATTGTTTAGTTCAGGTTTAGACAATAGCATGTTTAAATTCATTCTTGACCATGAGATGCCTATTAAGGCATGGCAATGCACTATTACAGTCACCCATATGCAGTATCCTCTTAGTATGGCTTCCCTTATGATCCAGACCTAGCACTAGATAAGAAATATAAACAGCAAGACCTAGTACTTGTGAGGGTAGGAAGTTAAGCCATTGCTAACTAAAGAATGATTACTAACCTTATAAAAAAGCAACCAGGCAATAGTATTAAGAACAAAAAATGCTTCTAACTTTTCACCCATGAGTGTTATCATAAATTTGAGCACATAATAATAATTAACGAGGAGCCAGAAGTTGGCGTAATGACTATGTTGCTGAACTCCCATGTAGTTTACGGTGGTTCGAGTCCTAGGCCTGGTGGCTTAAACTCATGCCGGGCTCGTGTGCATGCGTGCCCAAGATCCTGAGAGGAGAACGGAGGAGAACGAATTGCAGCATGGCCATCCCCCCTGGGGGGGATGAGTTCTCACTTTCTGTCTCTCTGTCTCTCTCTGTCTTTCTGGCAAACACATGAGCCCTATAGCAAAAACCTCTCCAAAACAAAGTAATTTAACAAACAAAACTAAGTATAAAATTCTGGTTTTCTAAGAGTAGGTTTTTAAACCATGGTGTATTTGTAGGCCAAAGTATTAATGTCATGCCTCTGATGAGGTTGTTTGGGTGGAATCATTGGACAATGAGCAAAAGAGCAGATACCAGTTTATTTGAGCTTCACATTCACAATGAGCCTGAAATTTAGGTTTTTTAAGTTATAATCACACAGCTTAACTATAGTCATAGATTTATATGAACAAAATTTAAATGGTAGGCTTACAGTTAATATTTTATATATGTTTAATATCCAAATTTTCAATAATGAATATATATATATATATATATATATATATATTACTTTATAACTAAGAAAACAAACAGTAAGCATTGCATTTTAAAAACCCTGAAGAGATAAGAGACTCATACAGCTGTTTTGCTCTATTCATTTTAATTTGGCAAACGAAGCACAGCAATGTAGGATGTCTAATAATAAGCATGTTAACACAAATAACAGATGGACTTTCCCCCAACACTAAAATTTATCCTGGCTATCTAGCTTATATAATGTAAAACTCTTTTTATTGTTTAGTAATTCTACTTAGCTATTTTTTTGTCCTGTTTGATTTGCTAGTCACCTGAGTCAGTTCTTATATGCACTCCTCATAGAAACATATCCTTGTTTTCCAAAGTTACATCATAATTGTATCACCTTGAGTTCTCCCATAAGCAGAATATCAGATACAAATTTAGTTACAAATATTTTATCTGAGAATTCATTACAGAAAGCTGAAATAAGTAAATTAGAGAAAATATAACAGAAAGTAGAAAACGTTAATGAACGATGAGTTACTAAAATCATGGTTGTGAGTAATGGGCTCAAGTCAACCAAGTCCTCCAATAAATATGTAGAATGCCTCTGAACAGTGTTCACACAGAAGACAACTAGGTCACACATGTATCTGATCCTGACCTCGATAATCCCGACAGTCCTGCACTGCTTGCCTTGGGGACAGAGTGGGCTTTTCCATTTTCAATGAGAACTATGAGACAGAAATGGAGTGAGATGCTTGATTCAAGGAGGAGTGCTGTCATGCCCAGAAGTGTCCACCACCATTGCAACTGAAATTAGGAGATGTCTAGCAGGCCAACAAAAGCATCTGCTACAAACCACCTCAACCACTCACAAATACTCATCGTTCACATGAACTATACTGTATCAATTACTATTCAAGATGGTGGCTAGCCAGTCTCTTGATAAGATGCAATGATTAGCATTAATGAAACAGACTGAGATACTCACTGCAACAAAATTCCCAGAGGCAGGAAACAATGTTCACTGTCTCCATCCTCCACCACCCATTCTAGATTGCACTTACCCTTGTCTAGCCAGCATGGCAGCTGGTCTAGGTATTAGTTCAATTAGATAATTGAGATCTTCTTTCCTGAGAGGTCTAAAACTTTGATTCCTTTTCTTACCAGAGTCTCGTTGCTGAGAAAACCTCTAAGTCACCATATTCTGGGAAGGATGATTCAGATTTTTATCCGAAGGAATTTGAACATGTTGTTGTCTTGCTTTTGTCAGAAATGAAAATTTCCATTTATTTGTCTCAGGCATGGAAGCTCCAAAAGATGCTTCAATAAATCTTCACATTACAGGGAACCAGCAATTAGTGTAATGGCTATGTCGCTGGACTCCCACATAGCCTACCGCGGTTCGCGTCCCGGACCCGGTGGCTTAAAACTCACGCCAGGCGCGTGTGCATGCGTGCCCAAGATCCCGAGAGGAGAATGGAGGAGAAGGGATTGCGGTGTGACCATCCCCCCTGGGGGGTGATTTCTCGCTTTCTGTCTCTCTGTCTCTCTCTCTGTCTGGCGAGCGCACGCGCCCTATAGCAAAAACCTCTCCAAGAAAAAAAATATCTTCACATTACAGACAAACTCCTTACCATTATGTAGCAATGCATCTAGTTTCTTACAATAATCAGAGTTAATTTTCCCCTTTTAGCATAGAAACTACTTTCTTTGGCTGCTGATTTGTTAACATATTATGCCACAAATGACCATGCAACTATCATAGCTTCAATTTAAGTGAAAATGTTACTATGTCCAGGGGAGGAAGTACTGTTCTGGGAAACACAACTTCTAATTCATCAGAGACTGAAGCCTTAATGATAGAAGAAATAAATTCCGTATGTGGATCACTGGAAATAATAGCAAAATGACTTAATGTTACATATACCCTACTTATAGTCTTATTTTCCGGATCCAAATAGTATGATTACTTAAGACACAATAGTATTGAATCACTACTTTACTACATCCTGGAGCATAGCACCAGGACCCTGCAGGCATATAATCCCCAGGATGGCATCTTAGGTGAGCTTTGTAAGGATCAGTACAACATTCTGGCTACTATTAGGTCATCAGGAAGGTCATGATGCACAGAATATGTCATGACTTCCCAATGACCCAATACCAGATAATGCAGTGCATTAGTATTCGTAGATCACGTGGACATGCACTCATTTTTGCACATCCTTTGATGGCACTGCCAGATGTGAGATACCAGATTCCTCCTTGAAGGCAAATTGGGGCAGCACACGTCCACAATCCCATCAGTATGTCACTCAAACTCTGAATACTGCATTAAAAACTTTCATTTCTTCAGACTTCCTCAAATCAACTCTCCCTACTCTGATTTATCCATTGGATCATTTCTTTTTCCAGTCAAACCATAATGAATTGATTTATAGGTATACATCACATTCATGAAAAATTCTCCTTTGCTCATTCTTTTTCCTCTGTTTGGAGTGTCATTGCCTTCAACTTTGCAAGATGAAATAAAATACATGTTTCAAGAACTGGTAAAACATTCTCACCTACCAAGATGATGCAATTCTTTTTTCCCTCACAACAGTCCTCTTCGCTCTACCAAAAGCCACTCCAGATTTCAAAGTTGCAACATTTCTCTTCTTTCCTGAAAATATATAACCCTTCATCATATTTCTGCATTACCACTTCCCATGATTGTTATCTGCATATCCCAACTAAACTGCGACCCTGTGGTTCAATCGTAGAGCATTGTTGAATGTAAAACACTTCTCTTATGCATCCCCTTTTTTCCTGATTTTGTATTGTGAACACTCAAAGAAGAGCCGCTGTATTTTGTGGAAGGACAATGACCAACTGATGAAATGTGTTGTTCTATCATGATATTCAATTTCTATCTCCCCTACTAAAAGATTAAATTCATGTGAAGAGGTACCATGTTTGACTGATAATACCATTACCCTCCAGAACTGTGAGAAATAAATCTGTGTTGTTTAAAAGACACCCATTTTATTGTAACAGCAGTAAGGACTCTGACAGAGCATAAGATCGTATTGCTAAGGTTTGCTTGTGCAGACTTTCTCACAGTTCTGGAGGCTTTTAAGTTCAAGATCTAAGTGCTCACAGATTCAGTGTCTGGTAAAGGTGCATTTTCTGGTCATAGAAAGTGTACTTTTTGCTGTGTCTTCACATAACAAAACAGTTCCAATGAGCCTCTTTATAAGGGCACTAATCCCACTCAGGAGGGCTCTGTCCTTATTAATTACCCCCAAAAGACCTCAGATCCTAATACTTTTAATCTTAGGGGTTAGGATTTAACAAATGTATTTTGAGGAGATGTAATAGCAACTTTTATTAGTTTCTCCCCTACATTCACCTTCCTACAAGTTATTGCCTCTAGAAACCATACACTCTCCCCTTCGCGTGTCGTCATTTTCCCACAAATTTATCATTTTTTAAAAGTGCATATAAGCTCTAAATTCTAACCAGCCCTATGAGTTATTCATCACTGAGTTCTTTTTGTGTATGCAAGTGACATTCACAAATAAACTTTTTTTTTTCCTCTCTTGCTAACCTATTTTTTGCCAGTCTAATTGGCAGGTTTCAGTTTCAGAACATAAGAGGAAAAAGGGTTTGTTTTTTCTTTTTCCCTACCATACAGGTTCAAATATAATTATTGGACATTATTATTAATACGGTATGTCTCACATCAAACACAATACTTATATACTTATTAGAGATATTAATATGTTTTTTTTTTTTCATGACTAAGTTTATCCCTGGGCTCTTCACTTATCTAATTTATAGTACAAGGGGAGAAATTTGAAGAATAAAACAAATTTTAATTACCAGTTTTACATTACAGGAGGAAGCTTTAAAAATTAAAAGAGAAAATCATTTTAATGATGTTTTACTATATAAAAAAGTATATGAGCATTCTACAAATTGTTACCTGGAGGGCACTACAGGAAATTAATATTTGGTTTTAAATTGGTATTAACTTGTTAATGCTTGACTTCTTAATAAGCAATTAAAAGCTAAAACTTGCATATGTAACCTTTATAAATTTCTTCTGGTCAACTTCTTATTAGAGTGAAATTGCTAATTGATATAGAAACATTCCTTTAATGTAGTCCTTCCCATAGCTTACCAATATTCTCTCTTATTGGTCATCCTGGTTTCTTTTAACTATTCTCTTTCTTTAAAAAAAAAAAAAATAACTTAATTTATTTATTTTAATTTGACCAGAGAGGGATAGAGAGAGAGAGAGAGAGAGAGAGAGAGAGAGAGAGAGAGAAAGTGAGAAAGTAAGTCGCCAGGTCCAGAACTTGAACCGTGGTCAGCCATGTGGGAATTCAGCACCCCTAACCATCACACCATTCATCATTAAAGAGTACAAATATGTTCCCTTAGGCAGCAAAGCAAATAGAACATTTTTATATACTATCAGTTATTAACTAGCCTCAAATGTTATATTATTTCTCTATTATGTTTTTTCATTATGTGGCAAAATGAAGAAATTGAGGTTAATTTTGTGTGTACTGGAAGGAATCTAGATATTTAAATTCTACCTCTTCCATTGTGTGCAAATTTGAGCCTGCCTTATAGTTTCTTTGTTTCTTTTATTTCATTTGAAATTGAAATATTTGTCTTTATGTCACTTAAAAATAAGATGAAGGGGGTATATAATAATATATCTTTTTAGCATCTACCCAAGGCACAGGCAAAAGCTATGATTTTATTAGATAGACTGAGGACCATTTCTAATTGATCACAATGGTTCACTGAGGTGGACTTACTATATATTTCATAATGTGCAATTCTATAAGTTATTACATTTTCTCATCCCAAATCTAGATTTAATGAAACATAGATTTAAAATACAAGCATTAAATAGATCACATTAGTGGACTATTTCTATGGTTAGTATTTTCTGTAATTTTAAATCAGAAGACTCATATTTACCCTGAATTTAAGGCTCAAACATTTGCCTCTTCATTTTTCAGTTCTAAAGCATACTTTTTCAGATAAGAATTAAACGACAGGATATTAAGGAGATTAAAAAGATACTTAATAAAATGTATCCTTAACTTCAGTGGATTTCTAATCTCTCATTTTAAATATTGACATTACCTCACTATGCCTCAAGCTTATGTTTCTCTAATATCCTCTTGCAGCTTTGCAGAATGTATTTCAAAAAATAATAATGATATGCCCTAGCCCCACTTAAAAGCAGACACCTAGAAAGTTGATACAACCACTTCCTCCCGAGATCGCTCAATCTTGCCTATTGACAACCATCACCTGTTTATTAGGTCAAACTATAATTATTAAACTAGTCCCATGCGTATTTTTTCTTCCACTCATGCCTTGAGTTGGAGCAGCCCTTGAGCCCGTGACAGATTTAGATCTTACCTCCATTCCTACCATGGCTATTGGGAGATTTTGGTGTCTTAAGTTGATATGGGATATTTCCAGTCAGACTCATAAACTTTCACTTATAAGCCTGAGTGATAATTTTCTTCATAAGACATGTTTCAGTGCTCAACCATATTATTGCAGGGCACACGAAGAATTAAAAAAAAAAAATCTTCCATAGGTTTCTAAGTGATGAGATTGCATTCCACTTTCAGGGTATACAGAAAATATCTTCCATTTGTTTCAGTTGCTTTCTAGCAATAACTCTAACAGTTTAATTAATTTCTCACATAGCTTTCAAATGTGACAAAGCCTAATCACTCCCAATTGTCTGTATTGCCTCAGGGGGTGCAGCAGGGATTGAAAAGAAATAGTCACAGGTGATGTCCTCATTCACAGCTCTCAGCTCAGCAACCCCAGGCACATATCCTGCTGGTTTAGAGTAATGAAGCTTTTCTCCAACAGTATCTCTCTTCTCTCTGCCTTTTTTTTTTTTTTTTGGTGGGGGAGGGTCATCAGCAGTAGAAAGTCATAAAGTTGGTGAACAGATTTCAATCATTCTCAGATTTGCCTTCTGAGGGCAAATGAGAAGGTGTTAACTAAATAACCCTTATTAATTTATCATTAGAGGTAATAATATAAAGAAGATAATAATCATAATTTCTCCCTTTCTCAAGTTGCATTTCTACTTGATTTAGACTAATCTATAAATTCAATTATTTTGTTTTTAGAAAGAAAGAAATATTAATATCATGGTCATAGTGATCAGCATTTTAAAGCTCATGTAGATTAGAATTAATTAGAATTTAATCTAATATTTTGAATGTCACAGAAATATATGGAAAATGCTATGTAACACTCTACCCAAAATCTTAATCTATGTGTATAGATGAATATGTAGTTTAATAGAATCCCATATGAAAATTAGTTAGGGGTTAGGGTTCCTGATCTTTTTTTTTTTTTTTTTTTTTTTTTTGGAGAGGTTTTTTGCTATAGGGCGCGTGCGCTCGCCAGACAGACAGAGAGAGACAGAGAGATAGAAAGCAGGAAATCACCCCCCAGGGGGGATGGCCACGCCGTAATCCCTTCTCCTCCATTCTCCTCTCGGGATCTTGGCACGCACGCACACGCGCCTGGCGTGAGTTTAAGCCGCCGGGTCCGGGACGCGAACCGCGGTCGACTACATGGGAGTCCAGAGACATAGCCATTACGCTAACTGCTGGTCCCAGGGTTCCTGATCTTAACAAAGCTGTATGTGTGACTAACAGGCAAATGTGACCTGGTTCTGCAGTACAGTAGCATTGGTGTGCCCAAAGACCACGATGATTCAACTGCTCTCTGCACTTTTCAGGAATCCTACCTCATTCTGGAGAAATTTTATCTAAGTAAGTAAACTGATGAGATAACTCTTAAACATGACTTTAACATACTTAAAAATATTAAAATATAAAAGAAATTATATGGTGGGGAGAGGATTAAAGGAATATTATGGTTTATTTCTTTGGAGAACAACTTAATGAAAGGCAAATATGTTTTATTCTTATCCTGCTATCAATCATACCTCATGTCAAAATTTTAATTTAGGTCAATGAACATGTAATTATCGGCCTGACTCCTGGTGAGAAAATGAGATTGAAAACCAGAAATGGATTTCAATTCTGACTCTTTCATATACTATTATGTAAGCCAGAGCAAGTATTTCATCTTTCCGTGTTACAGCGCTCTCAGTCGTAATGTGGAAATTATCGTATTTCACAGGGTGGTTCCAAAGTAATGTATAGAACATAACATATCCCAGGTCACAGTACATGGTCAGTAGATTATTTAGTTGGCCCCCAATGGAATAAAACAAAATAAAAGTGTTAAAATTGAATTATTTATATTATTTATACTATATATATTCAAATAAGAAATAAATTTTTGTTTCCCACATGATTTTTGTAGCTAGAATGTCTATGTACTCATCAGAAAGAAAGAGAGAGCACTCTCCAATGGGGTATGGTTACTCAATCCTTTTCCTCCATTTCTCTATCTTGTCAGGATTTGGGGCACGCATGCATGCACTCCAGGAGGGTTTTTCAAGCTTCCTGGGCTAGGACTTGAACCATGGTCAGCCAAGCAGGATCCAATGATTAAACACTATCTAGGTGCCACACTTTCAAATGACCCTTAAACATTATTTTAATTCATAGATGACTTGGATATTCTGAAAAAGCCTTAAGTCCCTTCTCCATATATGTGCACATACAAACACACACAAACACCTGCACAAAATTTCATTAAATGTTTCTGGATATGGATTGGCTCATTAAAGTACTTCCCTTAGTTTATAATAAATAAAAATTGGTAAGACTAGAAACTATATAGAAAAGAGTGAGGAATGCTGTTCTATTGGGGAAAGTTTTTTTGTTTTGTTTTGTTTTCTGGAGAGGATCTTGCCATAGGGCATATGCGCTCACCAGAAAGACAGAGAGACAGAAAGGGAGAAATCACCCCCCAGAGGGGATGGCCACACTTCAATCCCTTCTCTTCCATTCTCCTCTCGGGATCATGGGCACGCACACACACGTGCCTGGCATGAGTTTAAGCCACTGGGTCTGGGCTCGAACTGTAGTCGACTACATAGGAGTCCAGTGACATAGCCATTACGCCAACTGCTGTCCCAGGAAAAGTATTTAAGAATTACATTTATTAGAAATGTGGCTAATATTGTGTTATCTATCTCTCTTAGTGAGGATGTGATAAGGACAAAACAAAATATTGGTGATGTTATCTCGAGTTAAATGAGAAATTAGAGTGCATGAAGAAACATTTAAAAGATTTACTAAATACTTCCTAGATACGAGGTGACATGTAATCAGAAAATTAACGCTTTTTTTTTTTTTTTTTTTTTTTTTTGCTATAGGGCACGTGTGCTCACCAGACAGAGAGAGACAGAGAGACAGAAAGAGAGAAATCACCCCCCAGGGGGGATGGCCATGCCGCAATCCCTTCTCCTCCATTCTCCTCTCGGGATTTTGGGCACGCATGCACACACACCCAGCGTGAGTTTCAAGCCACCGGGTCCGGAACTCGAACCGTGGTCGACTACGTGGGAGTCCAGCGACATAGCCATTACACTAACTGCTGGTCCCAAAATTAATGTCTTTTCATTTGCGAACATTTAGCAGTTTTTTCTGAGCATTACTCTGTGATTTTAGAATTTGTGTATTGTCAACAGAATTAGTCCTATTATACTAATTTTCTAAATCTTTACAAATCCATGATAATTTTTGATAAATATAAAAATTTAAACTCTCAGGACCAGCAGATGGCATAATAGTTATATGGCTGGACTCCCATGTGGTCGACAAGATTCAAGTGCTAGACCCAGCAGCTTAAAGCTCATGCCGGGTACTTGTGCATGTATGCCCAAGATCCAGAGACAAGAACGGAGAAGAAGAGATTGTGTTGTGGCCAACCCTTCAGGGGGTGATTTGTCACTTTCTGTCTCTCTGTCTCTCTGGCAAGCCCATGTGACCTATAGCAAAGACCTCTCAAAAAATAAATAAGCTCTCATTTAATATAATTCAAAATCCTAAAACACTGAAATATTTAAATAGACATTAAAGTACTCACAATTTCTGAAGCCAGCAGGTAACATGGTGGTTATGACACTGGACTCCCATATGGCCAACCATGGTTCAAGTCCCAGACCTGGCAGATTGCTTTCTCCCTCTCTCTCACTTTCTCAACTCTCTCTAGTGAGCTCAAGTTAAAAGTAATAAATTTAAATAAATAAAAAAATTTAAGGGACTCACAATTTTGAAAACACAATTTGAGATTAATTTGTCTCTCCAAGATTTCAGTATACTTCTCTCCATGCCCACACCCTTCATGCCTTACCCTCAACTACTAAGCTTGTATGTATTTATTTAGAGTTCTGGACCAGAGAGAAGCAAAAGTAAATAAAGAATCAAAGTCACTATTCAAATTATAATAATAAACTTTTCCCTTTGGTTACTGTGATACTTAAGTCTTTCTCAGGAGTCCTCTTCCTTCTTTCTGGTAATAGAACCTGGTTCCTGCTTTCAGGGACAGGCATGTGACCTAAATTGGGAGACTCGTGATCTGTAAACCAGATTTAGGAGGTTGGTCCAAGGGTGGACGTAATAATCCAAGAAAGGACAATCATAATCTCTATGTCTGTGTGTTGGAGTTAGAGCTATTTTGTACACATACATGCTTAGGACATGAGACATACTGCTTTTTTTTTTTTAATGGTCATTATGAATTCATCTGCAGGGTGTATTTTCCCATAGGCAGAATGAAGCTACACATAGAGAAAAGCAGAGTTGGAGAAGGAGCAGTGTCATGAATATCAAGTTTCCATATTCCAGAGATGCCCTGATACCTTCAATTCTCCCTTCAAGTCTATAATCTATGCTAGTGTGTGTTAATATTTTTTTCTATTTTTATTTTTTTAATTATTTATTTTATTTATTCATTCATTTATTTTTTAATTTGACCAGAGAGACACAGAGGGTGAGAGTGAAAGAGAGAGGAAGTGAGAAAGCAAGCCGCCAGATTCAGGACTCGAACCCTTGTCGGCCATGTGGGAGTGCCCAGCGCCTTAACCACCATGCCACTTGCTGGTCCCAATTTTTTTTTTTTTTTTTTTTTGCTTAAGTTGGATCAAGTTGGGTTTGACAACTTGTAATTAAATAGTTAATACAATTACTAGGAATTTTAGATATATACATACATACATGGAATTTGCAATATATTTCTATGTCTTTCTGTATCTTTCTGTTTCTAGTATGACTGGACAACTTTCTTCTCATAATACTTTTTAAAACAGAGCCCTTTAGGGCCAACAGGTGGTGTGGTGGTTAAGGCACTGGGCTCCTGTAGGGTCAACCACAGTTCAAGTCCTGGAACTGTGGCTTGCTTTCTTACTTTCTCTCTGTCTCTGTTTCTCTCTGGTCACAATTAAAAAAAAAAAAAAAAAAAAAAAACATATTAATAGAATACACAGCAGCTGCAGCCCCAGGTTACATGAAGGGCTGGGGTCTGGGTGCCGCTGCCTCCTCACTCTGGAGCCACAGAACGCCTGGGGTACCTTCTCCGGTGCCTGCCCCATGCTGTAGGGCTGCCCTAGCGGCCCCTGTGTGCCCTCGCCTCTGGCCTGACCCCCGGCTCATCCAGTTCCCTCCTGCAGCGGGGTGGCGGACCTCCTAAGCAGCAGCCAGGCTGCGCTACTATGCGGGTTCCACTGTCGGTGCCCGACAGGTGAAACGCCCAGGTCTAGGACTTCTGATGTCTCTCAAGCCACCTTAACCAGTGTAGGCCCTGTGTTCACTGTGATGAAATTTGACAAAGAGGGCAATGTTACCTCTTTTCAAAGGAAGAAAACGAGTTATAACAAGAGTTGGACCTTCAAGCCAGATTTTTGAGATTTCAGCATTCAATAAGCCTCACAACCAGAAACAACAGGATTATCATGAGAATGGAGTATTTGAAAGCTTTGATAACTCCAGAGTGTTTTCTGACATTAGATTATCATCATTTAAACCTAGAGCATTGGTCTTCTGGGAACTCCCTTCATAGCTGGCTGGAAAGGGCCGACTTCTCACATACCCACCCTTCACTATTTGAGTTCAGAGTTGTAGAAGCACTCCTGCAATATGGGGGGAAACTTAGCACTCTACCACTCATCCTTGAGTCACTGGACAGTTCAGTGGATCCCAAGTACTCCTCCGTGGACAGAAGCAAACTGCAAGTCTTACTGCAGAACGGCAAAGCCTGCCAGAGGTAGAAATAGACATTAAGATTTTCAGAGTCAGGGAACTAGCAGTTAGCATAATGGCTATGTCGCTGGACTCCCACGTAGTCGACCGCAGTTCGCCTCCCGGACTCGGGTGGCTTAAAACTCACGCCGGGCGCGTGTGCGTGCGTGCCCAAGATCCCTAGAGGAGAATGGAGGAGAAGGGGTTGCGGCGTGACCATCCCCCCAGGGGGTGATTTCTCGCTTTCCGTCTCTATGTCTCTCTCTGTCTTTCTGGCGAGCGCAGGCGCCCTATAGTGAAAACCTCTCAAAAAAAAAAAAAAAAAAAAAAAAAAAAAAAAAGATTTTCAGAGTCGATTTTGGAGATCCTGGATGAGGAAGAGCTGCTGGGAGAGATCTGCCTGACAAAGTGGAGCAACCCGCATGTCTTCAAGAAGAGCAGTGCAGGAGGGAATGACCACTCCGAAGAGATGGAGCTGCCGCGCCACCTCCTGAGGGAGCACCTCTCCAGCACAGCCCGGAAGCTCAGGACGCTCACCAGTGACTCACAGAGTATTATCTTCATCAATTTGGACGGTCACTGTAACATGATGAGGCTGAGCCTAGAGCTGACCATGGGGTCTTCCTTTGTACTAATAGGAATTGCTTTCGGAATGAATTTGGAATCTGCCCTAGTAGAGGACTGTAGAGTGTTCTAGCTGATTACAAGAATTATGCTCATGGGCAGTAGCCTGATCTGGAAGCGTTTGCTCTAATCCCTCCGATGGTAGCTGGAAGCTCCCTTGTCCCAGATTACCTAAACGGACACCCCTGCCAGGTAGAAGAGTAGAAATGAAAAATAGCCTCAGGTCAGACAGACTCTGATCAAGCAGAAGTTCCTGTATTTGCTCCCTTTTTTACATAAAGAGAGTAAAGAGAAATACTAATGTAATATTAGCAGTATCAGATTCCAAATAATCAAGACTTCGTTTCTCCACCCCTGACACTGGTTCTTCACTTGACTGTGATGAAAGCCTTGGGAAGTAAAATGAGAGTCTTTTCAAAATAATAATAGTAATAATAAAGTTGAACAGATAATTCTTTAAAAAAAAAGTGTCTTATGTATTGTATTTATGTACTGTATGAAAAAACCTGTGAAACAATAATTAGCACCTTAAAGAAATTTGTATAAGTCCACCGTTTCATAATGTACATTTAAAATATTGGTTGTATACTTTTCTGGAAATAGTCAAATGATTGGTATCATGTTACTGTGTTTTTTTTTTTTAATTTCTTTTATACATTCGATTGCTATACATCATTACAGCTTGTAAGGTGAATTTACCCAACATGAATACACTTCACACCAGTCCACTTGAAGGAAATAAACTTTGGATTATCAACAGATAATCATCCCATTCTGTGTTCCATAAATGTCTTCCCTATTTTCCTCTTGATTCTTTTCCTCACATTCTCTCTCTTCTCTCACCCTCTTCCCAACACAGAGTGCAAATAGTTGGTATATACTAAGTAGAGACATACAATGTCTCTCTTCCATAACAGGGCTTGCTTCACTCAGCAGTAAGTCTTCCTTCTTTGTCTACTTTCTATCACAAGCTAAGGACTTGTTGTTGTTTTTAATAGTTGAGTAGTATTCCATAGAGTACATGTGCCACACTTTTGGAATCCATTCATCTGTTTATGGACATTAGGGTTGATTCTATGTCTAAACACTTGTGAACTGTGCCACAATAAGCATAGATGTGCAAACACTTCTCAGACTGAGCATTCTCCTAACATTTGGGTAGATACCAGGAGTGGAATTGGGGATCATATCATAGTTATATTTGTAGATTTGAGGAATCTACATATTGTTCACCACAGTGGCTGGACTAATTTATACTTTCACCAGCAAAGTAGGAGAGTGCCCTATTCACCATGGCCTTACCAGCACTTATTTTTTTTTTTTCCTTCTGACTGGGATTAGGTGGTATCTCATTGTTGTTTTGATTTCCATTTCCCTTATGAGCAATTTTTTGTATGCTTTTTATTGTATGTATTCATTAGAGAGGTGTTTGTTCACCTCATTTTCCCATTTTTAATTGGGTTGATCATTTTTGTGTGTTCTGGTTATCAGTCCCTTATCTAAAGCATAGTTTACAAAAATATTCTCCCATTCTGTTGTATCTTTTGCTGTGCAGAAACTTCTTAATCTATAATACTACTTGTCTTTTGGGGGGATTACTGCCTATGCTTTGGGTGGGGAAGGTCTTATTTAAAAAGTCTTTGCCTTCCCTGATGTCTCCCAGAGTTTCCCCAGTGATTTCCACCAGTAGTTTTATAGTTTGAGGTCTTAGGTGTAGTTGATACACTTTGATTTTTGTAAATGGTGAGAGATAGGTGTCCTCATTTATCTTTCAACAGGTGGATTTCTAGCTTTTCTAGCACAATTTGCTAAAGTGATTTTCTTTTTCCTACTGGATTGACTGGTGTCCTTTGTCAAACATTAGTTGGCTGTATGTTTTGGGATATATTTTGGGGGGTCTCTATTCTATTCTAATGGTCCACAGGTCTGTTTTTGTGCCAATACTATGCTGTTTTCATTACCACAGCTTTGTAATATATTTTGGAGTCAAAGAGTGAGATGCCTCCCACCACACTCTTTGCTCAAGATTTCTTTGGCGATATGGGGTCTTTTATTATTCCAGACAAAGGTTATGTTTGTCCTTTCTAGATCTGTGAAGAATGTCTCTGGTAATTTGATTGGGGTTGCATTAAATATGTTGATTAATTTTGGTAGAATTGCCATTCTGATAAATATATTAATTCTTCTGGTCCAGGAACATTGAATGTCCTTCCACTTTTTTGTGTCACTTTCAATTTCTTTTTTTTTTTTTTTTTAGATTTTCTTAGTTTTTCTTGTAGAGATCTTTGACTTCTATGGTTAGATTTATTTCTAGATATCTTATACTTTTAGTGGCTATGGTAAATGTGATTACTTTCTTCAGTTCTACCTCAATCTGCTTGTTGTTCATATATAGAAATGCTCCAGATTTTTATAAGTTGATTTTGTATCCTGGCACTTTATTTATTTATTACTTCCAAGAGTTTTTCATGGATACCCTTGGATCTTCTATTTATATAGAACATGTCATCTGCAAACAGGGATGATTTCACCTCTTCTTTTTTCATTTGAAGGCCTTTTTATTCTCTTTTATGACTGCATTGCCTAGGACTTCCAGCACTATATTGAAAAGGAGTGTAAAAATTGGGCAGCCTTGTTTTATTCTAGTTTTTAATAAAAGAGCTTTTAGCTTTCCCCCCATTTAGTATGATGCTGGATATGATTTTTCATATATGGCCTTTATTCAATTTTCATATGAAAATTGCAGAATTCATCCATTAGGAAATTTTGAATAGCAACAGTTTAGTCAGAGTCCTGTTGGACAATAAGAATGTGGAAATAGTGATTGGACAAAGGGCTAAAGCTCAGAGAAACTTTTGGGTAGGAAAGGAAGATTATTAGCTAGGAGAGAATGAAAAAATTTTGAGCTTTATATCTACATTAATGGATGGGTAAATAGGAATTTATAGGAGGAGCAGGAGATTTTGATGGGGAGTAAATTTCAAAATATTGCTGCAGCATTTTGCCCGTGACCATTCTACACCTCTAGAATAAATTTTAGTTGTCATATTTACATAAGTTTTTCCTACTTCAAATACAATTAGGATTTATTTTTGAGCTTATGGTAATTTTATTTAGAATGTAGGATGATTGGAATTTTATGTACATATTTTTTATTTTAATTGAAATTTATTTAGTAATTAAGTACTTTTGCAAAAGTCAGCTGAAAAAAATTTACTTGACGTTAGTAAGCAGGAATTCTTTTTTTTTTTTTTTTTTGGAGAGCTTTTTGCTATAGGACGTGTGCACTGGCCAGAAAGGCAGAGACAGACAGAAAGATAGAAAGCAAGAAATCACCCTGCAGGGGGGATGGCCACACTGCAATCCCTTCTCCTCCATTCTCCTCTCATGATCTTGGGCACGCACGCACACGCGCCCAACGTGAGTTTAAGCCACCGGGTCCGGGACTCGAAACGCAGTCGGCTACATGGAAGTTCAGTGACATAGCCATTATGCTAACTGCTGTTCATGTAAGCAGAAATTCCTCAAGTCAAAAAATGGCAAAAAGAATTTCAAGTTTGGAGACTAGCATTTGTGAGGCAAAAAAATTAAGCAGATTTATAAAAATAAGAGGTTCATGGGATTATATTTGAGAAACTATACCATTTTTTATTGAGAAGTAAATCTGAGAAAGTATTTACACATAATGATGACTTTTTATACCATGCTCAGGACTTCAATACTTTTCCTCTAAAAAACAAAAATTCCCTGAATATTTGGAAGGGTGATGGTGGTGTGATAAAGATCTAGCTAGAATGTGCGGCTAAATGGTCATGGGTGTAATGAAATGAAAGATCAGATTTAATAAAGTTAGACGTGCACATGTTTTTTCGACTGAGTATATTCCTAAGTGCTAAGTGAGACAAAGCAGAAAATCAGAAAGCTCCTTAGTCTCTGATGGCATCACCCAGTACCTGAAACAGTTCCCGGGTAGCCATTCCTGGATTTTATTACATGGGGAAAAATACTTACTTGCATGTCACTTTAATTGGGTTTTCCGTACTGAGGAGTGTATTCGTAATGATGCAGGAGTGAATTAGTGATTCAAATATGTTGATGTGGATAACTAGTGTTACATGAGAGTACTATGCTACATACCTTTCTCATTTGTAATTCTTTGTGAAGTCTTCATTTCATAGCAATGAGTTATATTAATTATGGTATATTAAGAAACTTCACCTATAATTTTAATTTATTGAAATGTATTATTGGATTCATGAGATAAAATTATATTTAAAAGGAAGAATCTGATATGAGTTACATATATATATATATACACATATATACACACACATATATATACATACATACACACACACACACACACACACACACATATATACATTGCTTATTGTGACTGAGGTAGTTCTAAATGCTTTGTAGTTAATATTCCATTCTGTTCCCATAAAAATTCTATTGATTTGTATGACATCAAATGTTAATATATGGTTCTTAACATTTCTCGAACTTTGTTGTACATATGTATTTTTCTACAAGTGACTCTACATCGACATTGTAAAAAATTCTATGTTTTGGGACCAGCAGATGGCATTGTGGTTATGTTCCTGGACTTCCACATGGCCAACTGTGGTTCAAGTCCTGGACCTGGAACCCTCAAACTCACACCAGGTGTATGTGCATGTGTACCCAAAATCTCTAGAGGACAGAAGAACTTGGGTCATGCCTATACCCCCTGGGTAGTGATTTCTCTCTTTCTATCTTTCCGGCAAGGGCACATTTCCTATAGCAAAAATCTCTAAAATAAATAAATAAATAAATAAATAAATAAATAAATAAATTCTATGTTTCATAAGGAAATTTCACATACTTAGTATTATTCAAATAAGATTGCTTCAAGATAGTTTGGTTAGGTTAACAGGTATTGGCACATATTGAATACCAATGCCCCATTAATAGGCACTTTTAAAATAATGTTTAATTTTAATATTATCTATTATTATTATTTTCAAATTTGCTATAGGGCACATGTACTTACCAGAGAGAGAGAGAACGTGAGAAAGCAAGCCACCAGGTCCAACACTTGAACCATGATTGGTCACGTGGGAGTCCAGAGCCTTGACCATCACACCACCTACTGGCCTAATCTATACTTTAAATGTAAGCTTTTAAATCTTCCCATTTTCATGACAAACAATTTTCAGATCCAAAACTCTCACAGCCATTTTCTTTAGTATTCTAAAGATGTAGTTATAATTACTAACTTAAAATAAACATTTCAATATAAGTTCCAGACAAAAACTAAAATGTTAAATAATATTTTCAGTTAAAAATAATTGTTAAAAGGTGAGACCTAATTCAAATGCAATTTTATTAAAAGAGCTTATGCTTTCCACCTAGTATGCAAAAATTTGGAAATCCCACACTGTCCTAACATGTAAAAAATCGAACAAACTGAAAAATGCTTATCACAAAGAAATAATTGAGATGATAAGCTAATTCTAACTATATGACATTCTGGAAAAGACAAAACTAAGGACATCATAATATGATCATCTGTTGCCAGAGTTTAGGGAGATGGGATAAATAAACGGAGCACAGAGGATTTGGGGGAGGCAGTGAAAGTCCTGTGTATGATACTTTTATGGCATATATGTGTCATTATAAATTTGACGAAAACAATAGAGTGCACCACACCAAGAATGAATCCTACAGTAACTGGACCACTGGATGGACCGCCCGGTTGAGGGTATAAGTAATGAGGGAGGCCAAGCAGTTCTAGGGGAAGAGGTACATGGGAAATCCCTGAGTCTTCCTCTCAACTTTGCTGTCAACCTAAACTTACTCCAGAAACAAAACCATTTTTAAAAAGTCAACAGGAGGAGAGTAGGAGGAGAAGGGGCTTGAGGGGAGTTTCTGTGTTGCGGGTAATAGCCTGCTTTTAAACTGTGTGTGTTCATTTTGTTTAAATCCAGTCAGTGCATATTCACGAAAAACAGCTGACATTCTTTTCAGACCTTAGGAATAGGTTCCATTTTGGCCTGTGTCTGACTTTTGTTCACATTATTCATACTCAGTTATGTACGTTCAGACAAAAGAAGTATCCTTATATGTAAGCTGGTGTAGTAAATTCTGTTTTGATTAGCATAGAGTAGCAAAATTTTTTGTTTTTGTTTTTGGAGAGGTTTTCGCTATAGGGCGTGTGCGCTCGCCAGACAGACAGAGAGAGACAGAAAGATAGAAAGCGAGAAATCATCCCCCAGGGGGGATGGCCATGCCGCAATCCCTTCTCCTCCATTCTCCTCTTGGAATCTTGGGCACGCACACACATGTGCCCCGAGTGAGTTTTAAGCCACCCGGTCCAGGACATGAACCGCGGTCGACTACGTGGGAGTCCAGCGACATAGCCATTACGCTAACTGCTGGTTCCCAACATTTAATTGACCTTAAGAAAAAGTAGTCTAGGGCTAGTTAGGTACTGTGGTGGTTAAGACAGGTGTAACCCACATGGCCAAGTACACAATCAAGTCTCAGACTTGGAGGCTTAGCAAATACAGCGGGCTCATGTGCAGGTGTGCCCAAAATTCTGACAGGAGGATGGAGAAGGGACTGCAGAATGACCATAACCCAGGGGTGATTTCTCACCTTCCATCTCCTTCTCTTTATCTCCCTCTGGTAAACACATGCATCTTATGGCAAGAACAAAAAACAAACAAGAAAAAAAAAAAGCAGTATGCATTCCATTTCAAAATTTAACATGAATATTTATTTGTCATTTACATTTTTAATTTAATAAGCATTACCTATTTTTTTCTTACACATTATAGAAATATATAAGCATGTACTTTCTAAGAAACAGCATAGGCCTGCAATAAAATTCAGTAAGCAGTAAGAAATAAAAATTAAAGT
This sequence comes from Tupaia tana, assembly GCA_026018925.1. Taxonomy (NCBI): domain Eukaryota; kingdom Metazoa; phylum Chordata; class Mammalia; order Scandentia; family Tupaiidae; genus Tupaia; species Tupaia tana. The sequence continues at coordinate 165,439,613 of JAKSZU010000006.1, read as the reverse complement.
ATAGTATTCATAAAGTATAGAGGAACATAGTACTAAATTGCATAATTCAGACAGACAACAAAGATATTCTAATATTTTTGTAGTCTCCCCTCCCCAGAAAAAAAAAAAAAGAATAAATAAAGCTCAGTAGATAGGAGCACTTATGATCAAGGTAAATGCTGAAAAATAAGTAGCACCTTTAGTCATTAAAATGATTGTCAATACCTCTAGGAAGCGTAAAAAGAACATTTTTGATTTTGTAAAGAAAATAAAACCAATTAATATGTACCATAAAGTTTAGCTGCTGCATATTTCAGAATTTGCATAGAATGTTTAAATGACAAATTAAAAATGAATTCTTCAAAATAGAGTATCAATTTCTAGTAAAGAAAATGCTGCAGGTGTTTGTGATATCTTAACTTTTGAAGTTAGCCAGAGAACTCTACTATACATTGAGCCTGCATCATGGAATTCAGTGGTATTCATTTAATAATCTGGACCCATCAATTCATTTCAATGAAGGAATTATTTTATACCTGAAACATTGTTTGGTTTTTATAAACTGTAAAAGTTTGCAAGTTGTTATTCTAATTAAGATAACATCTTTGTCCACAAGGCGCTCACAGTCTAGTAAGAAAGAGGTAAATTTGAAAATATAATCAACACTGTAGGCAAAATATGTACTCCCACTGAGACATTCAAAATTTCATTTCAAGCATGTTATGTAGTGAAGCTTCCAAACTATAACAGCCAAGATTTCTCTAAAACAGTATGTTCATATAACACTGTAGTAAAACTGAAAGGCAAGTGGTAAATGACTCAGTACTCAAACAAGTATGCTTACAAATGAAGTAGAAATCATTGAACTGAGTATACTTTTAAAGTGATTAACAACATAATATATCCCTGATTTAAATACATTTACATTATCATTAGGAAAAAAAAACCACATATGTATATCAAAATGCCAGTTCTTTCATTTTTTTGGTTAAGTTTTTACACATCTTGTTTGCCAAATTCAGAACTGCTATATATACACAAAAATTCTAGAAATAAATAAGTAGCCATGATCAAGTCACAATCACTTTAAGTACATTCACCTATAAGGAGTTGAAAATAAGGAAGGTTCTACCTAATAGTTTTAAACTTCAATAGGCATTTAAAGGAACTGTTTCATGTTTTAACTTTTTAAAAAATGAAATCTACAGCCATGATTTATGTATGTAAAAACAATACATACATACATACAATACAAACAAATCGTCTAAGGTGTGAAGCAAAACGAATTTTTCCTTATTTCACTATCACAACAAACACCGTTGATAGACCATGTGATGAAATGATCATTTGTTCAGTGATCTTTAAGACACCTACAGAACAAACAAATCAACTACACTATAATTTTTTTTCATTTAAAAATAATAAGCAACAGTTTAAAATATAATTTACATTTTAAAAATAATTCTACAGGTTAATCTTTAAAATCCAATCTCTTAAAATTATTTTTGCAAAAGTTATCTAGGTATAGTTGCCAAAGAATATCTTAGACACATGTCTTACTAGCAACGGATTATTAGGTATAACTTTTATCTTAACAATCTTGCTTTTAATATGTGTTCCAATATAATACTGGAATGAGAAAGAAACAGTAGAAAAAATATAAATAGGAAATAAAATATTTTCCATTATTTCTCAAAGAGAGAGAATTATTCATTCTAGGAGATATGTAATTAACACACTGGTTTAAAATATTTGGGAGAAAGTCCTTTTATACAAAAAGCTTTAAATCAAGCAACAATTTTAGCAAATATAGGGAAAGACTCTGTTCTTTCAACATAGGTATTACTAAACCTGACTCTTCTTGGGTGGATGAACAATCTCATTTTTGCCTTCATTACAGAGGGCCTTCACTTAGTTGTTGCACTAACCGCAGCAACCGGGCCTGTCCCTCCACAGAATGACAATAGAAACAGTATCTGAATGTCAGTTTGGCTGAAGCTAACCAAACATATCACTGACTGCTGATGTGGTTAGAATCCTCCCTTGTCATGAAAGATTTTACGTGGCACACAAGTAATCCAAAAACTTCTACTGAAATGTGTTCTTGGGTAAATATTACTGATGAAATAAAACAAATACTGAGTACAGATTGTTTTTACACTTTTATAGGACTATCTCCTAATATAATTACCTAAATTACCTTTTCACCAAGGATCTTACATTTGGAAGGTTTTTGTTTACTCTTTTCCCTGGGAAAAAATGAAAAGGGGAAAATTCTAGAAAAAAAATCGACTTAGATAAGATGGGGATGGAGGTAGATACTCTCTCTAACATAAAAGAAGCCCCCATTACACTTGCCAGATACCGATTTTGGGTGCTAGTATTGTTTAATTAGATGAAATAACCACTGACAAAATAAGAATGCAAGAGAGATTATTCTAATAATTTTACTAATTCATATTCTAATTTTAAGAGCAAAGGGTACTATACAAGTGTTCTCAAGTTTATACAACGGCAATAGTTTTTTTGCATAGAATTTGATCATTTAAATTCAGTGTGTTCTGAGCTCTATGTGTTTTTTTTAATTTTGTATGTTCTGTGCTCTATGTGTTATTTTACTTTAGAAAACAAATGCCACTTCCAAAATAAAATATGAATATAATAAAAAGCATTCATAGACTATTGACACATCATTTATATTAATACAGTATTAGTATCTTTTTAATGATTTCAGTATTGCTATAACCACATATACTGTACAAAATCATTCATCCCACTAGTTATCATATTTGATATTCTCAGAATTATCTGCTGTGGCAATCAGGAAATAGTCTTCAAATTAAGTTTGCAAACATGATTTTTCAATGTCTGACTGGAGAAATAGTCATTTGGGATATAAAGATATAATTTATAAAGTAGGGTTGAAATAGTCAAAATAGTCACCTTTACCAACAAGGTGATGTAGGTAGTACAATAGAGAAGAATGTGTCAGGAGTGAAAATACCAATGTTTTATTTCCATTCCTGCATTTACTACAAGGATCGGAATACATTTTGGTTAAGCCCTTAATCTGGTTTAGTCTTATACTGTAAAACTACAGATATCTAACAAGCCAAACACAGAAGGTTAAGGCTATTAAATGAAATAATTAAATATATAATTGACACATAAATATATCAAAATCAAAAACAGAATAGAAATGAAAATACAATTACAGCTAAACTCACAAAATATACCTATCAATTCACATTCCCTATCTTACTAAATCCAGAAATATTTATATTTGAATTAGAAATAGAAAGTAAGTGCTAGAAAAATGAAGTCTATTAAATCACAGAATATTCAATGAGCAATCTATGTAAGTGGGTCTAACTGAAAAAACATATTGATGTTTTAGATGTATATGAAAAGTAAAATAATGTAACCTTAGTCAAAAGAATGTCTTAAAAATCCCACCTTGAAATTTATGTGAGACAAAAGTCCCATTTTGTTATTCTTCTAGACAGAAAAACTTTTTACCAGGTTATTATACAATGTTAGAATTTTCAATATCAGTGCTTTCATGTGAAATTTTTTCATACAGTGTTTTCTAATTTATTTATCATTTTAATTAAAAACAAAGACATTTTTTAAAGCCTGTTTTATCAAGTGAGGAAAAAATATTTGATGAAATGTTAATAAATTTATGAACACTGCTTAATTACTCATTCTATTACCTACTAGATATAAAGACTGAAAAACATGAAGATATGCAAATAGTAAAAGTATAATTAAGCCTGTCGAGAAAAAAAAATATTCCATACTAAAAATGCCCATAATTAGATTTTAAAAAAGCTAAAGAAGTTTACCTAGCCTTAAAAAGAATCTTTAAATTATTAAAAAAGGGAGGGAGAATGTAAAGGAGCAAGGGATTAAGATGGGAAAAATAATTTGATGTAAAAAAATTCCATATGCTGGAACAAGCAGTTAGCGAATGACTACGTCGCTGAACGCCCATGTGATCGACCGCGGTTCAAGTCCTGGACCCCGTGGCTTAAACTCACACCAGGTGCGTGTGTGTGTGTGTGTGCCCAAGATCCCTGGGGGGTGATTTCTTGCTGTCTGTCTCTCTGTCTGTCTCTCTCTGTCTCTCTGGCAAGCGCACGTGCCCTGTAGCAAAAACCTCTCCAATAAAAAAATTCCATATGCTTTATTAAAGTAAAAAATTATTTTTGGAATATTATTTTTCTCTTAAGGTAGACACTTTCAAAATAATTATTTTCAATGCTATAGCAATTCTTTCATGATCTGTACATAAATGAATTAAAGTAAAAGCAGTAGGGGAGAGAAGATTAAAATAAACCTGCTTATAAGACATTGTAAAGGGCTCAAATAATCAATACAGTGTACAATTGATAGCAATGAAGAGAATATCAGAAGTAGAAAAAAATGATGTGAGCTCAGCAAATTATTCAGCTTTTAATTATAGCAATAGAGATAGCTTATGATTTTTATTATGAAAGAATAAGTACTTTTGGAAAACTGAGTCTCAGCTTTTAACTGCATTCTCAAACATGAAATTATGCCTATGAATATATAAAAACTTATGTGAAAATGAGATGAGTAAAGTCAAAATGTTAATTTTAGTTTTTAATTTCAATAATTCTGATGCTGTTTGGTATCATGGATTGTTGTGGTAAGGGATACACTTGGTATGACCCATCAGTGATGCCACTGTATTGAGAGAATCTAGAGTGATATATAATGCGATGCTGTGATTGTAATCTTTGTTTCTCAAAGTTGTCAGGCACTTTTTTTTTTTAATGTGAAATCTCTAAAATAAAAATTAGAAACATCCAGGATGGTAAGCACCAAGGAAGGAAAAACTGGCTTTTCTAGAAACTTTAAAATCACATTCAATCATAACTTTATCTTACATAAGAAAAATTCTTATTATCAAATAATCTTCTAGAGCATAAGTACCTCTCCTATCCATTTCCTATGTAAGAAACTTCTACTTTTTTAGTCATAATAAGTAGGGAATGACTTATTACATTATGGAAATTACTTATCTATAAAAACTAACATTTTTCTTCTAAATCCAATTTGGGGAATATATATATATATATACACATATATATATATATACATACACATATATATATATTCCTGAGTCAAATTAATATATTATTATTTTTATGAGAAAAAAGTGACATTAAAATATTTTTGGCTATTCTATAATCATTACCATTATTTGGGATAATTTGTATTGGCTAGAAAAGCAGGCAACCTGAAATTATATATTCAAGTAATAGCAAAGTCTCTTACAAGTCTTCACAAACAATAAATAAATCAAAATACCTATTGTGAATCTAATTGATTTAATATTTGGTTAAATTGGTAAATATTTTTGTACCTGCATTTTACCTACCTTTGCTTCTATAACTTGTACTGGGAGTCAGCATGGTAGTGAACACCTTAGGGTCTCTTTCTGCTTTTAGGTAAACCTGAGTTTTAATTTAGATTCTGTCATATACTACCTTTTAACTTTGGGTAATTGACTGAGCTTCTTTGTATCTGGATTTCCTTTTCACTCATCTATCATATCAAGCTAGTAACTTCTAAAGTTTGGGGTTAAATATTAAGACATTATGTAGTTAAAATGCCAGGCACATAACTATCGGTTCCCTTCTTACTTTGCATCCTTTCTCTTTACTAACTTGAGCCTAATAATCATATATTTTATTTGGTTTACTAAAAACATTCTATGTAGAGTTTTTTTTTTTTAAAAGTGCTTTAGATGAAAAATAAGTTTCAACTAACTGATCAAAAAAACCCCTACATATTTGATATTTATATTAAAACTTACTTTTATAACAGACATCTTTTAGTCTTTCTATTCTTGATTGTCATGTTGTGTAGACAGAGGAGCATAAGAATAAAATAACTGAATTTTTAAGGGCATATATCTACATATCACTTGATTGACTGAAATTACGAGTTATGTGAAATACACTGGAACTTAATCACTGCCTCTTTAAGGTGTGCTGGATGGACTTGAAAAGGATCGGGAAAGATGGTGGGGATAGGCCAGGACAAATCCATACCCAGTATCTTATTCCTAAATTAGGAAAGGTATTTTTCAGAGTAAATAGTAAAAAATATAGGCTGTTCAGTTAACTCAAATGGGAAAATACTTTATGGGTCCACTGTTTCAGGAAAACCCTCCTTTTGTAGAGTTTTACAATGGGAGAAAAGGGGTTTTCAGGGATTTTAGTGATGTTTTCTTTGTTTCATGATGTCTTGGACACTGAAAAGCCATGACTGCCTACAAGTAAGTCGGCACTAATTGCTGCAGACAGAGAAGCAAAATATATAAATCTTCCTGCATTTAGATAACTATAAAATAATGAAAGTTCTAGGCTGATATTTTTTTCTTAATCTTCGACAGTTTGTTAAAGCAAGAAATCTATTATAACAAGTTCAAAAGAGTGGAGAAAGCAAACAAGTAGGATAATTTATAGTATGCTGGAACAATTCTGAATTCTGTACATGCTTATGCCACTTTCAAGTTTATTCTTACTTAACTTTCACCATGTATGTACAGAAATTAATATGTGCATATTTGGAACTTCGTACAGTGCTACCACCAGGCCTGAGCGTATACATCATATCATTGCTTCGTATGTGCAATTTCACTTGCCGTTCTTTTCTAACAATGTAATCCAATCAGTGCTAGAAATGAAGGGCTAATAAAGACAACCCAAGAGCAGCGAAACAGATGTGAATTGTTTTTGACTTGACAAGAAATATACCAGTAAATAAATAAACCTCCTTCCAGTGAGGAGGTCTGCTAGCAGGTAATAAAGAGAGTATTGCAGGCCAGCAGATGCCGTGGAGTTTAAGGTGCTGGATCCCAAATAGCCAACTGTCTGGTTCAAATCCTGGACCCAGCAGTTTGAAGATTATTCAGGGTGTGTGTGTGTGTGCGTGTGTGTGTGCGTGTGTGCCAAAAAGTCTGAAAAGAGACTGGATGAGAGGGGATTTCAGCATGGCCATCATCCTGGGTGGAGGGGTGATTTCTCACTTTCTCCCTCTCTCTCTCTCTCTCTGCCTCTCTAGCAAGCACATTTATCCTCCTATAGCAAAAATTGGGAAAAAGAAAAAGGATAGCCTTATACCTAAAACCATTAATCATTACTTTTCTAACTAATTACACCTGAGTCTAATACCTATCTTAGTTTAAGTGTGTATTTTCAGAGAATTCCAGACATTTTTTGAAATGTTTACAAGTGGACAGATACTACACAATTTGTGATGTTGCATCTCTTAGGAAGAGTCAGTTACATACAAAAGCACTAACAATATAAATATAGCTACTTTGAAAGGCAAGATTGGGTATAACTACATTAAAGACAGCCATGTACTGCCACATTTTTCCTAATTTATTTACATCCTATATTGGCACATCTTGTTTTATTTAATATTTAAAAAATAGAAATACCTCTTCATATGCAAAAAAGCAAATATTAAATGAAAATGTAGTTCAAGATAGCTTTTTAAATATGAGCCATATGCTTACACAGTGCATTAATTTTTTGAGTCACATCTTTAATGCTAACTATTTCAAATGCTTGGAATTCAAGTGTAATCTCCAAGGAAATAACAATAGCACCTGCGTCTACTGCTATAAAAAAATGAAAAGCGAATTCTCTTTGACATCTTAAGAGTGGCATCACTTCAATAATTAGGCACTAAAGTGTTTTTATTTATCAGAATGTCAATTGCAACTTCAAATTTATGGATAAAATATTTATAATTTTAGCCATGATGTGTAGTGTCATCCTTGTTTAGAGTACTTCTCAGTCGAAATGGTACTAATAGTTTGGAAAGCACAGCTCTATCATATGTTTCTATTCAAGAGTGATCCAGATTCCCAGATGTTTCCACAGAACAGTTTCTATGAAAATAAACTGCTAAATTAACCTGGGCCACACTCACTCAAGCCTCTTGCTACTATGTTATAGACTATACCTACTATTCTAAGTCACACATCATTTCATTTCTAAAAGCGTTTTAGCAGTTTTCTGGTTTAGTTATACCCACAGCCAGGAGGAAGAGAGGAGAATTTTCAGGTGCTGTCATTCTTGTCATCTGAGACACTTCCAATGACTGACTAGAAGGCCTGTTTATGGTGACTTTTGCTTTTACATTTTGTGGAAAGAGTTTAGAGGACTTATTAAAACTACCTCACATTATCATCAACTGTAGTTGGATGGGATACTCATAATAGTACCATCTGAGCACCACTGCCTGTTGAGAAAAATTAGAATTTGGTCTACTGATAAACTTGTCAACTAGGATTCCATTTATTTACTTTGATATTTCAGTATGACAGGGAATCTGGTTTGAGGCCTAGTAAGAAGAAACGCCCAGTTAATACTTTCTGTATTATAAACTAAAATCCTTTTTAAAATCAATGGACATAGTGCATTAAGTCATTTGGACTTTTAATTTGAATTATATGGTAGGTGATAACTCTTAAAATACTTTGAGGAGTCTATTATCTAGCATCACATACTAACGACTTGGCCCGCCTAAAAGAAACCATGTGCGAGAATTAATCAAATCTAATAACACTAAGAAATAAAGGTTTACAATGGATTTTATTCTCTTTATCCAATTTTTTCATATATGCAAATTTTTTGATAGCAGTTAGTTGTGTTTTTTAATTAAAAGCACCTTTTTTGAACCCATGTGCTTATCACTAAAATCTACATTGTAAAATAGCATGTAGACATGATACTTTTTTTTGCCTCCTTGTGTTTCTTGTTAATTAAAAATACATATTACCATAGTAATATTCTTTATGAATTTGTTTTTGTTCTCCAGATACTCTGTGTACATTTGGGTATGAATGTGAGAGTATGAGGAGAGAATGCATTTTCCTCAATTCTGTTTCATGCATTAATATCAGATAAAGGATAAATATGAAGAAGGCCATCATGGGTTTAAATATACTCCTGTATCCACAACTTAAACCATGGGCTTCAGTTTCAGATTTCTCTATGCAACCAAGATTGGAAGTCACTGACAGACTTTAAAATTAATATTTTAGACACCATATTCAGGCTCATGTAAGGAAATAAACCCATTGCATAATCTCAAATTTTAACTACCCAAAATAAATTTGAAAAAAGTACCAAAACTGATGCTACAGGATCTCATCTCCATCTTTTTTTGACTCCTCATTTTAACACCAAACTTTTCTAATATTTTTAAAACACAAAAATCAAACTCCTTAGAAAATGTATGAACACTGAAATCAGAGATGGGATTTTTTTAAATATTAGTTTCTCTTTCTGAGGGCTTGTGGTGTGATTTGGAAAGTTTGACAGTAACATCATCATAAGGTTTATGTTTGCTCAAGGGTTCAGATTCTGCAGACTCAAGCCTTTGCATGTTCTTCTTTCTTGCGTCTTTCTTCTGCCGTTCCTTTTTAAGCAATCTATAGTTTATAGTATTGCCAATGAGCAGCCAGATGCTTGATGTGACTACCATAGTCCCACTGGCTAAGTACATGTACTTGTATTCTCCAGTTATATCCACCAATTTACCTATGAGACAAAGAACATCTTTTACCATGGCATAATAAAATAGCCACAAAATAACACAATATTCAATCAATTCTTTTCCAAACAAAACACATGCCTTTTCTTTAAATTAATGTCAAATGAGACTTTAACAAAGGAAAAAAATGACTCTAGATTATGAATTTTATATATGCTAGTAAGGACATATATAGACAGTTACAGTATTATACTACCAGCATAACAAATGTCTTCAAATAATGTCCTGATAAATATCTACAGCCAAGATAAATTAAGTATATGCATGTTTATGTGTGTATTCATAAATAAATACAAGGATGAAGTATATCATTATATTTATTCATCGAGATATAGATACATCATCTATTTATTTACAGCAGATATATTGAGATCACCTTACCCTTTTCATGCTTTCTCCTCAAGAGAGAAAAATTATATCCTTTTGGAAAGACCCAAAGGTTCCCATATGGTTCCTAAAAGGGCCTAATATTTACTAAGTGTATTCTCTATGCCTAGCACTTCACCTGAAAAATTTCATTTGATCTTTATAAGAGAATTACGAAGTAATTTGACCACGGTTACAAGGCCGATAGGTGGCAGAATCTGAACACTGACCAAGGTCCGTCTGAATTTCTTATTATTTTATTTATTTATTTTTATATATATTCAGTCACATTGTTTAGCTTACAAAGTAAACATTTCAATATGTGAACAATTCTCCCCAGTCCAGTTGATCAACATATCTTCAACCAGATAACACCACACCTCCCCATCCCGTCAATGCTCTGCCTCTGTATTCCTCCTCCACATGACCTTCCCTAGGCCCCACTCCTCCACATATACCACATCTGGCATTCATATCCAACTCTTGTGTTTGTATATCTTTTAGTCAGTTTCAGTCATAGAGGGCAGACACTTGGTATATATTAAGTGGGGACATACAATGTCTCTCTTTCATAGCTTGACTTGCTTCACTCAGCAGTAGATCTTCCATATTCTTCCACTTTCTGTCCAAAGCCAGGATTTTGTTGGTTTTTATGACTGAATAGTATTCCATAGAGTAAATGTGCCACAGTTTTTCAATCCATTCATCCATACGGGGGCACTTGGGTTGGTTCCATGTCTTAGCAATTGTGAATAGTGCCGCAATAAACATCTATATGCAGGCACTTTTCCAATGAAGAATTCTTCTGTCCTTTGGGTAGATACCGAGGAGTGGGATTGCTGGATCATATGGTACTTCTATTTGTAGATTTTTGAGGAATTTCCAAATTGTTCTCCACAGTGGCTAGACCAATTTACATTCTCATCAGAATGGCTTCAACAAACCTCCTGTTTGTGCCATGTCACTTTTTAGGTTAATCACAGTGTTTTTAAATTATCCAAGTATAAATTATTATGCCCAAACCAATCAGGAAGAAACTATTTGTTCCATTTGATAATTGAGGTCATTTAAAAACTAGCCTATTGCCATATAATATGAAAATTTATGAATTTAAAAAATTTGAGTCTTAGGACCAGAGAGTGTAATGGCTATGTTACTAGACTCTCATGTAGTTGACCATGGTTCTAGTCCCAGACCTGGTGGCTTAAACTTACACTGGGCACATGTGCGTGCATACCCGAGATCCCGAGAGGAGAATGGAGGAGAAGGGATTGTGGTGTGCCCATCCCCCTTGGAGGGGTGACTTATCACTTTCTGTCTCTGTTTCTTTCTGTCTTTCTGGTGAGCACACACACCCAATAGCAAAAAAAGCTCTCTCTAAAAAAATTAAAATTTCAGTTTCTTGTCATTAGAGAAATGCAAATTTCAATCACAATGAGATACCATTTGGTCCCAGTTAGAAGGGCTAGGATCAAAAAAATAAACGACAAGAGCTGGTGAGGCTGTGGTGAAAGGAAATCCTCTTTCACTATTGATAGGAATGTAAATTAATACAACCACAGTGGAAAAGAACACGCAAGTTCCCCAAAACCTGCTACAAATAGAACACTACCATATGACCCAATAATCCCACTCCTTGCTATTTACCCAAAGGATAATAAAACACTCAATCAGAAAGACATCTGCACATCCATGTTTATTGTAACAATTGCTAAAACACAGAACCAAACTATGTGTCTAAAAATTGACATCTGTGTTGAAACACTGTAGCACATACATACTGTGGAATATTACTCAGCTATAAGAAACAATGAGATCATATTGTTTACTCAAAATGGATGAATATGGAAGACTTAATGTTAAGCAAGATGAGCCAGATTTTGAAAGATACACACTATGTATCTCCACTCAGTTTGTCACAAGTGTCTGTACTCCATAGCAGAGATCAAAAGATCTGAAGATCTGAATATTGATGATAGAGAGAATGGGTGTGGATACTAGATTGTAAGTGGGGAGAGTGGATGGTAAAGAGTGGATGGTGGAGGGTGGGTCTGAAGGTGCAAGGGGAGGAAATATTTGATAAATGGAAAAATGTAAATTTTTCTGTTAAAGATATATATTATTCACCATGATGGGAACTTTATGTAAAATGTGAAATTAATCTAAAAATAAAAAAAAATTAAAAAGTTTTTTCAGCTTATATTTAGTTTTGCCAATTGCAGATACAGGCATTTAATTAGTCATAGTTATCAACAGCAAAATTTAGTGTATGAATGAGATTAGTAGCTGCAACAGCAATTTTATGAGAAGTACCAACAGCAGTATTCAATCATTCAAAAAACGTGTACTTAGTGCCTCCCATGTTCAGACACAATTCCAACAGCTATCTAACACTATCGAGAAACAGCCAGTCTAAAAGTCAAGGAGTTTGAGGGGTAGCAGGCAGCAGAAACAGGATGAAAAAATATGGATATATTATGGCTACATGCTCAAAGCTTTGACAACTAGTTCCAAATCAATTACTGTCATTGTCACTGGTGGCACCAGGGATGGCAGTATTAATACAAGCACTGAAAGATACTGAATTTGGTTAAAACAGATCTTTTTCATTTTTTCACTTTTTCTTTTAAAATTTTATTTCAAGTTCTTTTATACTTTCAATCACATTATATAGCTTACAAAATGAATATTCCAACATATGTGCATTTCTCCCCAGTCTAGTTGATAATACTATAAAGTTATCTTCAACAGATAATCCCCCATTTCTTTGTTCCATTAATGCTATGTCTCTCTATTTTTCTCCTCAATGTCCTTCTTCAGATTCTATTCATTTACCCACCCTCTTTCCACCCTATATCTGGTATTCACAACCATTTACTCTGTTTCTATATCCTTTACTCATTCAGTATCAATCATAGAGTGCAGATACTCGATATATATTAAGTGGAGACATACAATGTTTCTCATTCATAGCTTGGCTTGCTTCACTCAGCAGTAAATTTTCCATATTCATCCACTTTCTGTCAAAAACCAGGGTCTTGTTTTTTATGGGTGAGTAGTATTCCACAGAGTATATGTGCTACAGGTTTTCAATCCCTTCATCTGTTCGTGGGCATTTGGGTTGCTTCCATATTTTGGCAATTGTGAACAATGCCGCAATAAATATCAATATGCAAGCACTTTTCCAATTAAGAATTCTTCTGTCCTTTGGGTAGATTATCAAAGATTGGGGTTGTTGGATCATATGGACATTCTATTTGTAGATTTTTGAAGAGTCTCCAAATTGTTCTCCAAAGTGACTGGGCCAAATTACATTCCCACTAGCAACGTAACGGAGTTCCCCTTTCACCATACCCCCATCGGGACTTATCTTTTTTTTTTTTTTTTTTTTAATTTTAGTCATTCTGACTCGTTAGGTGGTATCTCATTGTTGTTTTGATCTACATTTCCCTTACAATGAAGGATGTTGAGCATTTTTTCACATGTCTTTTGGCTATTCATATGTCATCCTTAGAGAGTGTTTATTTTTTTTTTTTTTGACTCATTCTCCCATCTTTCAATAGGGTTGATCATCTTTGTTTGGGACAGCTGCTTGAGTTCCTTGTGTATTCTGGTTATTAGCCCCTTATCAGATGCATAGTTTATAAAAATATTTTCCCATTCTGAGGGCTGTCAATTCACAATTATTACTGTGTCTTTTGCCATGCAAAAACTTCTTAGTCTGATGTAATCTCACTTGCCTATTTTGGGGATTATTGACTATGCTTTGAGGGTCTTATTTAGGAAGTTTTTGCCTACCCCAATGCCCCCCAGAGTTTCTCCAGTGTTTTCTAGGAGCAGTTTTATAGTTTGAGGTCTTGGGTTTAGATCTTTGATCCACTTTCAGTTGATTTTTGTCAATGGTGAGAGGTAGGTGTTCAGATTCATCTTTCTGAAGGTAGATATCCAGCTTTGCCAGCAACATTTGCTGAAGAGGTTTTCCTTTTCTCACTGTATTGGACTGCTTACCCCTTGTCAAAAATCTGTTGACTGTATGTTTGGGAATTTATTTCCAGAGACTCTAGTTTGTTCCATTAGTCCACCTGTCTGTTTCTGTGTGCCAAAACCATGCTGTTTTGATTACCAAAGCTTTGTAGTATATTTTTCGGTCTAGGAAAGAAATGCCACCCACTCCACTCTTCTTGTGCAGGATTGTTTTGGCGATACGAGGTCTTTTATGATTCCAGACAAATTTTATGATTGTCTTTTCTAGATCTGTGAAGAATGTGTCTGGTACTTTGATTGGGATTGCATTAAATATGTAGGTTAATTTGGGTAGAATTGCCATTTTGATTATATTAATTCTTCCAATCCAGGAACATGAGATGTCCTTCCACATTTTTGTGTCATTTTCAAGTTTTTTTTAGCTTTTCATAGTTTTCCTTGTGGAGGTCTTTAACCTCTTTGGTTAGATTTATTCCTAAGTATCTTATGCTTTTTGATGCTATGGTAAATGGAATTACTTTTTTCAGTTCTATCAGTCTGCCTGCCTGTTGTTTGTATATAGAAGTGTTATAGATTTTGGTATGTTGATTTTGTATCCTGCAACTTTACTATATTCATGTTAGATCTAAAAGGAGAGATAGACTGCAACACACTAATCATTGGAGACTTCAACATTCTACTATCCCCTCAAGACAGATAATCTAGACAAAAAAATAGGTAGAGATAAAAGGTCTAAATGATACTGTAAATGAAATGGACTTAACAGACATCTTTAGAACTTTCCATCCAAAAACCACAAGATAGACTTTTTTCTCCCCCCCACATGGAACTTTTTCGAACATTGATCACATAATAGAGCACAAGGCAAGCCTCTACAGATTCAAAGGAATAGTAACTATATCCAGCATCTTCTCCAACCATGATAGAATTAAACTTGATTTTAATTTCAAGAGAAGCCCTCAAAAATACACAAATACATGGAAACTAAGTAACCTACTCCTGGATGACTTCACAACTACTGAAGAAATAAAGAAGGAGATCAAAAGATTCATTGACACAATGACAATGAAGACACAAGTTTCCATGATCTTGGGACACTGCTAAAGCAGTCATAAGAGGGAAGTTCCTAGCAATTAGTGCATGTAAGAAGATGACGGAAAGAAGGCTAGTGGATCATGTAACATCGTGCCTCAGAGAATTGAAAAAGCATCAGCACAATAATCCAAAAAACTCCAGGAGAAAGGAAATAATAAGGATATGAGCAGAAATAAATGAAATAGAAAATAAACTAGCTATACAGAAAATAAATGAAAGTAAGAGCTGGTTCTTTGAAAAGATAAACAAAATTGATACACCTCTAGCGAGACTTATTAAGAAGAGAGAAAGGAACTAGGTAAACAATTCTGCAATGAAGCAGGCAATATAACAACAGACATAGTAGAAATACAAAATATTATTAAAGGACACTATGAACAACTATATGCCAAGAAACAAGAAAACCTGGATGAGATGGATAAATTCCCGGATACATATAATCTACCAAGATTGAGTCAGGAGGATATAGAAAGTCTGAAGAGGCCCATAATAAGCCAGGAGATTGAATCAGTAATAAATAACCTCCCAACAAAGAAAAACCCTGGTCCTGATGGCTTCACATCTGAATTCTACAAAACTTTCAAAGTAGAGTTAACCCCCAAACTGCTCAAGTTATTCTAAAGATACGAAAGGGTGAATCTCTCCCTAATTCATTCTATGAAGCCTCCATCACCCTTATCCTTAAAACAGATAAGGACAGGACAAGGAAGGAAAATTATAGACCAATATCTCTGATGAATATAGATGCAAAGGTTCTCAGTAAGATACTAGCAAGTCATATCCAACTACTTATAAAAAAGATTATACATCACAGTCATGCAGACTTTATCCCAGGAAAGCAAGGTTGGTTCAACATATGCAAAACCATAAATGTAATACACCATATTAACAGAAAGATTAAAAATCACATGATCATATCAATTGATGCAGAAAAAGCATTTAATAAGATGCAACATCCTTTCATGCTCAAGACTCTCAGCAATAGTGGCATAAAAGGGTCATTTCTCAACACAATAATAGCTATCTATGAAAAACCCACAGTGAACATCATCTTGAATGGAGAAAAGCTGAAAGCTTTTCCACTAAAAACTGTTACAAGACAAGGATGACCACTTTCTCCACTCCTTTTCAATATAGTACTGGAAGTCCTCTCCAACACAATCCGAAAAGAGAATAAAATAAAAGGCATCCAAATAGGAAAAAAAAAAAAGAGGTGAAACTCTATTTGTAGATGACATAAATGTATACATAGAAGATACAATGGTATCCATGAAAAAATTCCTAAAATATGTTTTTAATGCAAGTTCTCAACACAATTATTTGAGGTCAATTCAGACTCCTTTTTCTAATCTTTGGACCCATTTAGTAGGTCTTTAAACCTGACTTGAGCTCCCTCCCCCCACCATTCACAATGAAATGCAATTTTCCCTGTTGATACTAAGAATTTTGTTGCTTATGAATAGGTTTAAAATTCCTTTGATAAAACTAATTCTTAGATAACAAAATCAAATGGTTGATAAATAACAAAACCTACTGGTTTTCACTCTTTTTGACAATCATTTTGGTGATAAAGTATATCCATATTATGACATAAACCATTTAAAATACCTGCATTTGATAGCAGAGGACAGCCCACATAAGCAAAAAAAGTCAAGTGAAAAATTACAAGATAAAATTTGCTCAATTATGACATTAAGATGGACAAATTAAGAATGAATGTCCCCACATTCAAAATGATGCTTTGATGTCATGCAGAAAGGAGTTTAAAAGTGACTAAAGGTCTAGAAAATATACCTGAAGCTCACACTTTGACCACAATGAAGTAGGCCAAGAATCTTAGTGACTACTGAAGTCTAATATATACAATAACAATGTGAACCAGTAGCTGAAAAGACTAGCTGCAAAAAGAATTGACTGTAACTCTTAAAAGTTTAAGAATAAACAAATTTTTAACTACAGAAATACACTTAAATATATATTTTTAAATTTCTTTTTAGAGGTTTTTGCTATAGGGCACTTGCACTTGCCAGAAAGACAGAGAGAGACAGAAGGCGAGAAATCACCTCCCAGGGAGATGGCCACGCCACAACCCTTTTCCTCCCTTCTACTCTCAGGATCCTGGACATGCACACACACGTGCCTGGAGTGAGTTTTAAGCCACCGGGTCCGGGACTCGAACCACGGTAGAATATATGGGAGTACAGTGACATAGCCATTACGCTAACTGCTGTTCCCTTAAACATATGTTTTTAAATCACGGGTTCAGAGAGTTTCAGAATTCACTTCTCCATGTATTCAAAACTGTAAATCAAAAGGAAACAATAAGGAAACAGCAGATGGAATAATGGTTACATCACTAGACTCACACATTGTTGACCATGGTTCAAGTTCTAGACCTGGTGGCTTAAAACTCATACCAGGTACATATGTGTGAATGCCCAAATTCCCAAGAGGATAATGGAGGAGAATGGATTGCTCTGTGGCCGTCCTCCAAGGGGTGATTTCTCGCTTTCTGTCTCTCTTCATACTACAACAAAAATCTCTCTTAAAAAAAGGAAACAATAAAATAATCATATGAAAGTTCAACAAGAATCTCATGTTTCTGTAACTATTGTTTTATGTTTCTTTTTCTCCTTTTCTTTTCTTTTAAATATCAGACGAGTTTATCAGTTTGTAAAGACCTTCTTTAGTGATGGCATAAATAAGTACATAACTTCCTTACTGTATAATTAATTTAGTGTAGATGCTTTAATAGGTATTATAAAATTTTAGATCTTAAAATTTAAAGGTAATCTTTTTATAAATTTTAAACATACATATCTGTTCAAAAAATAAGCTTGAATAATGAATTTTACTTCTCTGTATCCTATGTAACTTAATTTCATACTTTCAGATGTTAAAACAGATTTACGTCTAAACTCAACTAATCATGAAATTTAAAAATAAAACCTGAAATTAATAATACCCCACAGTCTTTCAGGCTATTGGTATTATTACAAACAATATTATATACCATTAAAAGAAAGTCTCAGTTAAATGTTATGCTTTTTGCTTTTCTTGCTGAGAAAAATTCTTACCTGCAATAGGAGGGCCAAGGAGGACTGGGGCACACTCCACAACCGTGACAAGTCCCACTGCACTGGAAAACCTTTTAGCACCAACGAGGTCCATGAGGGTTTCAAAGAGGACACTGCTAACACTCCCGAATCCAAGGCCAAAAAATATAGCATATAGCACTAGGGTTGTGTAGTTCTGTGCCAACGGGCACAAGAGGTGACATACTCCAGTGAACATGATGGCAAAGCTGAAGAAGAACTGGATTCGGGGTCGAATAAACTGGGAGTTTGCAATTAGTCCTCCGGCAGGCCTAGCAAACATATCAACAAAAGCCATAATAGACAGCAACAAAGCTGCAGAATACTCATCGACTCCCCTGTCTTTAGCGTATGGAGCCAAGAATATAATGGGGGCAAAAAAACCTAAAAACATGATGACATTTCCAGATAGGTATATCAGGAATCCTCTATGCTTAAAAAGAGAGAAGTCTAAATATTTATTAATTTTTTGCCATGTTGATTCCTTCTCCTGGGTTTCCTTCAGATCTGAATCTTCTGCTCTTATACCTATCTTATTTTTAGATTTCATTTTTTTGGGTTCAAGGGGTCTCATGAGGGCCCCAGCCACACAGGCATTCAAAAATATACCTCCTAAAATCAAGAAGCTTCCCTTCCAGCCATAAGTATTAAAAAGATATTGATTAAAAGGAGCCAAGGTACTTAAGAAAACAGGACTTCCTGCCATGGCCAATCCATTTGCCATGGGTCGTTTCTGATAGAAGTATTTGCCAATTATTGTTAAGGCCGGTTGCAGATTGAAAGCTAAACCTAAACCTAAAAACAAAAAGAGGGAAAAACACAAATATATTATGCCACTCACAGAAGTTACTCTTCAAAATATACACTCAAGTGGGCAAGGCAGAACTAAAAATTGTAACAGAAGGCAATGGTTTTTGATGACTATAACTATAAATTTAATAGTACAAAAACAAAAGTGTTTTCATAACTGAACACTTGGTATAAGGGCATCACATTCTTTTAATTTTAAAACACAGAAATAAAACTAAGAACTTCTATTGATGATCAATAATCACAGCACAGTTTGAAACTAGGACAAAATGTTTGATTCTTAACTAAAATCATTTAATTCCACAGATAAATTAATCCTTTTCTTTTCAAATATATACACCTTGATTTTCTTTCTTGGGAGCTTGAGTAGTAATAGTTGAGAGCTAAAAAACTGAACCAACTAAAATGTTTGTAACTTTTAACAGTCTTACATCTCCCTTCTTTCAATACTATGCAAATAATAAAAATGAGTAACAAAGCAATACCATTAATTTAATGCTCTACATCCCTCATATTACACACTTAATGTGTACAGATACACATGTGTGCTAATTAAAAATATTGTTATTGCTGAAAACATATTGAAAGGATTAGAGCTGATTGTTCATGTAATGGAGATCTTTGTCAGTTATGAGTACAGCCTTTAGAAAATGAATTACCTCTTGTGGCTTACAGAGGGACTATTTAGCAATAGTAATGAGTAAGGTCCTTTAAAAAGTACGTAAAATTGATTTATCTAAAGTACTGCATTTTATGCCTTTATCCAGTCTATACTATTTGAAATAGAGAGGTAAGAATTGGTCTATACTTACTAATTTATCTAAACTGAAACAATATTGTAAAGCAGTTAAGCATTCAGGTTTTGAGATAAACAGGTCAACTATAAATATAAATACACACACACACACACACACACACACACACATACATATAATTGAAGCACAAATACTTCAACCATTTAAAATAAACATTCTCTAAGTAGGAAGGGTCCTTGAAAGCTAATAGGAAGAAACCAAGAGCCTGGTTTGAAGAGTCACAGGACAGTATCCTCTCTAATTCTACCTCTGCCAGACCTGTGAGGTATGCAGAATAAGCATAATTAGATCCAACTTGTAAATGATAAAATTGACCAGCAGATAGTAAAGGAGGTTGTAAGTAGAAGAATCCAAACTAAAAACTAGGTATTGTGTTTAAAATTTCGAGTTCATTATCTTATGTCATTTTCCCATATGGTCACTTGGAACTCCATCTGGTCACCTGAAATTTCTGTCTTTAGATGGCAGTCGAAGTCTTCATTAAAAGGTAGCTGCCATCTATTTCCCTTTCTGGTACAGTAAAATGAACATGTGACTTGATATCCATTGATCCGAATCTGTCCCAACTACTTTGGACTAGTGGGAATAACATTTAGACTTCCTGAGCTCCCTTGACAACAAAATAAGGGTTTTTCAAAATCAAAGTTCGAGAACTATAGTACCTTAGATTAATTACGCTGTGATTAATATCATTTGCTAATGTTTGTTTATGAATAACAAAATGCTGCATTCTCTATATCATACCCTATATTCATTGTTTTATATTAACAAAAAATTCCTACAGAAAAGAGCTATTATTTTCTTATTTTATAGACAAGTAGATTGAGGCACTAAGTGGTTAATTACCATGATCACTTAGTTATGTGCTGAGTGGGGTTTAAAAGCTACACCTACTTTCTTTCAGAAACCTACATCAGAATATTGGCTGATAATAAAGCAAATTCTTCATATGCTTATTTAATTATTCTACTTGACAAGCACCAAAACATTCAAGGCCCATGAGATTAAAATTTAAGTTAGAAAAACTTTTACTGTTATTGATATGTATGACACTGGAATACCTTGTAGTAATAGATTTACTTGTAGCCTATCCTGACTTCTCTGGTCAAATGTAATAATCAGCATGTCTGCCCAAAGAAAAGGTCACTCTTTCCACTATGACAATGCTTGAAGTCAGAAAGTTCCTTTACAATAGCAAAATGTGATTTGCCATATCAAAAAGGTAGAACGGGATTAACAGGTTATTATGAGAAAGATTTTGAAATTACTATTATTGTAGGCTTAATACATCTGTTTTTTTTAACCATCAAATGATATAAAGTTAGACTAATATGAAATCACAAACAGAAATATGTTTACCTTTTTAATCTATGAATTTAGGAGAAGAGTCAGTCACTATCTATTAAAGCATAATTTTAAGACTTTGAATGTGGATTTTTAAATGGAATTTATAGTTTGAGGGAATAAAAAGAATGTTTCCTAAATGTACATTTCAGGTCAGTTGAAGTCAACAGCCATTACGCATGAAAAACAACAATAATCAAATGACGGTATGCCATTTTAAATATTTGTTTTAGAGTCAAATGTGCCTTACTGAGCTTTTAAATAGAATCATTGCAGTAAGCAGAAAAAAGTGACAAGGTTGAAAAGGTCTGCCACTAATCAGAACACACAATAATTTTATTGTCAAAGTTAAATCAGTACATCCAGAAAATATCTCTTTGGCACCACTTTTAGCATATTATGAGTGATAAGTCAAATATTTTTAATGAGACTAAGTAATGAAAAATATGTTTTAGAAAATGGAGCTACAGGGACCAGCAGATGGTGTAATGGTTACGTTGCTGGACTCCCATGTAGTCGACCACGGTTTGAGTCCTGGACCTGGTGATGTAAACTCATGCTGGGCAGATTTGCATGTGTGCCCAAGATCCAGAAAGGAGAAAGGAGGAGATGGGATTGTGGTGTATTTTAATACACCAGATAGAAATACTTCAAAATAGCATTGTTCATAAAAAGGAGGTTCAAAGTAAACAGTAAGAATGTTCTGTTGTTTGTCATCATAGAACTTTGCAAATAACAGAAATGTTGAGAAGAAAACAAGCTTGTGAAGAAAAGTAAACTTGGTTTACCTCCAATGACTCCCACAGTGAGATAAAGCTCTATTACGCTGTTACTGTAAGAGGCCAAGACCATTCCCAAACAGCATAATAAGCCTCCTGTTATCACCACTGGACGGCTGCCATATTTATTCACCAAAACACTACTTATGGGACCTGAGGTAGAGAAGAGAAAATAAATATTTAGTTGCTGGTTCATTTAATTATTCATTTTTAACATTTATTTTGAAAGTTGAAAAGTACATTTTTATGATGAAAGGGGAAATATTAGCTCATGTGAAATATAATGAGGATTTTTCAACACTTCACAAATAATCAGTTTAATCATATATATGATTAAAATGGTTACATATGGGTATAAACAAATGAAACCATGTGAAATAATAAATTCAAAGTGTTTGGAAATATAGTTCATTATGACCATAACCACTCAAATTTTGATGGAAAGTTTTCAATAGAATATATAAAATGTTTAAAATATTTTAGTAAATATAGGTAATCTTATCTAATAAAAATCTAGGCATTATAAAATTGGCTTGTCTGTGTTATAATTTTAATACAATAATGTGTGAACACTTTAGAATATGTATGTTGTACATACAGATACACACACACACACACACAGACACACACACATATATATCATTAATTATATTTCAAATTGGCTTTTTTCTATTCAATTCATGGATTCTAAAATAACAATTGTTTTCAGATGATTTATACTAGACATAAGGGTATCTTCTATTTGATGAGTTTTTCCAGTCTCTGTCCTTCAACTACAGTAATACAGCTATCACGACCTATGTATGCTTTAATTTGGTTGGCATTTCTTGTGACTTGATTGACAGTGCTTAATCTCTCATGTTTCAATCAAACCTTTTAAGGAGCATTTGAAAAAGAATATAAATATGAATCTTGATTTTTGTCTGAAAAATCTTCTGTTAACACATACTGATATGGTCTAGAAAGTATTAGCATCAAAACTTTCAGAATTAGTACAATAGAACAGATGAAGTTAACAGAAAAAATTGTGAATCTCTCTAAGAAGCTATATTGCCTCACCATCAAAGAGGACAATCACAGGTAAATCAAACATGGAGGACCCTGTCTAGAAAGTAGTTTAGAAGAGTCAGGTGCTGAGTAAAAAGTTTTAGGAATGCCTTACCCAATCTATGTAATGTATAATTTCATATATATATATATATAGAATATTATATATATTGTAAATATATGTTACATAAAAAATTTTATATGAATTATATATCATATAAATTATACATCACATATTAATTTTATATAAAATATTATATATATATATAAAAGGTTCAGGAATAATTAAAATAACCTATGTTCAATGAAATCTAAAAAATTATTTTTGTCAATTGTAAAATAAAACTAAGTATTAAGAAAGCATCCCCTCTTTCCTTAGTGGGTGGCAGTATTTTTTCTTTCTTGGTGTATCATAAACAATGGTGTAATTTAACAATTGAGCCTATCTTAAATCCAATGAAAAGTTAGTATTTTATGGTACTTGTCAATATTTATTTACTTATTTATTCATTTTTTCTTGGAGAGGTTTTGGCTATAGGGCATGTGCGCTCACCAGAAAGAGAAACAGACAGAAAGCGAGAAATGACCCCTTGGGGGGATGACCACGCCGCAATCCCTTCTCCTCCATTCTCCTTACGGGATCTTGGACACGCACATACATGCACCAGGCATGAGTTTAAGCCACCAGGTCCAGGACTCAAACCACAGTCAACTACATGGGAGTCCAGCGACATAGCCATTTCACCAACTGCTGGTCCCTGTACTTGTCAGTATTTAAATGTCTGCTTTGATGTGCCTTTTTTGAATTAAAATAATATTTTATTAAAAATAAAATTAGCTGGTGAGGGAAAAATCACTACTTATGTTAGAATTCTTACTTCTATATTTGGCATAGAAAAGAAAAGTTTTTTTAGATAATACTATAATATAAAAAGTTGTTAAGTCCTGTTCTACTGTATTTGAGAATTCCTACATGGATAGTAATTCAAAGTGAGGTTCATTTATCAATACACTCATATTATTGCATACAAATAGTTATTTTGATTCCTTAAATATAATTTTAAAATTAAACGTCAGTGCATAATGGAATTTTAATATCACCCCACAATCTGTGAAAATTATACTAGTAATACATAATTTTAGAAAGAGACAAATCAGGGATCAGCAGTTGGCATAATGGCTGTATCGCTGGAGTCCCATGTAGTTGACCATGGTTCGAGTCCCAGACCCAGTGGCTTAAACTCGCACGGAATGCATGAGCATGCATGCCCAAGATCCTGAGAGAAGAATGGAGGAGAAGGGATTGAGGCATGGCGATCCCCCCAGGGGGTGATTTCTCGCTTTCTGTCTCTCTGTCTCTGTCTTTCTGGCGAGCACACACACCCTATAGCAAAAACCTCTACAAAAGAAAAAATAAAAAGAAAGAGAAAATCAATGACAGAATACAAATTTTGTGTTTATAATAGAAGACAAAATAAAACTTAAAAGGTCATATGAAAAACAGGGCTAACAAAAACAACATGGGTTGGTGAAAACAATCAAAGGAACTTTTCCAAGGTATGAGAAAAGAGTAGAATTCTGGCCCTAATACAAGAAAGCACACCTGAAGACCTGAAGAATTTTCATATTTCAAATTGTTTTTGTTATATTCAATTCATGGATAGAATTGATTGAGGAAATCAACATGCTAATCAAATAAGAATATAGCTGAATTCAAATACTATTCATGAGAAAGGGAAAGTCAGAATAAATTGATTGGTTCTGATCAGTTATTTGGTATAAAAATGTCATACCTTTTCTTAAAATTAACTTTCTTCTTGAACTAAGATCAGTACAATGCAGTATTTTTTAAGCTCCTGATGTAAACCCACTTGATTCATACCAAAAATAAAATAACAAATAAAACGTATTTGTAATCTACTACGTATTATTGGAAGGAAAAAATAATAAATGTAATTTTAAGTCCTGTGATGGATGCTCTGATAAATACTAGACTATCAGAATAGATTCAAAGGCAATTATCAATGATCTGGACTAATATGATCTATTCTCAGCATTATCCAAGTTATGTATGCCATTACATTATTCAGTACCTGAAAAAATAACAAATGGACAAGCAGGGTAATTAATTTACCGTATTTTATAAATGCATTTGTCTAAATTCAGTACATTTAAATTTGAACATAGGCTGTAATCACAACTTAATTTGCAATGGATAGCAAATAACTATCTTTGGTTTGGTATAATACATCAAGGCTATTCTCCTAATTACTGTGATTAATCAAAGGCAGTGTTAAAGAAAACATACGGAGGTTTTAGAATCATTTTTTTGAGGAAGCTTGATAACTTCTTTAGAAGTATCAGTCGATGTGCAATGAGATTTCTAATTTTGAAAAATAATTTTATTGTAAACTATAAACTTCAGTTAAGTGATATTTTAATGGGATATTTAGCGAGAGTGAGGCTAGAGACAGACTTCATAATCAGGGGAGCCAGGCATGGGACAATCAGACAAGCTCGCAAAATTAACATCGCAGAACTTATGAGGGTCTTAAATTCTCCAACAGTTGAAAACCATTCTCCAAAAAGTTTACTGGGATTATACCTGTGATAGGCAGGTAGCCAGTAATGAGTGGGCAGTCCTAAGAAAATAGCAGAAGGACACATGCCACATCAATTACAACTTATCAGGAGTTACAACCAAACCCTCCATAAAAATGTCTTCTTCCCACCCAGCTTCTGACACTAGGAAGGTGAAGCAAATCTCATTTTTTGTCTTTGGTACCTGAGGAAGATACACAGGGATGATTGTAAATTTCCTGGTTATCGTTCCTCATAAATGTAAAAAGATCTAATCAGACATTTTGGTCATTTGGTCCTGATTCCCACTGGGGCAATAAACTAATTGGGCAGTTCATCCTTATAAGGATGCTCCTATCATCATGGCTCACACTGGGCATGCGCGGTTAGGTAATCAAATTCCTCAAATTCTTCACCTGTGAGAGAGATGCACAGGCAAGCTCAGGAGAAAGCCAGCAAATTCAAAGAACATAGATAGTAAGACAGCCCTCCTATTGTTAAATATTCATTATCACCTTAGTAATAAAAATAACACCTAATCAGTTCAAAACTCTGTTGCTACCTAGCAACCAGCCCTCCCAAAAGTCTTTTGGGTGTATCTCTTTTCTAAAATCTTTCTTTCCTATTAAATTCTCTTTTCAACCTACTTTTATTGTGGTTGTGATTTTATTTTGTACCTAGGGATAGGTCTTTAATTTTAGTGATCTGAACCCAAAGAACCAAGGATTTTATAAAACACAGCTCAGCACTCTCCCATCCTATGACACACCCCTTTCAGGTTTGAACTGGAATATTGGCAACTTTTCTTATTCGATTTGTAATTTTCTTTATAACCTCCCCCCATTATTTGTAAGCAGCAGTTCTTAAAGTAAATTTTCCACAGACTCCTCTCTCAGACGCCAACAAGTAATTTAAAGCCAAAGAGTTCTGGTAGATAGCATTGCTCATCTGGGTTGGCTGCAGGGCTACTATATTAAGGGCTTTTGTAACTAAGTATTTTGCCTACAAGATGGAGAATAGTGTTAGCAGAAACCTTTTGCCATACTTCCGAGTGGCCATGTGATGTCTGCCAACCCTATGGCAAGGACCACAACAATAGACAGAAACAAGGGATGACAGCACATCACAGTAAGAGAACTAATGTAGAAAAGAAGAGCAGTCTATATACTTTGCCAGTGGGTTGATTCTGCCATACATAGAATACTCAGCTTCCATAGTGTCAAAGCAGGGCTGTAGTGCTCTTCAGTCTCTGGGGTTGTAGCTTGCTTTTTACAGATGATCAGCTTACATGCTGTTTTTGGATCAGAAGTGTTTTTCTAGGCTCAAGAAACTGGCTTTACTCTGTTATGTTAAATCCAGGGGACCACCTCACCTACCTTTATGTCTGGGCTATGCAAGAAAGTTGAGGGATGATGAAATGTTGATTCAATGTAGTCTCAAGAATCGTCCAGCCAAGGTGGGTCGCCTGGTGGAAATGTCTAACAAAGGTTGGGACCAGGAATTGCTATTTTGCCATCAGTGAACTTTTACTACTCCCATGAGAGGTAACTTCCTCTCAGGTTTGAACCAAGTGCTCTCATAGTGAGTAAAGGGGGTCTCATTTTACTGATGGGCATGGGAACAGAGTTGCTGTTAGTGCCATGTGTCCCTGTTGTTCCTCTAGAGGCTATGAGCTTTGCATCCTGGTCTGGTTTGTGATTTCCCAGGGTAGTGATGATGTCTCCTCTTTTATGTCCCCAGCACTGCATAACTGCCATCCTTTTAGGGGCCTACACAGCATCTAAAAGTTCAAGGATTTCTCTGCTATATTTTATGCCCTTCCCACGCACATTGATTAATCCCTTCCCTTTATATAAGGCCCCATGTGCATGGAGAGTAGTAAAGGCATATTTTTGAGTCTGGGTATATATTGACATGTACCACTCTTCCAGCTGGAAGGCTTCAGTCAGTACAATGAGTTCTGCCTTTTGTGCTGATGTGCCTTTTGGTAGAGGTTTTACCTCAGTGATAGAATCCAGTGTTACTGCAGAGTACCCCACCAAATGTTCCCTATCCTTTATGAAAATGCCCCCATTTGTGAAGTACTCAGCATCCAGGTCTGGGAGGGGCTGATCTATTAAATCTAGTCTGCTGGAAAAGACTTTGTCCATGATTTTGATGCAGTCATAATCCAGCTGACTTGATCCAATAAGTAGCAGAGTAGCAGGGTTCAAGGTACACACAAATTGTAGGTGGGTAGGAGGGTTTTATATAGCATTCCCTGGTGTTCAACCCTCCTAGTATTAGCCAATAGTCTTCCTTATACTGCATCAGTGTTAGTACCAAGTATGGTACTTGTCCCAAGACCAATTTTTCAACTTCTGATACCAGGAGGGCTGTGGCTGTGAACAGCTGCAGACAGAGTGACCATCCTTGTGCAACTGAGTTAAATTGCTTGGAAAGATAAGCTACTGGATGATGCCATAAATCCAACTTCTGGGTCAGTACCCCTATAGCCACACCAGTGCATTCATTTAGGTATCAAAAGAAAGACTTGAATACTTCTAGGAGGCCCAAGTTAGAGGCATTGATGAAAGCCTCTTTAATTTCCTCAAAATCCTTTTGTTGTGTTCACTCCTATAAGAGAGGTTCCTGTTTTCCCTTCTTTGTGGCCTCATAAGGTTTTGCCATGAGGAAGAAGCCAGGTATTCAGATCCCACAAAACTTGCAGCCCCAAGAAATTCTCTAATTCAGCAACTGGCAGACAGAATGGAATCACACAGACAGCTTGTTTTTTGTTTGTTTGTTCCCTCCCCCCACCACCCCCCCCACCCCCCGCCGGGCTGAGTTGGCTCTTTACTTGGGACACATGTAGTCCACGATATTTGACTCTCTCTTGGCAGATTTGGGCCTTTTTCTTTGAAACCTTGTAGCCAGCTTCACATAAGAGGGAGAAGAGTTGTCATTTTAAAGTAATGTTCTTTTACTTTCCCAGTAGCGGCTGGTTGTCCACATACTAGAATAGTACACAGCCATGTTGGTTGGCCTAGAGGCTTTTAAATCAGACTCATGTGTGTTAAAGATGGTCAGAGAATTTTTGAATCCCTCTGGGAGTCGAGCCTAGGTCCACGAACCTTTGTCTCTGTTTTCAGGGGTTTCCCATTGAAAGGGGAAGATTGGCTGACTCTAAAAGGCCAGGTGGATACAAAAGAAGGCATTCTTCAGGTGTAAACAAGTAAATGTGGCAGCTTCTGGACAAATAAGAATGTTATTCTTACACTCTTCAGGAGAGTGTAAGAATTTGGGACCAAAATTGGGTGAAAATGTCCAGTGACCTTATTTGCTATCTGCCAGTCCTAGACTGGACTGTAATAATAAGTTCTTTGTATTTGGACTGATGAAACAGGTGTATTGCAAGGGACCGACATGGCTGGTGAATCTTATACTTCAGGGGCCCTTCTTAGTGCTTTTGGATTCTCCATTTGCACCTTGTGAGGAATGAAGTACTGTCCAGAAAGATTGTGGAACTAAAACCTGGGGCTGGACCTAAGACTGGGGAATGTTCAGAGCCAGTCTGGAAGAATTCTGTTTAGCCCATACTCAGACACCTTGAAAGGAAGCTCAGATTCCAGTTGTGGCAATTTCATAAGACTGTAAAGGCATCATCATTCCTTCTGTCTAGGGATCAAGTGAGTCAGGATTTTTTACTTCCGGTTTTCCTTTAGTTAGGACTTTACAGTCACAGGAGTTGAAAGTTGTATGAGCCTGCAGCTTTCCTAAGAAGTCTTGACCTATTAATACCACTGGACAGTTGGGGAAATATAAAAACTCATTAATGACCTCATGGCCACTGAGAGTGCGTTGTTGAGACAGTAGGAAGAGATGATATGCTTGGCTGCCAGTGGCCCCACAATAGTTGCCTGTCTGTGTTGAGGGGGCCTACAGGTCTGGTAACTATAGAATATTCTGCCCTGGTGTAGACCATGAAGTCAATGTGTTAGTCTCCCTACATTCATTAGGCTCCTGGGTTCTAACAAAATGGAGCTCAGTCTGTCCTAAGCTTTCTCAAAGTCTCCTGTGGAGGCCAGTCCAATAAGATCATCCACAGGGGCCCCATAGGGCTGTGGCGCTGGTTGGTATCAGCCCTGGATCACCTGGCCTTGCCCTGTCAGAGGGAGAGCTGCCTGAAGACTGCATGGCCAATAGTAACGTTTGTTCTTCCAATGGCCCTTCTGGTGGTAGTAGGCACTTTGATCTTACTCCGGATTCATCCCCATATGAGATGTCCATCTGCCTTGATTTTTTTAATGTATAAAATCTTTTTATAAAATTTCCTTTATAATTTTCCTTTAGATTTTGTTCATTAACTCAAACTCTCAATAATAACATGCTTTAGTCTTTTGATTTTTTTGTCTCTTTACTTTAGCCATTATGGAATAATTCAGCCATCTTATTTTAGGACAATAATTTTCTCATACAGAACTCTTTGTATATTAAAACTTTTTCTTTGGATTCCTCCCTTTTTAGGGATACATCTTTATAGTTATAACTTTGTATACGAGACAGTATGTTAACCAGAATTTTAACTTTTAGCAACTCGAGCTTTTAGTATATGCCAGCAGCTTGCAAGCATATATTTATTTTACAAATAACAACGGTAAAAACTACTTAACAAATCCCCAATATAGAACCAAAAAAATCCCATTAATAGATCCAAAATCTTTCATTTTTGTAAAATTTAAAAGACTGACAATCCAAATAATTAAAGCCTGTGATTTTGTTAAAACATTTCCTTGTTTTTAGTTAATTCTGGTTCTGTTTAATGGCGGGCTTAGAAGTCCAGAAAAACAATCGGTTTCTCTATAGGAACTGAAAATGTATTTATTATTATTATTTTTTAAGCAAGTGTAATGATTAGATACTTACAAGAGTATATCTCTTTTTCAACCTTTTATGAATTTCTTTAAAGACATAACAGTTTAAGATTCTAGTCATTTGAAAAAGCTTTTTAGAAAGGCAAATAAAGTAATTAACCATGGAGGAAAATATCCAAGCACCCTAGGGATCAAAAAGGGTTAACTCAGTGTCTGTGGGCACCAAAACTAAAGAAATAATACATGACAGATTACAACAGTCAGATATGTTTTCAAAATTGCAAGATTTACTTTCATAGTTTTCAGTCACTAGTTTTGTAACTGAACCATAAGAGAACCAAAAATCAAAGTTTAGAAAAATCAGTCTTATCTAACAGCACTAAAAACTTTTTTGTAACCATTATGTCCTGATTATCAGTGAGAAACAAGATATTAGAGAAGGCTAGCCACTAATCCATTTGTTTTTCTGTTGATCAGATAGTCATCATGTAACATATAACGCATAACCTATAATTACCACCTGTTTTATTAACTCAACCATATTAAGACAAATATGATGTCGCCTGGTCAATAAGCCCAGGACAAACTATGTGTTGTAAACTGTGAGGATCTTCATTTATTAAACTTTTTTTTCCTTATTCAAAGCCAGCTATTTACTTAAGTCATGGAAATTTGAGAGCATTTAAGTTAATTTGTATGAGTGCTCCTCTTATAAATTAAATTGAATGGAATTTCTTAAGGCCTTTTGTTATGTTCCTCTCCATAACAGAGGTTGCTACTTCCCCCTCCTTTGAATCTGATCATTTTGGCAATAATAGAGAGGCATTCAAGTTTCCTTCAGTGGCATTTGTAAGGCACCTTGGTGCCTAAGGGGAGGGAGGGATCATCATCAGGGTTCTTCTTGTGCTTCCAGACCGGAGTATAAGGTGTTAAGTTTGCAGTTCTGGAGTGATTCTGGTCAGGTGTAGCTAAAATGACTTAGGGGGAGGGGTAACCTCAGGGGTGTGGCCAAGGTTCCAGCCTCTGTTTGCACTGTGTGCTGGCAATAGTGACTTAGTGGAAGAGGTGGCCAACCCCCCATTCTGTCTAATAACCCCTCAGAGGGCTAGCCCACTCTAAATGGGGGCAAATTTATTTCACAAAGCACTTAGAGTCTTCCGGAAGCAAACTTAATACCATAATCTCCTGAATATCCCTTCCTGAAGTTTTTCACAATACACTCTGAGAGAGTAAGTTTACTCTGTATACCACCCATTCTCTTCCCCTTAATAATGACATTCACAGGGCCAGCAGGTGGCATGGTGGTTAAAAGTGCTGGACTCCCACATGGCCGACTGCAGTTCAAGTCCTGGACCTGGCGACTTGCTTTCTCACTTTCCCTCTCTCTCTTTCTCTGACTCTGATCGAACTGGAAAATAATAATAATAAGTAAAGTTAAATAAAAAAATAATTCTTAAAAAAATAATGACATTCATACACAAGAAGGGAAGAGGGTAGAGGTAAAGCTAAATAATTGCTTCGACAGTCTCAGGCCACTCCCCTTGGGAAGATATTTCAGGTGCTTCTTAACATTTGTGGAATGGTATAAATTCCACATCAGGCTCCCTCCACAGAGGGCCACCAGAAGGGGTATGAAGATCACCATGGAACTGCAGATTAGGACTCTACTCTTGTCAGTCACATTCATTCTCAGTCACACATATCCACTCCAATGCCCAATGCCTAAGAGTTTAGATTTTTTTTTTTTTTTTTTTTTTTTTGTTTTTTCTCATCTCCACTACAACACTACAAGATTACTAGAGACAACTCTGAGGAGGTGATCAAATTTCCCCTTCTGCCTCTTAGGAGGCAGGTTCAGTCTCAGATGAACCTGGGTCCTTACCAATTCTGTGGAAAGTGCTCCCTGATCTGGTTCCTGAGCTTCACCAGGTTCCATTGTGTTTCCAGGATGTAGGGAGCAGCCAAATCTAAGCTAACAATGGTGACCTTTAAAGAGCAGAGCACAGACTCTTTCACTTGGTATGATGCTGCAAAGCCAGCAGAGGTTAAAGAAAACTATGTTGCAGCCAGAGAAGGCCAGATGGGGCTAATTTAGAGGCACTGGATGCAAGATATTACATAGCTGCAGTTGATAATAGAGACACATGGTTTTACCTTCTGCTTCTCCCATCCCTCATTGCACTATAAAGGAATAAAGCTGGGGGGACCAGCAGATGGCATAATGGTTATGTCACTCGACTCCCATGTAGTCAACCGCAGTTTGTAGTCCTGGAGTTGGAGACTTAAAACATGTGCCGGATGCATGTGCATGCATGCCCAAAATCCCAAGAGGAGAATGGAGGAGAAGGGATTGTGGCAAGGCCATTCCCTCTGGGGGATGATTTCTTGCTTTCTGTCTCTCTGGCAAGTGCACACTCCCTATAACAAAAATCTCTCTCAAAAAAAAAAAAAGTCTGGGAATGACTGGGCCCCCGTGTTCTCCATCAGATATCTAGTTCATCCGATCCCCACTTTCTCCCTACTTGTTTGTGTATTCTTTCCAAAATCTACTGCCACTCACACTCTGGGGGTCCCCTCCTCCCTTTTTTGCCTAACAGGTCTTGGCACCAGGAGCCACAGTCCAGCCTGCAGGGAAGGCTTCTAATCTACAGAACAACTGGTCCACTGGTGCCAGGTGAGATCACCTCTACCTGACGTTCCAGGGGCCATGCCTCAGTGAAAAGGGAGGTGGAAACACACCATCTCTGAACTCTCCTCATTTCTCAGTCAATGCATAAGAAATGTAGTAGGATGCTTTTTGCAGGAAACTGATTTATTAGTGCCGGCACTGACTCAGTGGATTTGCATCCATAGACTGAGTCCTGAATATCTTGGGTCTCTTCCTTATATTCACTTTATTTCTTTTGTCTAACTTATAAGGTTATACACACTTTTACAAACTCCTGATTAAGTAACTTATATGATAAGGTTGCTATAGAATTATGCAGATACCCACTGGGCTACTTGGAGTGTTAGATACACAAGCATATATGAAGTTTCAGAGTTGCTAAGTTGCTATGGAAACAGGGCTACACGATTACCACAGGTTGCAGGAGTGTACTTAAATTCCAAGTATGCCTGTTATTTTCCTTTGTTCTGGAAGACTCTCCTACCACAATATCTTATATGAATGCATTTGCATAATTCATTTATAACCCTTTTCCAAAAAATTGATATACTTCATAAGCAATTTGGGAATAATCAAAGTTCTTTCCTCCTTAACATTAAACATTCATAAAATGTTATAAAATATTTCTTCATAATAATTGTATATCAAATTTAAAATTATAATATAGAATAAAAGACATGTATTTTGCAGCATCTCTATTGCCTTAATATTAGTTTGAGGAACCCTGTAATATTAAGTGTGAACACCCCACCATCTTCTCTCCATCCTATGAGGGGCTAGGGTATCAATTGAAAAGATGAAGGTACAAGAAAAGAAAAAATTTCCCTAATATGTGGTTTTTGTAAACCTAGCTGGCATCACAGGCATGCTGTGTTGATGAGCCTTAGGCCTAATCATGTTCTAAAATTTTTCATTCATATATTTATTTAATCCAATCATTCCAAAAGTTTTCACTCAGCATGTGTTTTCAAGCAATCATGATGTTTAATCATTAATTGTATCAAAAAAAGAAAATTATCTGCCTGCAGAAAGTTAAATCTGAGCCCATGCCTAAATAGAGCAAAGGCATTGTTCATCCAAACAATTTGTCCTATTCTTGACAAGTGTACCCTCCTCCCTAAAGTGGTGTCCAAGAATAGTAATGTTTTATTTACAAAAATATTAACATAAATATCACACTGTATCAACATTTGAATGATGTATACACTAATTCTTCTGATCCACCTTTTGAATTCATCTCTGAATTTTTAGGGTTGAGAATAGTCACTTTTATACTAGCTATAAAATTCAGAAGGAGGGCTCCATCAAAAGCATGGTCAAAAACATAATACTGTTACCCATGTATTCAGTTACATCTTCCTTTGTCTTCTGAAAGATAAGCAACAATCTTTTATGC
This sequence comes from Tupaia tana, assembly GCA_026018925.1. Classification (NCBI taxonomy): domain Eukaryota; kingdom Metazoa; phylum Chordata; class Mammalia; order Scandentia; family Tupaiidae; genus Tupaia; species Tupaia tana. The sequence continues at coordinate 165,405,193 of JAKSZU010000006.1, read as the reverse complement.
CCATGGCATCACACTTAGCAAAGGAGCACTTATTCTGGCAAGGAAGCTTTTGCAGGTTCTAATAAATTACAGGGAGTGATTGCCTATACTCAGAACTTCTGTTGCACTTGTATTTGGTAACACACACACATACACAACAAACACTTATTTCCTATTTATTTTGTTTGTCTGGATCATATGTTATGTTCTAAGTGCTTTAATGTTCACATATCGAAATGGTCTCATTGTAAGCCAAACAATATGATTGAAAGTATATACAAAAATAAATAAAGTAATTAAAAAAAAAAAAAGAGTATTACTCTTTGCCACAGGGTGCTAAGAATTGAATATGTGTTATTACATATGTTTTACATGCAATTCTATGGTATGATTGGCTAATTCTATTTAACAGTTGACAAACCAGAAGTGCAGTGTTTAAATAACTTGGTCAAGGTTATATCAATATTAAATGGTAGAATGTGAACATAAGCCCAAGGTCATCTGATGTGCTTTTAACTATTGTGCAGAAAAGTGTTAACACGGGGACCAGCAGGTGGCATAATGGTTATGTCCCTGGACTTAGTTGACTCTGGTTCTAGTCCCAGACCTGGCTATTTAAACTCGTGCTGGGTGCATGTGCATGCATGACCAAAATCCTGAGAAGAGAATGGACACGAAGGGATTATGGCATGGCCATCCCCCCGAGGAGGGGTGATTTCTCATTTTCTGTCTCTGTCTGTCTCTCAGGGCAAGGGTAAGTGCTCTATAGCAAAAATATCTCTCAGAAAAGAAAAGATAGAAAAGAAGGAAAGGAGAAAGGAAAGGCATGGCAAGGCAAGGCAAGGGAGGGGAAGAGGAAAGGCAAGGCAAGGCAAGGAAAGGAAAAAGAAAAAGTGTTAACCCACCAGGGTTAACAGCTATCTGTGAAATGGATGCTTGCAAGGCTGGCTCTGAGCTGGGATCTACTCAGATTTAAGAAATGTTCCAATCATTCCCTAAGTAACTAGAATGGCTAAATGTGTCTTAACTGCTTGTACAAATAATGCATTTTATGCTAACCATTATACAAGTAATGCGGTTTATGATTACTTCTTTTACATATGTGAAGCTCATTTTTCCTACTGGGAACCTGGAATTTTGATATGTCCCAGGCAGAGAATGACTATGTGACTGGTTCACACCTAAAAACCTTGACCGATGAGTATCTAATTACCGTCCTCTTGGACAACACTTCATATATGTTGGCACTATCAGTTGGTGAAGGAATTAACCCATCTGGTATAACCTTATTGGGGAATTCTTGCAAGCTTGTATCTGATTTGCTCTGAAGTTCACTTCATGTGCTTTTTGCTTCCTTCTCTGTTTTACTTTATTTTGTATCCCTTAATTATAATAAATCATAGCTATGAAAAAGACTATGCTGAATCCTGTGACTCTTTCTGGGGAATAATTGAACCTGAGAGTGTTCTGCAATATTTCTCCTGTGGCTAATATCAGATTTTTGCATATAGTTATAAACAGGTGGTTTTGTTGCATATTTTAAAAATATATGACCTACATATATATGAGCTCATCTATTCTTTCATATATTGCCATTCTATTTGTAAACATAAACTCAACAGTGCTTGTTATCATTTCTTCTGTATGAGTACTCGATAAATTCCATGAGCAAATTAGAAGAGCATACTATGTAACAAACACTTCATAAAATACATTTGATCAATCTAAAGTCATGAATTGGAATTGACTGTCAATTGGAGCTATATAAAAATGTTATGCATAGCATAAACACCAACAGAAGAAATGATAAACTGCTATAATTTATTTTTATTTGCTTTATTTCAAATTTAGATATGTGGTATTCTGTCAAATTAAATGATAAAAAACAGTAGTGCAAGGACTGGGAGAAAGTTGTTTGCAATTACAGAAATGTAATTGTGTTTACTGCCATATTAATTTTCTCACTACTAACAGTAGTTTTCTACATTTGAAAGATTTTTGTAAGTGATTTCTTGAATCAGAAAACTTGTTATTTTAATTTGAACAGAGGCTGGGATTCTCTTTACTGTTTGGCTGAATAAACAGTGAAGTTTACTGTTTATCTCTCCACTGAAGCTGAGATGGAAAATGCACCTAGTTCCTCCCTCCATGTGATTTCCTTTTATTGGTCAGTGAAAAACATGAGAGGTTTTATTGTAAAGCAGTTATTGCATTTGCTTTTACAAATTATGGAGATTTTTATGAAATAGGTAAATAGTCTTCAGTTAGCATGTTGCCCAATGATAATTGTCCCAGTGTGATTAACTGGAGCTAATCCAGCTCTACAAAAGATGTTTCTTTATGCTAGCTGAAGACACTCATAGTGTACTCACTCAACATTCAACTATCACAAATGTACAGAATGACCTGCAAAGATTTCGAAGGAGTGATTTGGATAGTTGTAGAAGTTGAGAAAAAGGCATTATTTATATGTAGTTGTACTTGGTGCTAACAGGAAAGTGGATGCTGAGCAGTGAGATAGTCTGCAAATTCATCTTTGCATTTGCTGTTCCTTTTGTTTAGAATGGTTTACAAACATACATAAATATACATGCTTTTTTAGTGCAGAAAATGTAAATCATGCCGTTATAGTTTTATAATACACATTTTCCATGACAATACATCTCTATATCTCTCTAATTTTTTCATACTCAGATCATTACAGATACATTAGTTTCTCAGAGAGATCACTTCTCACTATTCCATGAAGCTACCAAATTTTAATGAGACACACTACATGCAATTTTAAAATACCGATAGTATCTATAAGCTAATTTTCAGTAATGTTTATGGAAACTAAATACTTTTCTTTCTTCATAAATCGTAATGCCTGTCATGCCATAGGCCTGGTGATCAGAAAAATTCTTCAAATTTACTGTAATGAAAGACAGTAATGTTGTTGTTTCCTCATCTATTTCTCTCTCTACATAAATTATATTTCTATATTTATTCAGCCACTATGTTTAATCATCATAGCTGTTTAAAAGAGGTGGTCATACTATTTGATTGGGAGAAGGGGCAGCAAAAAGGACAAAACATATCTTAATCAAAACCATTTTATACAAATTAGTGAGTTATTTATTTATTTTGGAGAGAGATTTTTGCTATAGACGGTGTGTGCTCACTGGAGAGATAGTGACTGAAAGACAGAAACAAGAAATCACCCCACAGGGGACTTAGTCATGCCACAATCTCTTCTCCTCCATTCCCCTCTCAGGATTTTGGGCACTCATGCACATTATACCTGGGATGAGTTTCAAGCCCTGGAGTCTGGGATACGAACCATGGTTGGCCATGTGTGAGTCCAGCACCTTAACCACTACACCACCTGTTGGCCCTAATTTTGAAGAGTTTTAAAATGATAGTTCTAAGGACCAGTAGATGGCATAAAGGTTACATTGCTGGACTCTCACATGGTCCACTGCAGTTCAAGTCCTGGACGTGGATGCTTGAATCTCATGCTGGGTGCACATGTGCGTGTGCCCAAAATCCCAAAAGGAGAATAGAGGAGAAGGGATTGTGGTGTGGCCACCCTCCCTGGTGAATGGGAGTGATTTCTCACTTTCTGTCTCGATGGCATGCACAAGCGCCAGACAACAAAAATCTCTCAAAAAAAAATAAAAAATAATAAGATAAAATAAGTTGATAGTTCTAATTCTCTGTGTCCAGGGACAGAAATGCCAAGTACCTCCTTGTGATTATAAGTTACATTATTCTAAACAAAGTATGACATTCTCATTTGATTAAAATTGGCACAATGGCTAAATATGATAAAAATAACAGTTCTTGAGGACTTGGCACTATTCTAATCTCTTTACATATAAAACCATATTTAGTTCTTATGGCTACTCTAAGAATTGGTTCTGTTATTTAATTTCTAATTTATGCATAAGGAGACTGAGGTGCAAAGTAATAACTTCAAAAAGTTAATTATTTAAGATTTTATTATTATTTTATTATTTTAAATTTGTCACAGGGCACGTGCCCTAAAATAATTTTGAAAAATAATAAATAAAATAAAATACTTTAAAAAAATTAAGACAACCTTGTCGCCTCCGCACTCCATCAAGATGCCCACTGAAGTGACAAGCCTGACATTCTGTGAGCTCTTCTGCCTGGAAGGCCGTGCTGAAGAGACCCATGGCTCATCTCTTTCCCCACTTGCCTTTAAACTCTTAAAAGTGCCAGAGAGACAGAGGTGCAGAGAGACTGTGTCTCATTCCCTGCCACATGTCTCTGAATTCTAAGACTGCAACATTTTCCGAAGCTTGTGGCACACAGGCACCTCTTGATCCCTTCTGTCTTCCTCAATTAAAATTTAGCAGCACAGTCCCAAGCACACCTGTTCTCTAGAAATGGGAAGGACTCTGAATCATCCAAATCTGGTGACAACAGTTCAGGTTGTTGGTGAGCATCAGGGAGGTAGATCACCAGAGGAATCGCCTATCACCTACTCCCACATGCCTTTGAATGCTCAGAATTAACTCGAATTTAGGAAGAAACAGAATTGTTAGAGATGAAGACGGCAATACAAGATATTAAATCTTCCCTTAGTATTAAAATCAGATTAGATAATGCAGAAGAGCGAATCCCAAATGTAGAATACAAAACTTCTGACCTAAAAAAAATTCATCAAAAAAATAGAGAAAACAACTAAGAAAGTTGAGGACAATATATGAGAAATACTAGATCCCATTTAATGCCCAAACATTCAGATAAATAAAATGAAGAAAATAAGAGAATTGATAATCTATTTCATGAAATCCTGGAAGAAAATTTTCCATACTTAGACATTCAAAAATCCAGATCCAAGAAATACGAAGGACACCAAATAGAATCAACCCAAGATGATCATCTCCAAGACACATTATAGCCAGAATGACCAAAACCACAAATACAAGACACTAAAATTGGCAAGAGAGAAACATCAGGTTACTTACAAAGGTTAATATCAGACCACTCATTGAAAATATATAAATATCTATGCATCCAACTCAGGAGCACTTAAATATTCGAAGAAAGACTGCTAGAGCTAAAAGGAGAGATAGGTTGCAACCCTATAATTGTTGGGGATCTCAACACCCCATTATCTCTTTCAGATAGATCTTCTAGATAAAAAAATAAACATAGAGATACAGGACCTAAACAATAGTATAAATCAAATGGACTTCACAGACTTCTATAGAACTTCCCACCATACGAAAACAAAATATACATTTTTCTCACACTCACATGGAACTTTTTCAAAGATCAATCATATGATAGGGTACAAATCAAGTCTTTACAGATTCAAAAGCATAGACACTAATTCTACCATGATGGAATTAACTTGATATATATTTCAGAAAAAGTCCTCGAAAATATACAAACACGTGGAAACTTAACAACCTATTCCTGAATGACTTCTCAACTACCAAAGAAATTAAGTCTGAAATCAAAAGATTTATGGAAACAAAGAATAATGAGTACATGAGTTTCCATAATCTATGGGATATACAAAAGGAGTCATAAGAGAAAAATTCATAGCAATTATTGCACATAAGAATAAAATGGAAAGGTGGCATATAGACAACCTAACATCATGTCTCAGGGAATTAGAAAAACAACAACAAAAATGCCAGGAGAAAAGAAATAATAATGATTCGAGCAGAAATAAATGAAATAGGAAATAAATGATCTATGCAGAAAATAAATGAAAGCAAAAGCTGGTTCTTTTAAAAGATTAACAAGATCAAAACACCATTAGGTAGACTGATTAAGAAGATAAGAAAAATAAACTAGAAAAATCAAATACATAATGAATCAGGCAATATTACAACAGACAAAATAGAAATATAAAACATCATTAGAGGATACAATGAATGACTATATGCCAACAAACAAGATAACATGGATGAGATGGACAAATTCCTGGATATATATAATCTACCAAGATTAAATCAGCAGGGCATAGAAAGTCTGAATAGACCCTTTAAGCCATGAGATTGAATCAGTAGTAAATAACCTCCAATAAAGAAAAGCCCAGGTTCTGAGGACTTCACTTCTGAATTCTACAAACCTTTTAAAGAAGAGTTAACCTCCATTCTACTTAATTTATTTCTGAAGGTCCAATGTATGTAGGATAATTAATCTTTAAAGTCTCCTAGTGGTTTTATTCTATTTCTGACTAAGACACCTTTGTTAGTAGATGTATGAAGTATATATATGAATTTAAAAATTTGTCTTAAGTGTAACCTCTCTGTACATCTTTATTGATCTAGAAAGAAATATCTGCTCCTTCATTTGTGCATGTAACATAATTGGTACAATTCCTTATTACAGCAGGTATTACTTTGATTCTGACACTTCTGTCTCACTAGAATATGAATTATTTTATATCAATCATTATGTGTCTAGTGATTAATACATTTTTATTTTTGTGTTTTTGTATAGGGTTTCTTGTATTATTTTATTTGTTGATTTGAATCATAACTTAAAATTTAACTACCTTCATATCCATTCATCAGACAATTCCCTTTCATCCTCATTGTCATCACTGTTATGGTAGGTAGTATTATTGGTTCTATAACATCCATTGCAACCCCAGATAATCAGTTTAGAACTTTAAAACAGTGACACTTTTTCATCCTTTTTGCCAGTACTGGGATGTCAATGGTTAGATGTAAACTAAATTGAGCCAATGAAATAGAGAAAAAATTTGCTTAGTGCTTCAAGGATTAAGACAACAAATTTTGTCTTTTCTTTTATATGGAGAATATAAAGCATGATGTCAAATTGTTCCTAGAAATCATTTTATAATCAGTAACAGAGTCAATGTAAGGATGAAGATGATGATGGAAACGAGAAGAAAGGCAGAAATACCTGGTTTCTGATGACATAACTGAACTCCTGAATCAGGTACCTGTAGGATGGATCCTACCTGAATTCATGAGATAATGCTCTCACAATATTTCAAGAAATAATAATATGTGCATATTGTTTAAATAAAAGGAATTAATTTTTTTAGAGAAAAAAATTTTTTTACACACACCTGAGAGACAGAAAGAGAAGAACAGAGGGTAGGCCAGCCCCAATGGGGGTGGGGGGTGTGATCACACCACAATCCCTTATTTATTTCTACATCTGTTTGGATTTTAGACACACATGCACATGTGGCAGGCATGTTTCTCAAGTTGCCATGGGCAGGATTCAAATCATGTAGTGGACCTTGTGGGTTTGGGCTTCCTTAACCACCAAACTACAGGCCAGCTCTCACATTCAGAAAATATGCTAATATTAACTTCCAACAGTTACTGAGTTCTTACTGAATTACAAGTACTCTACTACATTATTCACATTCATTTTTACATTTTATTCCTATTTTTTAAAAGAGGTTTTTTGCTATAGGGTGTGTGTGCTTGCCAGACAGAGAGAGACAGAGATACAGAAAGTGAGAAATCACCCCCCAGGGGGATGGCAACACCGCAATCCCTTCTCTTCCATTCTCCTCTCGGGATCTTGGGCACGTGCGCACACGTGCCCGGCTTGAGTTTTAAGCCGCCACATCCCAGACGCGAACTGCGGTCGACTACATTGGAGTCCAGCGACATAGCCATTACGCTAACTGCTGGTCCCCATTACAATTTAGTCGGAGACTCTCTAATAATGATATTTTACGGATATTCTCAAAAATCTGTAAAATAGATAGTTGTATTTCTGTTTTAAAGATTTGAAATTATATGTTGGAAAAGTTAAGTAACCTTAACCTATCTATGATCACGTAAATTACAGAGTTAGGATTTAAATCTAAGAATTCCTAATTGCAAATCCTGTATGTTTAGGATTATGGTACATATCAACCTTACAGATTTAAATGTAATATCTGAATATAGAAGTTTCTAAACCAAATTAACGTGTTTTAAAAAATTTTCTTGACACATAATATTTATGGGTACACTGTGATACTTGTGGTACATGAATACAATGTGTAATTATCAAATCAAGGTAATTAGTATATCCATCATTTTTTTGAGAGATTTGTGCAATAGAACATGGACACTCGCCTGAGAGACAAAGAGAGAGAAAGTGAGAAATCACTCCCCACAGTGGATGGCCATGCCACAATCCCTTTTCCTCTATTCTTCTGTTGGGATTTTGGTCACACATGCATGTGTGCCCAGCATGAGTTTTAAGCTACAAGGTCTGGGACTTGAACTGAACTGCAGTGAGTCACATTGGAGTCCAGAGTCTTAACTATTTTGATGCCACCTGCTGGCCCCAGTATATCCATTACTTTCTTTTTTTAGGGAGATTTTTACTATGACATATGTGTGCTCACTGGAGAGAGACAAAGAAAGACACAAACAGAAAGCAAGAAATCACCCCCCCCCCCAAGGGGGGCCACGCTGCAATCTCTTCTCCATTCTCCTCCTGGGATCTTGCGCAAGTTCCCAGCATGAGTTTGAATCCACAGAGTCCAGGAATCGAACCATGGTCGGCCATGTGGGAGTCCAGCATCATAATCTCTATGCCATCTACTGGTCCCAAGTATTTCCATCATTTTAAACATTTGTAATTACTTTGTGATGGGAACGAGGTCCTCTATTTTAGCTAATCTGAGATGTATCACAAATTATTAATAATAGCTACACCAGAACCTGCTCCTCTTATCTGTCTGTAAGTTTGTACCTTTTAACCAACCTCCCCTGTCCACTACCATTCCCAGCCTTTAGTAACCACTATTTCATGCTCTACTTCTACCAAGTTATCTTTTTGTTTTTTAATTTCCACATATGAGTGAGAACATATATTCTCTTTCTGAGCCTTGTCTATTTCACTTAAAATGTTCTCCAAGTTCACCCATGTTGCCTTAAATGACTGTATTTCCTTTATTAATGGCTGAAGAGTATGCCATTATATACATATATCACTTAAGCTGATTTCATATCTTGGATAGTGTAAATATTCCTGTAATAAACATAAGAGTGAAGAAATCCCTACTACACACTGACTTCCATCCCTTTTGATATATGTCTTTTAGTGGAATTTCTGGATCACATGGAAGTTCTAATTTTAGTTTGATGAAGAACCTCCATACTCTTATTTATTATGGCTGTACCAATTTACATTCTCACCAATGGTGTAGAACAAACTATTCCCCATTTTATATGTTAGTCTGGGTTTGTCACATATGGCCTTAATTGTGTTGAGATAGGTACTTTCTATACCTAATTTGTTGACTGTTTTTATGATGAAGGGATATTACATTTTGCCAAGAGATTTTTCCATGTCTATTTTTAATGATCATAAAACCATTAATGGGACAAAGAAATGTGGTATTATCTATTAAAGATATTTTGTAGTTTTACCAACTGGACTAGGGAGAAATGTTCGCCTGTTGAAATATTCATTTTGTAAGCTAAATAATGGGATTGAATGTATAAAAGAAATAGAAAATGTGAAAAAAATAAATTGATGATCTAATTTCACAACAAAAAAATAAAGTATTTAAAGTCATAAGCTAAAAAAAATAAATAAATAAATAAATAAATAAATAAATAAATAAATAAATAAAATCTTACTTAAAATGGAACTTGATCTAGGCAACTTTCATAACAAAAATTTAAAAAATCAATCTATTCATTAAATATTTACTGAGTATCTTTTAGGCTACATGAGAAGTTGTGATGAACAAGATAGTTATAATGCTTGCCTTCAAAGAATCTATATTCTGTGTGATCCTATGCTTATAAACTCTGTAATCAGTTAAAAATTCAAATGTAAGTCCAGGATTAGGATTACTAGAAAAGCAAACTTTTCTAGTTTAGCAATAGTAATTTAACAGAATAAATTTTGAATACAAATACATTTAAATGTGAAATGGCATGTTTTATCAATACAACTTTTATTTGTTTTTTTAAGTTAAAAAGTCAACGCATAAAATTTATATTTTAGATTAAAAGTAAATAATTTATAAAGCCCGTCTTTTGTTCCTATTCCTCAGTAAGTATTCTAACTTTTTTACTTATTACAGTGCTGCTTATTAAGTGAAGCAAAAGAGTGAGTTCCTTGAATAACTGGTATCCAAAAGTATTTTTCCTCTTATACATCAAGCATTACTCTTTGCAGCTTACTATTACATTAAGTTTGGAATGAGTGGTTCCCTCTCTGTCAGAATAATTTCAGTGCACTGAATTATCTCTTTGCTTAAAAATTTACAGACACTGACTTTTTTAAGATCGAAAAACCTTTTATTAAATATCTAATAGATGTACCTCTAGTGTCAAAACAAAATTAAAATAGGACAATTACAAAAGAAATTAACTAAAATAAAATTTGCATGGTTTTATATATAAATAAAACTATACTGAAGTAAGTGAAATCTTCAAAGTATATTTTTATCTATCGACAAAAATATTGATGAAGATATAGCCTAAGGATGTCATTCCCCTTCCTTACTTTCAACATCGCCTAACAGATCTCCAGAGAAGTTCATAGTAATAAATAATAGTTTTTTTCTATAAATTTTTAACATTTTGTTTCTTTCCTTTAGGCTTATCTTTTAGATCATGACTTACTGTGTAGGTAATTGATCTTTATAAATATCTCCATATATTTCAATCAACTTTCTGTAGGATATTTTTCCTTGTCTTTAATTCCTCTTTCATTGTAGAACATTCTGGAATTCTCCCCTTTAGTGGTAAATTTTTAGTTTCCTCTCAGGTTGGCATTTGGGGACATTGTGGAAGACTAGTTGGCAGCAAAGTGAGGATTAAACAGGCACCTCTTTCCTCTATGTCCTAAAATTAGTTGTAAATCAACCAATTGATAGCCTGAAGTTACTGCTTTTAACTTCTGGCTGGACTCGGGGGTCCCAGGAGTTTTTCTTGAGGTTCAAGCCAATGTCTTCTTACTTCCTGAAAGAGTAGCTGTAAAACTTTGTGAAAAGGATTTTGGTAACTGAAAGTAATGACTGCATTAGCATGCAATTTCTAGGCAACTTGCCCTTCATTTCCTTCAAAAGGAAGGAGCAGAATCTGATCATATCTCTGGATTTGTTGTTGTTGTTGTTGAATAAGGATTTACAAAAAATCCTAGTGGTCTCATTATTTGTAGAACTAACCCAGAGCCAAGAGGAAAGGTGTTCTGGCAGTTGTCCAGCATAGCTGTGAAACTCACCACACACCATGTTTACAAACACACTGGGTAAGGCCTCTTGAAATGCTCCAAGGTACAAAGGGGTACATTATATATCCACAAGAATATTTGAGGATGGTAAATAGACATCAGTTCTTAAAAATAAAGATCAACATCTTTAAATGATGCCTTTTCACTTAAGTTTAAATTCCTTTAGGATATTAGGGAGAAAAATAGAGAGGCACGATATTTATGGGACCCAGAAACGAATTATTGTCTCTTGATTATAATGTGTATAGTATCCTCAACTAGACTGATGTGAAGTGTATTCATGTTGGGAGAATTCACTTTATAAGCTAAGTGATATATAGTGATTTAATGTATAAAAGAATTTAAAATAAAAAATAAAATAAAATGAAGATTTAGTGTTATAATCTTTCACCTATGCACACTTGTTTTCTTTCTCTGAGGCAAGGCTGCAGTGTGGGTCAGTACTATTGCCAACTCTAGACACAAAGTAAAGAGTCAAAACCAATAACAAAACTGATAAAGTTGAAATGCCAAGAAAGGGTAGAATAAATACAAAAATGCAGTCTACATTGGAAACGGGGGCAGAAACTTGGCTTGTGTTAGCATATAAAGCAAGTAAAAATAGTAAAAGGAAGACATTCAGTTGGATAATTGTGAAAAATGTGTTGGTTACTCTCCCTTTAAAAATCCACAGTGGGGACCAGCAGATGGCATAATGGTTACATCGCTGGACTCCCATGTAGTCAGCTACAGTTCGAGACTTGGACCTGGTGCCTTAAAACTTTAAAACTTACATTGGGTGCATGTGCATGAGTGTCCACAATCCCAAGAAGAGAATGGAGGAAAAGGTCCTGCAGCATGGCCATACTTCCTGTGGGGGGGGTGCAGTGATTTGTTGCTTCCTGTCTCTCTGGCAAGCACACATGCTCTATAGCAAAAATCTCTCTACAAAAAAGAAAGAGAGAAAGAAAGAAAGAGAGAGAGAAAGAAGAAAGAGAGAGAGAGAGAGGGGAAGGAAGGAAGGAAGGAAGGAAAAGAAAGAGAGAAAGAGAGAAAAAGAGAAAGAGAGAAAGAGAGAAAGAAAGAAGGAAGGAAGGAAGGAAGGAAGGAAGGAAGGAAGGAAGGAAGGAAGGAAGGAAGGAAGAAAGAGAGAGAGAAAGGAAGAAAGAAAATCCACAGGGTTAAATAAGGCAAGGAAGAAGAATTTGAGTGAGGACATAGCCCAAAGTAGTAATTCTTCCAGAGATTAATTTGAGTCATTGCATTTTTGATACGGATAAGATGTTCATGTTGACTGGTACTACCTTCCTGCCTCTGAAAAGTACAGCTAAACAAGACAGGTATCTGTCATCAGATCTAATAGCAAAAATGGGTTTAATGTTTGAGAACCTATTTAATCTCTAATTTAATGAAACTGAAGGAAGTTTTCAAAGCAAAATTCTCTCTATTGTCAACACACCTCTCTTTACAATGTAATAATAATGCAGCTTGAATGCATTCTTTGTCTCATTGCCAAGAGCAAGCTGCCCCAGTCAGATTTCTAACAATGTCACCGGTTACTCATTAGAACTGCTTTAGTCATCTGATGTTGACTAGTACCTAATTCCTTAAGGTCTAGTAAGAAATAATTAGAATTCATAGTCACCTATGTTGTAGAATGCCTATTTACAAGCTGCTGAGCCACCCTACTGTAATCCTTTAAGTCAAAATATTTAAATTATATGTGATGGCTATTTTATTTTTTTCCCAAATGTTTTCAAATTTTCAACCACCACTTTTCCTATGCTGCCATCACTCAGCAAATAATCATCCAAATTACATAGCTAGAGAATAAAGAAAGCACCAGGCAAGAATTATTTCAACCTTCAATGGCCAAACCCAGGAGCTTTCTTATATCCCATCAATTCAGGAGCTATTCAGCAGATTGAAGATTAAGTATTCTTCAATATTTAACACCAAAATTTTTTGTTCAGGTTACCTAACTTCTTCATTCAGTTCAGATTATAGCTGAGTTTCACAATCATTCACACATATGCATTGAACTGATAGGAAAAGCATACTATCTTTTTTTAAATTAATTTATTTATTTTTGTATATACTTTCAATCATATTGTTTGGCTTACAATGAGACCATTTCTATATGTGAACATTTCTCCCCAGACCCGTTGATCGAAATATATTCAACAGATAACACCACACCTCCCCATCCCATCAATGCTCTACCTCTGTATCCCTTCTCCAAATGTCTTTCGTTGGGCCCCACTCCTCCACATACACCTCAGAGCCCTGGCTTTTGACAGAAAGTGGAAGAATATGGAAGATGTACTGCTGAGTGAGGCAAGCCAGGCTATGAAGGAGAGACATTGTATGTCCCCACTTAACATATACCGTTTGTCTGCATTCTATGTCTGAAACTGATTGACTAACAGTTGAACAAACACAAGAGATGAGTGTGAATGTCAGATGAAGCATACTATCTTTTAACTTCTGACTGGTCTCAGGGTCCCAGGAGTTTTCAGCTTCAAAATGTGAGATATATTATCAAGCTTTCTTTCCTCTAAGACCTTTGGACTTGAACTGATCCATGATATCAGAAATCAGAATCCCAGGATCTCTAAATTATAAGACTTCTCAGATACCATAATCATCAATCTCCCTCATTCTTTAGAAACCACAATAGCTCTGACCCCATCTACATCACCAGTATCCTAAGATCAGAAAGAAGGTTTATTTTTTTTCATTATATTTTTAAGAAGTTTTTGCTGTGGGGCTTGTGTACTCACCAGAAAGACAAAAAGTGAGAAATTACCCCCCAGCGGGGGATGGCCATGCTACAATCCCTTCTCCTCTACTCTTCTCTCTCCTCTCAGGATCTTGGACATGCACGCACACGTGCCCAGCACGAGTTTAGCTGCCGGGTCCGGGACTCGAACCATGGTCAACTACAGGGGAGTCCAGTGACATAACCATTATGCCATCTGTTAGTCCCCACAGAAAGATTTTACTACCCTATAACTGTGGCCCATCTTTGCCCAAGATACTAAAACAGGAAATCTAGCCTGTATCAGTTCTATCATATGTATTTTTCTTTCAGATGATACTGTCTTAAATTGGGAAAAGAAATCTGATTAAACAGGCAAAAGATCAACAAGAATTTATTTAAATTTCTGAGTAAGGTAAAATGGCTGACTAGTAGAATTCATTGTGGTGACTTTGGGAAAAAATAATGTTAAAAATTTCAATAAATGTCTATATTTCCAGCAGAAGAGTGAAGTGAGACTGGCTTAGCCCAAGGAAAAGATAATAGCTTCTGGAGCACATAATATCAACCCCAAAAAAAGTAAAGAAAGAATTGGTAAACTGAAATGGGTAAAGCTCCTGAGCCCTTCCCAACCACATGGTAGAGGAAAGTAAGAGGACCTTTCCTCCAGAACTCAGAATTTCATACTCCCACCTTGGACTCCAAAACTCCCCATCTACAGAATAACAAAAGCACAAGAATGGAACTAACACTATTATAATGAATTAAAACAATACTTCAGAGAAAACTTTGAAACTCCCATCCCAAAACCATCCCAAGTCCAGAGAGCTCAGGGCCAATTTGAGAGCTAGCTAGCAGAGCTTGGATTGTGATAGGGACCATGCAATCTGGCATCTCACAGCCTGGCAGAAATGGAAGACACAGCCTAGAGAAGAAGCCCCTTTGATTAGAGAAAAATGGGGTGAACACCCATAACAATGGAAGCCAGCCAGTCCCTCCATGCCAGAGATCTGTGTAACCCCCTTCTCCCACCAGAGCATGGAGTATGAAAACACCCCCCTCACAAACACACACACACACACACACACACACACACACACACACAGAGGGGTCTAGATACTTCCTCCTGATTAGTGGCAGGGCAGACCTATACCTTCCCTACTCTCAAATGCAAGTCACAGGGAGTAGTTACTGAGGCAGAACTGAGGCTACCACAGTACAGACTTTGTGGACATCTTTGAACTGTATGAGCAAAGGAAAGGGAAGGGGAACCTGATAGAAAAGTAACAGAGGGTCAAACTCTAGGTCATGGGGAGAAAGATCAGGCACTGTCCCAGACCACTTCCTGATCTTGCAGTGCATGATCCAGCCACCTAACTGCTAGCACATGTCTACTACTCAAATTGTTTCAGCCTCCTTGAATCCCAGGATTTTATAAATCATAGTCTCTGGTGAAGGCCAAACAGAGAGGCTTGCCTCTGTCTCCTTTTGAACAACCTTCCTGAGGCTTCATTTAGGACTTCAGGGTCATCCCCTCCACCACCAGATTGAATCAGGAAGAAACAGAAAGCCTGAATACACATATAATAAGCAGTAAAACCTAATCAGCAACAAAAAGACTCTTAAAAAAAGAAAAGATCCTAATGGCTTCATTTATGAATTCTACAAAACTTTTAAAGAAGAATTAACATCAATATTCTCAAGATCCACATGGCTTGCTTCTTTTAGCAGTAAATAGTCCATATTCATCCACTTTCTATCAAATGCCAGAGTCTCATTTTGTTGTTGTTGTTGTTTTGTTTTGTTTTGTTTTGTTTCTATGAATGAGTAGCATTCCATGGGGTATATGTGCCACACTTCTTCAATTCATTCATCTGTTCATGGACATCTGGATTGGTTCCATGCCTCAGCAATTGTGAATAATGCCACAATAAACAAGCCAGACTATGAGAGGCATTGTATGTCCTCACTTAATATTTACTGAATGTCACCACTCTACAGCAGAAACTGAAAGACTGGAAGTTATAAAGACATGGAGAGCACTGTGGACACTAGAGACAGTGTGGGAGGAAGGTGGAAAGTGGGAGAGGGTGAAAGAGAGAATCAAGTGGGAAAAAGAAAGCAAAACATTTAAGGGACATAAAAATGGAAAATTTTCTGTTGATTATATGCATGGTAATATCTTTGACTGAACCAATATACAATGTATTCTTGATGGGAAAATTTATTTGGTATGTTGTAATGATACACAGTGATTGAACGTAAAATAGAGAAAAAAAGAAAAAGGTCCTACTGGAAAGAACCCTCCCTAACTTATTTTATTAAGCCTCCATCATCTTGACAACAAAAGCAGACAAAGACACTAGAAAATGAAATAAACAGAAAGAAACTATAGGCCAAGATTCCTGAGGAACATGGATGTAAAAAATTATCAATGAGATACTAGCTAACTATGTCCAATAACACATCAAAAAGATTATACAATGACCAAGTGAGCTTTATCTCAGGGATGCAAAAATGGATCAACATATGCAAAACAGTAAGTGTAATACATCTCATTAACAGAAGGAACGATAAAAATCCTACAATCATATCAATAGATGCAGAAAAAGCATTCAATAAAATACAATATCCTTTCATGATGAATACTTTCAACTAAATAAGTACAGAAGATACATTTCTCAACAGAACAAAAGCTATCTATGACAAATCCATAGCTACCATCATAATGAATAGAGAAAGGCAGAAAGCTTTCCCACTAAAAACTGAAATAAGACAAGGTTGTCTACTTTCTCTACTCTTTTCAATTACAATATTGAAGTCCTAGCCTACACAGTCAAACAAGAGTGAAATAAAATACATCCAAATAGGAAAGGATAAAGTTAGATCATTCCTATTTGCTGACAACATGATTATATAGACAACCCCAAAAATCCAAACACACAAAGAAAACTCCTATAACTGATAACTGACTTCAGTGAGGTTGGAGGATAGACAAATCAATACACAAAAATCAATATCTTTTTTATACACAAACAATGAACAGATTGAGGCATAATTGAAGAAATCAATCTCATTTACAATAGCCACATGCACAAACAAATAGTTAGAAATAAATCTATCCAAAGATGTGAACGATCTCTGCAAAGAAAACTATGAACAACCAAAGAAGGAAACTGAAAATTATGCCAAAGAAATTGTTCTTGGGTTAGAAGAGTAAATGTAAGTAAAATGTCAATTCTTCCTAAATTAATTTGCCGATTCAATGTGATTCCTATGAAATTACAAGTGACATTCATCACAGAAATAGAAAAAAATTCTAAAATATGTCTAGAATCATAAAACACCCCATATTTCCAAAGCAATATTGTGCATAAAGAATAAGGACATCTTACTACCTAATCTCAAAATATATTTAAAAACTGATAATCAAAACAGCCTGGCACTGGTACAAAAACAGACATTTAGACCAATGAAACAGAAGACAAAATCCAAAAATAAATCCCAAATTTTCAGAAAGTGCACAAGACAATGCAATGACATAAATAAAGCATTTTCAGCAAATGATGCTAGAACTGGTTATTCACCTACAACACAATGAAAGAGAGAGAGAGAGAGAGAGAGAGAGAGAGAGAGAGAGAGAGAGGGAGAGAAAGAAAGTTAAATAAAACAATTACTTAAAAAAACAGGTTTTAAAATGTATGTTCCTACTAAAATCTTATTAATCTCTTTGCAGAGAAAATGATGCATTCTCTGTCTCTTTTTCCTTGTGGTTCCAATCATAGAGTAATTATACTTGGTAAGTGTTTTTTGAGAGTTTAATCTTTGGGCAAATGATGCATTCTGCTTCTTTTTTCCTGTAGTACCTATCACAGAGTATTTCTACTTGATAAAGTGTTGAGAGTATAATTTTATTCTGCTGTCAGTGCGTTATTTAAATATATGACAGTCTCTATTGTATAAAATTTATAATGTATTACTTACTCTAAAGTATATCATTTTACATATTAATAAGCAGTGCCGGGGCCAGCAGGTGACATAGTAGTCCATGCTGGACTCCAACATAGCTGTCTGTAGTTCCAGTCTTGGACCTGGTGGTTTAAAACTCACACTGGGTATGTGTATGGATGCCCAAAATCCCAAGAGGAGAATGGAAGAGATGGGATTGCAGTGTAGCCATCCCGCCCCCCCGGGGGGGGGGGGTATTTCTAGCTTTCCCTCTCACTGTTTCTCTCTGAATCACCAGCATATTCATCATATGCCTTACAGTTAAAATTTCTCTCTACAAACAAAAAAAAGGAACAGTGTATCCTCTCCCCCCAAAAAATATCAGTGGAATTTATATGTTAAATTTATTTTTGAGTAAAATGGAAAACCAGCAGGACTACAGTTTTTCATTTAAAACACCCCTACCGTTTCCTAAGATAAGGAGGAGTGAAATGCATGATATATGAGAATTGCTACATGGAACTGGTAGACTTTTAACCTAATGCAGACTTTTCTCTCCTCTCTCTCTCTCTCTTTTTTTTTTTCTCTCTTGAAATGGGCATATTTGCCTGTCTGACAGAAGAAATAAAACCCACCACAAACAGGACTCTTATTCCCCATGAACTGATGTAAAGCAGCTTTACTTCGAATGGCTGCAATACATCATGAATTCAAAATAAATTAGTGGCCATTAAGCCACAGGGTCCCCATCATTTGTATTACAAATGATGCTTAGAGATCAGGTATTACTGGAACCACCTTTCATCTGAAGAGTGAAATTGATATTCTTCAGCCAGTACACATTAAAATGATTCAATGAAATACACTGACTTCAGGAGAGATACTGCATGTTATTCTTGTGATGAGAATATGATTGAAGTTTCCAAGTAGCAAAAAACATTTTCTTTCAATATAAAAACTATGTCTTTGAGGTAGAAGTTAAAAATGTCTCAAATCAAAATGATTTTTCAGGAACTTAGTAGTGGTATACTATTTATACTTTAGCTATTTGCCACCTAAATCACAAAGCACAAAGGGAGTGTTCAAAATATATTCATGAGCTATAAAAGACAATTTTGCTTTCATTTTTGAACCATATTTTAAACTCTTTTCAAGATGATTTAGCTATACAGGAAATTCATTGGGTTTATTGCTGGCATCATAGGAAAAAAAAACTTCATGCCAAATTTCGAGAAACTGGGGAGTAATGAGTAATTCATTAATGTATAAATTTATAGTGAATGTATGTGTGAGGATTTTATATATATATATATATATATATATATATATATATATATATATATATATATAATCATTATAAACATAATGAAACAACTTTTCTCCATCTGTTATTTTTATAATTTTATGAAAAAGTTTATCTATATCTCTCCTCCATCAGTGAGAGGGACAAAGATACAGGCACCTCCAACAGGGTCTGGATACTGTAATCCAGCCTCAGGCAACTCCAGATTATGGGTAGGGTTGCAGCCAGTGTGTTCAGATAGGTCTTCGGGTGTGAACCCAGAACACTCCCATCTGGGAGTTACTGCTGTGCCATCATTAGCCTAACAGTTATATCATTTTTATTTTGAGTATAACATCTGAATGATATAGAGTTATATAAAAAAAAATAGAATAACCATGACCACAAAGCCCCTAAATCTACATCATCAGCTATAATCTCAGGGGAACTTTAGGAATATTTGTGATTCAAACCTGAATCTCCTATATTATTCTGTTGATTTTCCTACAGCTCCAATGACAGGTTTGAATTGAGACAATTTACAGCAGTTACAGATTGAGGCTATTAAATTATCATTTAAGTGTTTGCTCACCTCCCAGAGAGCCCTTTTGGGTTTCCCTCATTTTGGCAACATCAGAAACTTCTTTTTCACTTATCAGTGAGAATAAATTGCACAGTCCACAAACTAATTTTTAATTAATTAATTAATTTATTTATTATTATTTTTTAAGTTGACCAGAAAGAGATAGAGGGGGGAAAAAAGTCACCAGGTCCAGGACTTGAATCACGGTCAGCCAGTTCAACACCTTAACCACACCACCTGCCAGCCCTCAACAAAATAATTTTAAAAGTGATCTCTTATGTCAACTCTTACAGAAATTGGTCCTTTATCTAACGCCATAACTTCTGCAAAATTTGTGTTGACAGGGGAAGGAAGTCTACTGCTGACTAGGCTAGAAGTCTAACTAGATCTAGCTCAAGCATGCAGTCAATTAAATGGAGTGGGTGGGGAGATGAATTATTCATAAGGGAGGAGTCAGTGTGGAACACCAGTTCAAGTTTTATGAAGTCTTTTGCAAAGTAGCAGAAAAATAAGAATCTTAAGTACTTGAGAAAAATAAGTAATATAGAAAGAAAGGAATTAAAACTCCTGGAGAAAGGCAAAGCTATGAAGATAAGCCAGTTAAAGGTCACAAGCAAAACTTCATCACATTTAGTGACTTTCATGTGGATAGCATCCTCTTGAACACCTGCTTTGTCTTATTTCCTTTAGAGATTCAGGAACCATAAGTTTTCTGATATAGAACTAAAACTATAATATGTTTAAGTATACCATACACTAACAAGACTTTTCTCTATATATATGTATATTTGCATAGGTCCTTCTTGGTGTATAAAGACTTTGAACTTTATCACACTGGACCTCCCACAACAACCAATCATTATTTGGTACATAAATATCAAAAATTCTTATTTTACAGTGGACAAAATAAACCCTTGAATAGGATGAAGAACCTACTTGGAAACCAAATAGCTAGCTCCTAGTGAAAGAGTTGAAATTTTACCTAGTGTCTTTTTCCTTTGGGTAAAATCCTCATTACCAAATCCTATGGTGTTTTGTCATAATATCTGCTTATATCTGACAAGAGCATTCAGTCATGTTCAGAACACTTTCCTCTTTTTAAAGTGGGTCACATGACCTCTGTAAAAAATCCCTGAGCTATCTCATAACTATATTTCCAGTGAACTCAACCTTAGTTTAGAAGACATGCATAAGATTCGCATGGCAGGGACCAACATATGGTGTCATGGTTATGTCACTGGACTCCCACGTAGTCAATCATGGTACGATTCATGGACCCAGCAGCTTAAAAATCACACTGGTCACATGTGCATGCAGGCTCCAAATCCTGAGAGGAGACTGGAGAAGTGATTGCAGCGTGGCCATCCTCCTGGGGGGTGATTTCTCACTTTCTGTCTCTGGGTCTCTCTGGCAAGCACATGCACCCTAGAGCAAAAATCTCTCTAAAAAAAAATAATAATAAATAAATACAATGCACATGGCTAACAAATAATAGAGCAAGAACTATAATTTAGTCTCTCTCTTTAAATGCAAACTTTTTACCTAGTCAATGAACTCAGTAATTTGAAAAAGTAAAGAAGAAAGTTAATGGGAATTAATCTGAGTCTCCTATCCTCCTATCAGAGAACTGAGCTTGAGGCAACCAGGCTTACTTTTCTAAGGACTAGCTCTATGATCTTTCACCAGTCATTTAATCTTTTTGAACTTCACTTCTGTAATCTGGAAAATGATTATCATATTCTTTCCCAAACTCATAAATTGTTTAAAATTCAAATTGGTTATCCATGTTAAGGAATTTTACAAACTTTAAAATGCTATGTAATATGCTTCCATTTCTTTTATCATTTTTAATTTCTTATTTCAGTTTTTCTTAGTTTCCCTTGTAGAGGTTATTGACTTCTTTGGTTAGGTTTAGTCCTAGGTATCTTATTTTTTTTTTGGCTATTGCAAATGGAATTGTTTTCTTCAATTCTATCTCAATTGTTCACTATTGGTGTATAGAAATGCTATAGATTTTTGTATGTTGATTTTATATCCTGACAATTTACTGCATTCATTTATTACTTCTAGAATTTTTTTGTGTATTCTTTTGGGTTTTCTAATGTTAAAAAAAAAGAAAAGTGAAAGTGAAAAATTAAAAAATACTGTGTACATGTTACTGTTTTCTGTCACTTAATTTAACATTCTCTGAAACAATCTTAAAGGTAGTTTTTTATTTGACTCATAGGTTTAGAACATATGTAAGAATAAAGTATAAAAATCTAGACATGTTCGAGCTTGAATATTTTACACCTAATTTAATTTTCAGTATGCAATTTTTTTAAAAAAAGGTTTTGCTGTAGGGTGTGTGTGCTCACCATAAAGGGGATGAGAGAGACAGACAGAGAGAGAGAGAGAGAGAAATGAGAACTCATCCCCCAGGTAGGATAGTCATGCAGCAATTCCTTCTTCTCTATTCATTTTCTTGTGATTTTGGTTATGCGTGTACACATGCCTTGTATGCTTTTCAAGCTGCAGAATCTGGGACTCAAATGGACAGTCAGCTATGTGAGATACAGCTGCCTTAACTATCATTTCACCTGACTGGCCTCTGAATCTATTTTACACACACACACACACACACACACACACACACATTACCTAATTATTTCAAGAGCCAGAGAAAGAGAGAGAGAGGAATCTTCAACAGAGTCTCATACTGCATTCCTCTCAACCCCTACAACTTTCCCCAAACATCTAAGATCGTGAGTACATGCACATGCACTCAGTGTATTTAAGTCACCCAGGAACCAAACCCTTATCTTCTGTGTGACTTCCAGCACTGTAGTGTTGTGCTATCACTGTACTACTACTACAGCTGAGTCCTTATATTTATTGTTATTCCACAGATGCAGACAACTGTATAGTGCTATCTAGGCATCAAAATCACCTAATTGTGGGAACCAGCAGTTAGTGTAATGGCTATGTCGCTGGACTCCCATGTAGTAGACCGCGGTTCACGTCCCGGACCCAGTGGCTTAAAACTCAGGCCGAGCGCGTGTGCGTGTGTGCCCAAGATCCCGAGAGGAGAATGGAGCAGAAGGAATTGCGGTGTGACCATTCCCCCTGGGCGGTGATTTCTCGCTTTCTGTCTCTATGTCTCTCTCTGTCTGTCTGGCGGGCATACGCGCCCTATAGCGAAAAACCTCTCCAAAAAAAAAAAAAAAAAAATGGTAAAAAGAAAAAATTACCAAAAAAAAAAAAAAAAAATCACCTAATTGTCAGCAAGCCCCATTGTGCTATTTGAAAACTGTGCATGGCTTTTCTCCAACGGTCATTGCACATTTAGATACATAGTTTTAATAGGTAGTTGTAATTGACAGATAACAACTTGGTCTAAGCCACAAATTAATGAAATTAATGTGTTTACAAGGTGAGGATCCATCTCTTGTGATATTGGGTTGTCAGGAAAGTCATGACACTTTTTTGCACAGAAAAATGTAGAAAAATACATGACTGTTCCAGTGACCCAATATGATCATTTTATATAACACAAAAGCACTTGATAGTAAAACTTTCTCTCTGTGCATTTTCTTATACCAGAATTAACAGCAAAAATGGGTTGGGCTTCTTGAAGAGAAAAGTGAATCATAAAAACCTTGATTTTCACAGGTGAAATTTAAGAACTGAAGGCTATTATTTTATTATTTTATGAGAGGAATGAAAATACAAATAAATAATTATATGAAAATTACAAGAAAACATAATTTAATTATTTCTAACATTAATAGATAATTTAATGTTTTCTTGTAACATTATTAGAGATAGAGGTAGAGAGAGAAAGAGATAGAGAGATAGAGAAACAGTAAAAGAGAAAGAGATGATGCTATATTTCCAAACAATTTTTTACCTTGTGTCACTGAAGATTTCCATCAAGTAAGAAGGCAAAAGGAGATGACAGAATAGAGAAAATCAATACTCACCATCTGGTATCAATGTGGTGAGTTAGAACACCAATGGATTCCCTTTCCCTGACCTTCTATACAAGTATGTAAATTGTGCAGGTTTTAATAGTAAGCTCAACATTAATAATATAAATGGCTAAGGGAAAAAGTAGATAATGAAGAACTTAATTAACCAAATCACACATAAGCATAATTAATGAGAATGTATTGAACATCTAGTGACTATTCATGTGGGGCATGACTCATCCAAACTAATGGCACCACAAATAATATGAATTGGAAAGCATTTTGCAACTTTTTAATTAACAAGAGTAAATTACAAGATGAAAGTTTAGACAAGTTGGAAAAATAATCTCAGACAAATATTTAAGCCATACATCTACCTATTTGATATTGTCCCATTCAAGAAGTTGATAAACTTTACGTCACAATGTACAGAAGCAAGTTTCCTGTCCTAGGTAAATATGGTTGAATATCATCCCATAGAGCTTGCAGTATGGTAATCTGAACACTGTTTGGTGGTAGGTTCTTAATCTTGAAAGCTAAAATATTATTTTTGTTAGTACTCTGAGAGGATATCCATCCCTCTGGGGCAAATACATGATCATTTGCTACTGTGGTTCAAGACTCTACAATTAATTGACTAACTATTATCTGTTGCCTAGAGGGGCCATTCAGAGCCAATGGGGCCACACCTTAGCATGTAGATAAGAGGAAAATAGGCAGTGGATGCCACCATATTAATAAAGGAAATATTTGGAGCCAGAGACCTAGAGTTCAATTAATACACTACGCTCTGGCTTGTGTATCTCATTGTATCTCAAGTTCCTGTTTATACCCATCCCTCCCAGGAATGTTCTCTGATGTATGAAGGGTCTTCAAAACTCCGTGGAAAATGTTTTATGAAAGCTATGGATTGCAGGTTTTGGCAACAAAATAAACTTGTATTTTCTAATTTCCTGACAAACTTTTTGAAGTACCCTCATACACCAATGCTCTACTTTCTAATTTCTACCTGTATATTGTGCATTATAAAGTTATTGGGGCTTTCTTGTTTGTGTTGTTGTTGGCTTTTATTATTTTTTTTTGTGTATTATGACTGTTTTATAATGAAATGACCTCCCTTGATACCTTCTCAACTCTTTTGTTCCTCCATCCCCACCAGGGCCAGGATGTGGTATCAATGTTCTCCCTGTTCTCTATTAACCTCCAAACTCTGTCTTCACCTTTATCACGTATTCTTTTCTTTTATATATGTTTTAAAGTTTTTTGTGCTTCCTTGAGATGATTTTCATCAAGTTTACAGAACTCTTTTCAACCTTCTTGTTATTATCTACTGGCACCTGGGTCTCTCACCCACTCAGATTTTTATGCTGGTTTAGGGGTGAGAGCCTGTCTCTAATCCACTTCCAATCATCTTTTTTAGTGACATCAATATACACAGGTATTCTAAGTCTCTTGATCTTCTATTTCCTCCTGACCCTTTGCCTTTATCTTTTGTGTAACATTCTACCTCAATCATATACCAGATGTTCATAAACTAGAACTTACCACAAGTCAATATGGCACTACTTGTCAACTTAACTCCAATGTAAATGACCCCATCCCAACAACTTGGACCACTATCCTTCCATTTGGATTGGTCAAATACTCTCATAATTTTTCAGTCTCACAGTGGCTCTTTTTTTTTTTTTTTTTTTTTTTTTTTTTCTTTTTTTGGAGAGGTTTTTGCTATAGGGCGTGTGCGCTCGCCAGACAGACAGAGAGAGACAGAGAGATAGAAAGCAGGAAATCACCCCCCAGGGGGGATGGCCACGCCGCAATCCCTTCTCCTCCATTCTCCTCTCGGGATCTTGGGCACGCACGCACACGCGCCCGGCGTGAGTTTAAGCCGCCGGGTCCGGGACTCGAACCGCGGTCGACTACGTGGGAGTCCAGCGACATAGCCATTACGCTAACTGCTGGTCCCACAGTGGCTCTTAAAATGTAGATGCTATAATGCTCCCTACCCCACAACCTACCATGTTTTTCAAGTTGTTCTACTTTTCTTAACCTTGCTATAGAGCTTAAATTGAATAGCTAGGCTTGTAGCAACCCTTTGGAAAGTATCCTTGACTCATAACTATTCTCTGTATAAAGTTCATCTAGAAAATACCTTAAACAAGATGAATTCAAGCATATTCTTTTTCCTATATATATATACTAAAGACCTAAAAACTGCTGGAGAAGATCACAAAATTGCACTGACTGATGGTACCTTTTTATTTCATCATCTCAAACTTTAAATGGAATCTCCACAGTATCCCAATGTTTATATATATATTTTTTAATAATCTAGTCTTCCTATTATCTGAGATTTCATATACCTCTTCCTCTACCCTCAAAAGCACATATCTTTTCTCCTCTGTACCCATCTCTCTCTACAGTCAGCTTATGATGAGACC
The DNA here is from genome assembly GCA_026018925.1 of Tupaia tana. Taxonomy (NCBI): domain Eukaryota; kingdom Metazoa; phylum Chordata; class Mammalia; order Scandentia; family Tupaiidae; genus Tupaia; species Tupaia tana. Next base: position 165,379,068 of record JAKSZU010000006.1, on the reverse strand, counting down.
AGAGAAGTAATTACGAGGAATTAACTCATCTTTCTGTGACTAAATACCTCACTCTACCTGAATATGCATTCTCACTTCGCAATACCATATTTATATCCATTTTATATTTGCAATAACTATTCTACTTAGTATCAGAAGGCCTAAGTTCCTTTACCAAAAGACAGCATTTAGATAGACATTAACAAGTTTTGCTTTATGATCACACCATCTAAATGTCATTCTTCTTTAGACATGCAAATTAATTTAATATAATTACTACTGGAATCTAGGTGCTTTTCTATTTTTTTGGTTTTTGTTTTTTGTTTTATTTTCTTTTTTTGGAGAGGTTTTCGCTATAGGGCACGTGTGCTCGCCAGAAAGAGAGAGATAGAAAGTGAAAAATCACCTCCCGGGGGAATGGCCACGCCGCAATCCCTTTTCCTCCATTCTTCTCTTGGGATCTTGGGCATGCACACACATGCGCCCTGCGTGAGTGTAAGCCGCCGGGTCCAGGACTTGAACCACAGTCAACTACATGGGAGTCCAGTGACATAGCCATTATGCTAACTGTTTGTACCTTTTTCTAATTTTGTTTTAAGAAAGATTTTTGCTATAGGTTGCATGCACTTTCTGGAGAGACAGAAACAAGAGACAGAAAGTGAGAAATCACCCCCCAGGGCAAAAAGTCATGCCACAGTCCTTTCTCCTCCAGTCTCTCAGGATTGTGGGCTCACACATATACACACCCGGGATGAGTTTCAAGCTGCTTGGACTGGGACTTGAACTGCGGTTAGTCATGTGGGAGTCCAGCAACGTACCCATTATGCCATCTGCTGGTCCTGCCTTTCTTATTTTTTAAGGTGACTTTGTGTACTTCTATTCTGACCTAGTAGGTCTGACCATAAAATATTTATTTCTTGACAACCTCATCAAGTACTGAATCACAAAAATTGCCTAAATATTTTCAGAAATATAAGTAATGACTGGTGAGTGGTGAGTTTTCAAAGAGGCCACATTGAGGCTTTTAGGCCTTAGGATGGAAGGTGAGGCACAGCATTAACTGTACACAGGCCAGCAACCCTGAGAGCTCGAAGATGGAGAATGCTACAGTAGAAGTCAGATTTCCTGGCCCCCAGTTCTGTCCCTTGGTAATTTTCAATGTATTTGCTAACATGCTCACAATTAAGAGTCATTAAAATCCAATGATAAGAATTTGGTTAATAAGATTTTAGACCATTTATCCCACTATTCAAAGGACAGTGAAAATAAGGAGGTTTTATTAAACAAAGCAACCAACTTATCAGTCACGGTGCCTGAAATCAGTATCTATCTCTCCCTTCCTTTGTACTTACCATTTTTACATAAAAAATTTTTAAGTGAAACATATATCCTATAAGCCATATGCTTAATATATCAATCTATGACTAAAGGCTAAATATTGCATCTTTTCAAAAGAGCTTATAATGATCGATTGAAAAGGTACACTTTGGTTAACTGAAAATAGCTTTTTTTTTTTTTTCCTGTTTCAAAGAGCTTTATTCCCCATCATTACTTTCCCCTTTACTGTTACAGTTGCATAAATGTCACTGGGATTCAGGTAGCATTCTGATAATTCACACATCTAAAGCAACTCAAATTAGCCACACATACTCATACCTCACTTTCACTGAAATGACTTTAGACATGGTTAGGGCAGAAATGACATCACACAAACAAACAAAAAAATGCTTGTGAACTCTAACTACTGACTGAAACTTTTGATTCTTTCTTCATAGCCCAAACTTGACTGGAATGGTTCAGTCCAGTGAACATCTATTCTGCGGTCTGCTGAGAACACACTAAACACAATGGGGAACTTTTAGCCAAGTAGGCTAAGTAAGAACAAGTAGGAAGAAGTTCTGAGAGAAACAAGCTGAAAGTCTAAAAGGCTAAGGGACTGATTTATGAGGTTTGATTAAGAACAACGAACAAATAGTTTGGTCAGACAGTACTACAGAGAATGGTGGAATAACTTCATATTTTTGGAAAGGCTTAGCATGTTGAACAGTAAAAGTATTTATTATTCACAAAGGATGCTAAAGAATGATAATCACTAGCTTACATTTCTTTTGTTCATTTTTTTCTTTTGTACACTTTTCAAAATATAGCTCATTCATGTCAGAGTGTAATTAAGCAATACAGAAATTAAAAATCATTTTATGTCTGAAAAAAATTTGGTGAAATTATTTGACTGAAGAAAGATTTTACTAACGGGGAAATGTCTCTATTTTTTGTATTACAAACAATATGAAATAATTCTGAAAGAACTATAGAAGATATTATAAAAGCTAGGAAATCAGCAGCAGATGCTCTCACTCCACCACTGCCATTCTCTGTATGACTTTCAGAAATCTTGCAACTTTATTAATCCGTGTAGTAAAGCAGTAGAGAAAACTTTCCTTTGCTTTGTAATACCTTATAAATTTATATAATTATAATTCAAAATGGAAAATGTTTTCTTAAATAATATTAAATCACATGGAGTTGGAAATGCATTTGAGTTGTTTAACGATAAACAACACCTATAGCCTGACATCAAGAACTCATCAGATTTCCAGCCACTGTGGAGAACAATTTGGAGGTTCCTCAAAAATCTGCAAAGAGAACTACCATATTATCCAGCAATCCTACTCCTTGGTATCTACTCAAAGGACAGAAGAATACTTAATCAGAAAAGTGCTTGCACATCAATGTTTATTGTGGCACTATTCACAATTGCTAAGTCATGGAAACAACCCAAATACCCATGAACAGATGAATGGATAGAAAAACTGTTGCACATATACTCTATGGAATACTATTCAGCCATAAAAAGAAACCCTGACTTTTAACAGGAAGTAGATGAATATGGAAGATTTACTGCTGAGTGAAGCAAGCCAGGCTATGAAGGAGAGGCATTGTATGTCCCCACTCAATATATTCCGAGTGTCCACACTCTATGACTGAAACTGATAGACTAAAGGATATAGAAACACAGTATATAGATGTAAATACCAGATATAGTGTGTGTGAAAAAAGAGGGTCTGAGGAAGGACATTTACAAGAAAAATAGGGAGGCAAAGCATTAATGGGACAAAGAAATGTGGTATTATCTGTTGAAGATATTTTGTAGTTTTATCAACTCTACTAGGGAGAAATGTTCACCTGTTGAAATATTCATTTTGTAAGCTAAATAATGTGATTGAATGTATAAAAGAAAATTAAATAAAAAATTTAAAAAAAAGTACACTTAACTAAAAAAAAAGAACTCATCAGATAATAATAAATTTATTTAGTTACAAAGTTAGGTAAATAAGTATTTCCTGTATCTCTGTGACTAAATATGGATGTATTCTTTAGGGGAAGCATTTTTAAAAATATTTTTGAGATAAATTATTATTTCTTAGTACTATATATCAAAAGCTATATTTTCTGAGCAATATATTACATGGACAAAAAAGTATACTGTACCTTGCATAATTTATTGATATTTTAACAAATGAAAAATTTTCATTTTATAGATAAAGAACCTATGTGGCTGTCTGTTACTATTATACTCTTAAATGTAGAAATTCCATATATATCTATTGTAATTTTTTTAGAGAGAGATTTTTGCTATAGGGTGCATGTCCTTGCTTGAGAGACAGTGAGACAGAGACAGAAAGTACGAAATCACCTCCCACGGTGGACACCGCAGTCCCTTCACTTCCATTCTCCTCTCATGATTTTCAGCATGCAAGAACATGCATCTGGTACAATTTTTAAGCCACTGGCCCTGGGACTCAAACCATATTCAACTATGTGGGAGTCCAGCAACGTAACCATTATGCCATCTGTTACTATATATATTTATGTGTGTATGTTTGTGTGTATGTGTGTGTATCTTAATTTTAAAGAAATTACTAAAATACAGAAAAAATAATCATTTCTTTCAACCTATTTTTAACAAACATTTTCTGAGTAATGTTATATAAATGAAATTAAATACAGAATCACATTTAAGACAAACTCTAGCCCTATTCTGTTGTACAGTTTGGTAAACATCTCAGATGTCTGATGTCTGTAACAGTTCTATTACATAAAGTACAACATGTATTTACTAGGGAAATAACACATTGGATAGCAAAGTTCTTTTTATTTTTTATTATTCATACTTTATATGAAAACCTTCAGATTAATTTATTTTCTTCTTTCCTTATAGATGCATATATCTGAGAACTTGTGCTGAACTATGAAAATAAGTTTAGCTTTCAGTGAAGACACCTAATACATTTTCTCACTTGTGTGAAGATCGAGTTACTGTGCTTCATCACATTACTGGTACTTTTTACCCCACTGTCACCTAATCCTCAGCAGCAGAATGAGAGATGCACACAAGAGCTGCTCTGCATGCTCTTCCACAGCCTTTCAGGCTTTTCTGTTGTGAAGTTTTCTTGGGAAGTAAATCTGACTGCACCTAGAGCTGGTGAGGTATCTATAATTTTAAATTCATTGTGTATGTGTATATATATATATATATATATATATATATATATATATATATGGATTCATATGTAATAGACATTATATATACACATAAATATTTTACCTCTACAATTACATTTTGAGTTTTGAGTTTTTGTAACCTGAATACCTATTTAATAATAAAAAAGGAAGACCATAAAATATTCGTTAACTATAAGCAGGAAAACACTTCTATAGAAGAGAGGAAATATAATGGAATTTTTTTTTCTTTTTAAAATTTATTGTATTAAAAAAATTTATTGTAGTTTTCATTATTTATTTATTTTTACATTTTCCCACAAACATTTACTTTACATATCAAAAAATGTTTTCTCATACTCCATAGTCCTTTTTTAAAAGAATTATTTAAGTTTTATTTATTCATTCATTTATTCTACTTATTTTTTGAGGTACAATATGGATTTTTTTAAAATTAATTAATTTACATTCATTCATTGAGCATTGTCACAGCATACAAAACCTGATTTCCCATCCAGAATATGCTGCATAGTAGCTTAATCATACATGTTATCATCAATAATTTTCTATTTCTAGTTTCATATATACATATATATTTTTCCCCCATATTTCTCACCCTCTGCCATTTCCCACCCTCCTCCCACACTATCTCAGGTGTCCACAGTTGTTTTCCATTCTGTTTTCCCCCACATTTTATTGATTCACAAAATTTCTTAAATAATCTAACTACTTTCAATAGCAAGCTCTGCTGATATATACATATCTATGAATACATGTCTGACTTAAGCATGAAACTCTGAGTAGAATGAACATACTATAAGGTAGCACCTAGCTGATGCTATATAATTTACTATGGTCATTCATTATATATTTTTTACTATATTTTTTAATTTCAAGAAAAGCAGTTTTAACTTTAATAAATCAAAGAATTGCTAAGGAAATATGCTTAAACCTTAAAGCCAGGAAACATGTTGGGATTCTGTTCAAATAGTAGGTACATGAACCTATTGGCAGCTCAAGACAAGACAAAAATCCTTAAAACCAAAAAACAAAGCCTAGAAAAAAATTAGCAATGTTTTAGTCAAAAGTCATAAAATTCTATTTCACCAGTTCAGTTTCATGTACTTTATCTTTTGCTGTGATTCCGTTTTCCCCATTAAATTCTGGGATATAATATTCAACTCCAGACTTGTCCCCACGATTAAGTTGGCCATTTTCTTAGTTTTTAAAGTCTTATTTCTGTGTAACTGTATTTAATTTTCCTGGTATAGCATTCCTTGCAGAACTTCTTGGAGATCTGGTCTGGTGTTGGTAAATTCTTTCAGGTTTTGTTTATCTGAAAATGTTCTTGTCTTTTCTTCCCATATGAAGGATAATCTTGCCGGGTATAGTATCCGTGGTTCTAATTGCTTTTCCCTTAACACTTTCAGTATATTTTCTCATTCTTTCCTCATTCGCATTGTTTCCGATGAGAGATCCACTGACAGCCTGATGGGATATCCTTTGTAGGTAACTTGACATTTCTCTCTTGCCAATCATAGCATCTTGACTTCGTCTGTGGTTTTGGTGAATCTGGTTATAATGTGTCTTGGAGAAGGTCTTCTTGGGTTGATTCCATTGGGGGTCCTTTGTATTTCTTGGGACTGAATCTGTGAATGTCTCTCTAGATTTGTAAAGTTTTCTTCTGGGATTTTATGGATTAGGTTGTCAATGCCCTTATGGGTCTCTTCCCCTTCTGGGATACCAATTATTCGGATGTTTGGATGTTTGATGGTATCTAGTATTTCTCGTATAGTATTCTCATTCTTATAGGCAATTTTAGAAAGCAATGCAAGCAAGGGAAAAGCCATTGAAAGTATGTAACTATGGTTTTAGAACTTTGTGATAGAAAGTAGGTGAAGGATTTTCAGAATTTATTATTTTCTGCCTATTTATACTTTAACCTCATAATAGCACATGAAGTCATAATATGCAATGCTTTGTTCTTCAATATCTTTCATTTCTACGTTCTATGCTATGGGAGGGAACTGATTAGCCTCAGTTGTCTTCATAATAAAATGCTGACTTTTTCTAAACATTTTAAATCTTTTCTATCCTACAGGAATTTGTCATTTTCCTTTCCACCAATTATTCCTTTGACCATTAAGACAGTTTTTTATTTCTTCTTGCTTCTCCATGTGTCTTCTTTGAGATTATCACATAGCTGAGGACTAGATGGTGGCCCAGAAGCAAAATGAGACACTCAGTGAGACAATCCCACTTGTGAAGTTTCCTAATTCAAGTCCAGAGACGTCCCTGAGTACTCTGATGTACATACGTCCATGATTCAGAGCTGGCTGAAGACTGGGGATGGATCGTGCCATCCGGAGGCTGTTAGGGATGCTGGTTTTTTTTTTTTTTTTTTTTTTTGGGGGGGGGGGGGGGCTCTCTTTTTCTTTCTGTCTCTCTCATTCATGATAAAATAACTAAACTTTAAAAAGTTTTCTTTTAATATCATATAGCTTTAATTCTTGTGACTTCTCTTCATTCCTAACTTGTTAAGGACTATATATGTTTTTATCTTTGAAAACTAAACTTCCAAGAAAGTAACTCTGGAAAAAACTATACCGTCATTGAGCAGCTAAACTCAGAAATAGAACCCAGCCTTTCAATGTCTTAACAAATAAATAAATATCATTAAATAAAATAATTCTTTTTAAAAATTTCATATACTAAACATTCAGTTTCCCATATGGTAACTATTAGTCATTCACATGAGATCTTTTTTATTACAAGTGATTTAAAATTAAATAAAATTTAAAAATTAGTTTTGTTCTCAAACTAGCTTCATTTCAAATGTTTAATAGCCGCATGTGACTAGTGGAGAACATATATCAGACACCAGATTTATGGAATATTTCTATCATCTCAGAAAGTTCTATAGGACAGTATATTCTAATAAAATAATAGTAATAAATGTTGTGGAGAGGAAACTAATGCAAGGAAGATGGATGAAAGTATGTGAATTTGATGTTGAAATTTTAGATGAGGGGGAACCAGCAGTTAGCGTAATGGCTATGTCGCTGGACTCCCACGTAGTCGACCACAGTTCATGTCCCAGACCCGGTGGCTTAAAACTCACGCCGGGCGCGTGTGCATGCATGTGCAAGATCCTGAGAGGAGAATGGAGGAGAAGGGATTGTGGCGTGACCATCCCCCCCGGGGGGTGATTTCTCGCTTTCTGTCTCTATGCTTCTCTCTGTCTGTCTGGTGACCGCACGCGCCCTATAGCGAAAAACCTCTCCAAAAAAAAAAAAAAAAAAATTTTAGATGAGGTACCTCTATAAGATCTATATGGGAGAACAGAAGGTGGAATGATGGTTAAGGTGCTGGACTACCTCATGGCTGAGTACAGTTTGAATCCTGTAACTGGTGGCTTGCTTTCTCACTCCCCCACCATCTCCTTCTAGTCAAATTAAAAAATAACAACAATAATAAATAAATAACATAAAAAATTTAAAAAGAAAAATGTAAGATATTGTAAAGATATATGTGATTCAACGTAATAAAAAAACTATGATAATAATAAATAAAATTAAATAAAAAAAGAAATGAGTGTAAGATCTATATGGGAAGGTAAATGTTGAGTAAAGACCCAAAATAAGGGGAGGCAGAAGTAGTCATTTATAAATTCAAGGAAAAATTATTCTAGATAAAGAGAAGAATAGATGAAAACCTCTGAGGTAAGAATGTGGCTGGTACTCTTTTGGGAATAGCAGGCAGAAAGTGTAGCTAGAGCAGAGTGAGCAAGAGAGAAAAAGAAGACAATTTCAGGAAGATAGTTGAGAAGAGTACAGGTTTAAAATGAACTGTGAAGATTTTGGGAGGTTTAGACATGACTGGACTTAAGTTACAATAAGATTTCAGTGGGAGCTACATTCAGAAACAGAAACACCAAATTACAGCTCACTCCAACAATAATCTCGACTGCAAATAGCAGCACCTTGGGTCGGGTAATAGCAGAAGGGTAGTTAGAAGTAATAAAAATCAAAAGCAGACAAAGACGCAACAACAACAAAAAAATAAAAGTACATACCCATATACCTGATAAATATGGATTCAAAGATCCTTAACAAAATACTAGCAAATCAAATCTAACAGCACATTAAAAATATTATGCAATATCTAGTATGCTTTATTCCAGGGATGCCATGATGCATCAGTATACACAAAACAATCAATATAATAAATCCCATTAACAGAAGGAAAGATAAATATCTTATTATCATATCAATTGATTTAGAAAAAGTGTTTAATAATATAAAATATCCCTTCATGATTAAGACTCTTAACAAATAGACATAAAACTTACATTTTTCAATATAATTAAAGCCATATGACAAACTCGCAGCTGACATCATACTGAATGGGGCAATACTGAAAGCTTTTCCACTAAAAACTGGAACAAAACAAAATTGTCTATTTTCTCCACTCCTGTTCAACAAGGTATTGAAGTCCTAGTCAATGAAATTAGACATTAGAGTAATATGAAAAGCATTCAGTCGGAAGAGAAAAAGTAAAATTTGTAAGCAACATGTTCATATACATAGAAAATACAAAATAATCCATATAAAAACTCCTAGAAGTAATAAATTAATTCAGTAAAGTGGCAGAATACAAAAATCAAGATACAAAAGTCTATAGTGCTTTTTATCTACCAGCAATGAATGGATTGAGTCAAAATCGATGAAAGCAATCCAAGCCTATTTACAATAGCACCCCCCCACACACACAAATACCTAAGAATAATTCTAGACAAAGAAGTGAAATAAATCTCTGTCAGGAAAACCATGAAAAACTGAACAAAAAAATTGAGCATGATACCAAAAAAAAGGGAAAGATACCCCATGTTATTGGATTGGACATATCAATATAAACAAAATGTCTATTTTACCCAAATGAATTTACAGATTCAGTGCAATTCCAATCACATTACCAGTGACATTTTTCACAGAAATAGAAAAAAAAATCACAGAACTTGTCTGGAATCATGAAAGACCCTTTATTGCCATGGGAATACTGTGCAAGAAGAATTAAGCAGGAGATATGTCATTACCTTACCTCAAAAAATATTACAAATCTGTGATAATCAAAACAGCAGGACACTAGTACAAAAACAGACGCAAAGAACAATGGAACAGAATAGTGAATCCAGAAATAAATCCCCAAACATAAAGAAAACTTATTTTTTCACAAAGTGCAACAGTTCAATCCAGTGGAGATAAGAGTGTTTTCAGTAAATGGCACTAGAAGAACTAGATATTCACCTGCAGAAAAATAAAACTGGACTCCCTTCTCTCAGCATTAACAAAAGTCATTTCAAAATGAATAACATACTAAATATAAAGCTTCAACGTACAAAAATGTTTGTAGGGTTCAGCAGGTGGCATGGTAGATGAGGTGCTGGACTCCCAAATGGCTATGGTTCCATTCCTGGACCTGGAAGCTTGAAAATCACATCACGTGCGTGTGTATGTGTGCACAAAATCTTCAGAAAATAATAGAGGAGAAGGGACTGTAGCATGGCCATCTCTGCATGGTCTGATTTCACACTTTTTCTCTGTCACTCTCTGGTGAGTGCACACACTCTATGACAAAAACAAAGAAACAAACAAACAAAAAACACTGCTATGGGAAACACAAAGGAGACACTCGAAAAAACAGGAGTAGACACATGAGAACAATAAAGCATATGCAACAACTGCAAAAATGAACAAGTGTGATCAGGCTAAAAAGCTTCTTCACAGCAAAGGAAACACTAAATATAGTGAATATGCAACCCATAGAATTGGAAAAAGTATTTGCAAACTATACATAAGGAATTGATTACCAGAATGTATAAGAAACTCAAGCAACTCATCCCCTACCCTCAATAAAAGAATAGTCCAATTTAAAAATGGGCAAGTGAGGAACCAGCAGTTAGTGTAATGGCTATATTGCTGAACTTTCATGTAGTCGACTGTGGTTCAAGTCCCAGACCCAGTGACTTAAACTCAAACCGGGCGTGTGTGCCTGCATGCCCAAGGTCCCGAGAGGAGAATGAAGGAGAAGGGATTGCGGTGTGGCCATCCCCCCCCCCCCTGGGGGGGTGATTTCTCACTTTCTGTCTCTCTGTCTCTCTCTCTGTCTTTCTGGTAAGCACACACACCCTATAGCAAAAACCTCTCCAAAAAAAAGAAAAAAAAAATGGGCAAGTGAGTTGAATAGACAACTCACCAAAAAAGGCATACAAATGGACAAAAAGGATATGAAAAAATATTCACCATCTCTTATATTAAGGGAAATACAAATCAAAATCACAATGTTATATCACATAAGCCTAGTCAGAGCAAGTATGATCAAATACAAAAACAAAAACAAATAACAACAAAGAATGACAAATGTTAGTGAAGCTATAGTCAAAAGGGAACCCTCCAACACTGTTAGAGGGAATGTAAATTAATACAGCCACTTTGGGAAACAATATGAAGTTTCCTCAAACTTTACAAATAGAAATTCCATATGACTCACTAATCCCACTCCTTGATATTTAACCAAAGGACAGAAAACTCAGTGGAAAGACGTGTGCACATCAATGTTTATTGTAGCATTATTCACAATTGCTAAGACATGGAATCAATCTAGGTGCTCAACAATTGATGACTAGATTGAAAAAATGTGGCAGATGTACACCATGAAATACTACTCAGCCATAAAGTACTGCAAGACTCTGCCATATGATACAAAGTGGATGACTGTAGAAGACTTAATGGTGAATGAAATAAGCCAGACTAAGAAGACAAACATTGTGCATCCCTGGTTATGATTTATGAAATGTCTGCAATATATTGCAGAAATTGAAAGATTTGGGGATCAGCAGTTGGCGTAATGGCTATGTCTCTTGATTCCCATGTAGTAGACCGTGGTATGAGTCCCAGACCTGGTGGCTTAAGCTCACACCAGGTGTGTGTGCGTGCATGCCCAAGATCCTGAGAGAAGAGGAGAATGGAGGAGAAGGGATTGCGGCGTGGCCATCCCCCCGGGGGGTGATTTCTTTCTCTCTGTCTCTCTCTGTCTTTCTGGCAAGCACACGTGCCCTATAGCAAAAACCTCTAAAAAAAGAAAAAGTTGGGTTGTTAGAAAGGTCATGATGTATTTTTGCATAGGAAAATACTTCATGACTTTTCCAATGACCTAAGAGTAGAGAAGACAAGTGTAGATACCAGAGACTATATGGGAGGGTGGTGGATAGTGTGGGGTGGGAGGAAAAGGCTCTGGACAAAAAGCCTTTAATAGACACAAGAATGTAAGGTGAGAAATAAGGGTAAAATATATATACATATATGTAGATATGAAACTATAAATGGAAAATTATTGATAATAACATGTATGATTAAGCCACTATGTAGGATATTCTGGATGGGAAATCACATTGTATGCTGTGACAATTCTCAGGGAATGAATGCAAATTAATTAATTTAAAAAAATGTTTCAGAAGAAAAACAATGTAAGATCCTAGTTTTGTAAAATGGATAAATACATGATTAAATAAATCAGTAAATTAAAATCATAAATCAAAAAAGAAAAAAGAACACACTAATGCATGTACTAATGTTAATTTCTCAGTTTCAAGAGTTGTACTCTGGCTAAGTAAACATGTTACCTTTAAAGGAAAGTGGATAATTAATATAAAGGCACACTTTGAACCATTTTTGAACTCAATTTTTTTAAGTCTAAAATAATTTCAAAATAAAAAAATGAAGTTCAAAAACTGTAAGGTTCTTTGTTGAAAATGATGTATATAGTAATATCCTTGATTTTATTATCACATTGCATATATGGTTTGAAAAACCATACTGTATACCATAAACATTTATAATAATTCAATGTAAATTAGTAATTATGCAATATGGTAATTTTTTAATGAAGTGAATGAATTTTTTTTTCTCTCACATGCATACTTTTCAGTGTTTATACTATTCAGATGCCAGTCTGTTTTGTTAGGGAAAGCAGTTTCATAAGCATGCATTAATTGCCTCAAGTTTCTAGTTCAGTTATTTGATCTAATATGGGTGCTAACTTTAAAGAGCAGAGGTTATGCTGCCTTTGGAAAGTTTTCTCCAGCTATTAAAACGTATCATGTTTGATTTAAGGAACATTGCACTAAGTAATATTTTTACCACGACATAAAGGTACATGAAGGTACTTATTATTTCTTGTGTGAAGCAGTGTTCATGAGAAAGGCTCATAGTTCATTTTATCTCAGTCATCTCATTAAACTTGTTTTTCTTTATCTGAAAATTCCAAATTAACTTGACATAGTTATTTTACACATATTTTAAACTAATCGTGAAATACTCCTGGTGCCCCAGAGGCATTCGGAAGGTTAATGACAACCTCTGAGTGTTCAAGGACACTATAAATGAGGTTATTAAAATTCAACCTTTTGCATATTTCTGATAGAAGAGAAAAAGTTTGTCTCAGACAATAAGGGACAAAGAATATAAAGGGAGGCTTTAAAATATCTCCCAGTCTCTATATTCATGTTCACTCTTTGGAAGGTGATACAAATCTGAACATTGAGAAAGACCTGTTTCAACAGCAGTTTCTACAGCCCAGTTCTTGTATCAAAGTCAAATAAGCAGCAACCTATCATTTGTGTTATTTAGATTTCATGAGAGTTATTGTCAAAACACATAGCATTTCATCTTCTCACCTATTTCATAACTGATTATACAAATCAAGATCAAACTCCAAATATTTTGAACAGTATAATTTTCTTTATTTACCTCCTAATTAATAAGACCATGATGTTTTAAATGCTTTTTGAGCCAGCAGGTGGTGCTGTAGTAACACCACACTCTGTGCTGCTGGCTCCATATGAGAAAGTCCCAGGTTTACATCCTGAGGCCTCCCTGCACAGGTCAAGTGTACATGAATGCCCACAATGCAGGATGCAGGCTGAGGGTAGTTCATGGTGTAAAGACCTTATTGGGTGCCTGTCTTCTCTCATACATGGAAGAAACAAATTAATAAACTGAGAAAAAAATGTAATATTTTTGGATAATAGGTGGTTCTTATATTCCTACATCAATGTAAGTCATAGACACAATATTGGATGACCTGGTGTAAGAACGAAAAATTAAGAGAAACTCCAAACGACCTACATAAATGTTTCTCCTGTTCCTCCCCTTTGATTGTTATTCAGATTTCACATATATTCTTATTCACAGATATTTTTTACTCATAATCTGAGGAGAAGAAATGTATCTGAAGTAAAGCAGAGTTGTTAATTGGTTTTATTTCTTTTCAGCCTATAAGAAATACACATTCATTCTTAGGGCACCAAGAAAATATTCAGGTTGTTTTCATTCAGTGCTTCTAATCCAGTCATGGCTTGCATGAGAGGTATGCCAAAGCAGACAGCATGAACCAGCAGAATACTATCATTATCAAGCTCCCTGAGTATGCTCAACACATTTTCATCAGAATATGTCAGAGCTGTCAAACACCAGTTGTTTCAGTTTTCAAAAATCCATCGAAGTTTCAAGAGAAGCTAGCCAAAGATTTTTTTTTTTTTTTGTAATTTACCAGAGGGTACACACACTCACCAGAGAGAGACAGACAGTGAGGGAGAGAAAAAGAGAAAGGAAGAAAGCACCCTCCAAAGTGGCATAGTCACATTGCAATCCCCTATCCTCCATTTCTCCACTGCATTGGAATTCAAGCACACATGTACACACACCTGGCGTGTTTCTTAAGCTACCAGTGCCAGCAGCCAGCATTTAAACTGTGTAGTCAGCTATGTAGAATTTGGAACCCCCACACAATCACCGGGCCACGGGGTCAGCCTGAAGCTTTATACTTACCACATTCCCAAGACTAGAAAAGTTCTAAGTGCAATTAATGTATTACTATCCTAAGACAATTGTGCTCCTTTAAGAACGTCAGTAAAATCTGAGTGATAACAAATACCTATTTACATAAAAGATAATCTAAATTAGCTTTGTATTGTGTAGGCTTATACCATTCTCAAAAACAACAGATAAAACAATTATAAAAACATTGGGTAATTTCAAATAAACATATATGTATTAGTTTTTAAATTTTGCTTGAAGGTGTATATGTTCATCAGTGAGAGATAGAAAGTGGCGGTGATAGAAGACCTTCCCATGGAAGATGGTCACAGCACAATCACTTCTTCTCCATTTCCCCTCTAGAGATTTTAGGCATGTATGCACACACACCTGGCATGGTTTTCAAGCTACCAGGTCAGGGAGTTGAACCATGTAGTTGGCCATGTGGGATCTAGCTGCCTTAGCCACTACGCAATTGGCTGGCCCAGTAATTATCTACAAGCAAGGAGACAGGCCTCACCAGAATCCAATTCTACTGGTACCTTGGTTTGTACTCTGTCTCCAGAATGGTAAGAAATAAGTTTTGGTTGTGAAAGTCACACAGTCTGTGGTATTCTTTCATAGCAGCTTGAATAGACTACTACAAAGGGCTTCAAAAGTTCATGGAAAATGTGTACAATGGAAAACCTAAGCATGAATTTCAATTGTTTTGTATGCCAGAATAAACTTGTACATTTTTTTTTCTAGTGGGCGCTTATGCTCACTACAGAGAGAAAGACAAAGAGGAGAGAAGAAAGCACCCCCTATGAGGAATGGTCACACCACAATCCCCTCTTCTCCATCCCTCTCTTCTTTGAGGATTTTGATCATCTATGAACATGTGACTGGCATATTTCTCAAACAAGATCTGGGACTTGAACCACAAAGTTGACCATGTGAAATCTGGCTGCCTCAACCACCAGGCCACAGAACTAACCCAACTTGTACTTTAATTCCATTTTATCTTTTTTTTTTTTTTAATTTTAAGGAATTTTTGAAGTCTCTTCATACAATACGCTAGATGCTCATCTTCTGCTTCTCTTCTTGTGTAACACAATATACAGCCTGGGATCATTTCCAGTAGGTGTTAGGCCATCAACTAACTGTATATCTCTCTCCATCTGTCACTGTATATCAATCATGTTCACCTCTGTCCCTATAACATTAACAGGGCTTTCCAATTTACTATCTTCTCTACCTCGAACACTTCCCTTAATTAATGCTGTATTCAAGTTTAGCTCAAAGAAGTACTAACTAATCACTCAGTTTTGAGATTAGTTTCATTTTATACAGTTAAATGGAACCTACTATTTCTTTACTAATATGTATGGTATCTGCAATTAAGGAAAAGTGTAAAAAGCTATTTCATATGATTCATATTTCCTATGAATGAGTGAAACTATGTTTTCTACTCATTTGTGACACTGAATTACCTGAATATCCAGACCTCTGATGACTACAAACAACTATTTGTGCAACGATTGTGCAAGGCCAGTTTCAGCCATCAACAGGACCTCAACTTCGAGTCAAACCTACAGACCACACTCCTGTAACATACCATTCTAACCAGTTGAGGAAATTCTTACCCAATCAGAGCAATCTAGATTATTTTAAAATGCTCTGGAATAATGCCATTAGTCTGCCAAAGTTACTACTATTACAATAAATAAAAAAGTATTAAAGTGTATTGACTTTGAATTCACTGACATAATCCATCTAACTTTTATATACTGACACTCACAGAATATATTAAATGTGACATTTAATTTCTATTTTTTCAAGGTCCTTTAAAAATAGGAAATTGAAAAGAACTGTTGAAAATCCTTCAATCCTAACATGAATGTAGTAGTAGGAAGAGGAAGTCTCCATTTGAAAGAATCACTCACAGAAAAATTCAAAACAATCAGTAAAGTTTAGGAAAGCATTTCATGTGACATATCTCAGAATCTTCTAGGAATCGAACCTCATTGATATCTATCATGTAACTATTCTAGATAAAGATGCATTCAATAAGGAATCAAAGTAAGTCACAGACTATGATGGAAGATCAAAAAATCAAGCATGGATGCTAACTGCATCACACAATAAACGTGATCGTTCCAGTAGGAGCATCACTGCAGCCACCAATAGCCACACGCCTCACAGTCCACATCATTCACAAGTCCCACTGACCACAAATACTGACACTGCTTGTTTGCCAGTGACTTACGGATTGTTTATAACCACCACATCCGAATGTGTTCTCAAAGCATCTGCTTTTTCCCATCAGTAGTTTCTGAATCAAAATCGGCCTTACAAGATAGGTGGATGGGGCCTGGGCCATAGGCCTGTCTACTTAGGGCAAGGAATTCCGAGAAAGTGAATCTCTGTTTTTTTCTTTTTTTTCCCTTTAAGAGACAGAAGATCAGGAAAATGGGAATTCCTTAAACATAGGAAGGATTTTCAAAAGTCTAGGATGCCCCATGTTCATTCCATTACCCAAATTTTAGAAGACATAGGGTCAGTGCTACAGCAAATATGAATAAAGCACAAAGCCTTTCTTTCAGAATTGATTATTGACCTATTTATTTCTTGTTCTGTCTCTTCCTTTATTTTATTTATTAAATTTACATTTAATCTCTATACATCTTTACAATATACAACATGGTTTTCCTCAGTGCAAATTAGTCAAGTCAAAGATATTATCATATTCATTATCATCAGAAGATAACTTTTCATGTTTGTGTCTATTAAATGTGTTGTTTGTATTTTCTCTGAACATCTCTCTTCCACCTGCTATTATCCACTCCTTATTACCACCCCTGCTATATTCTTTCTAGTTTCTAAAGTTGCACTCCCTGCTATTATACCTTGCAGTCTTTCAGTTTCAGCTATAGAGTGCAGACATTCTATAAATATATTGAGCAGGGACATACAATGCCTGTCTTTCATAGTCTGGTTTATTCTGCTTAGCATTAAATATTCCATGTTCATGCACTTTATATCAAATTCCAGAGTTCCTTTTTTATGACTGAGTAGTATTCCATAGAATATAGGTGCCACATTTTTTTCAATCCACTGATCTGTTCTTAGATATATGGATTGATTCCATGTCTTAGCATTTGTAAATAATGCTACATGGGGGTGCATGTGTTTTTCCAACTAAGGGTTTTCCTATCCTCTGGTAAATACCTAAGAATCTGTCTCTTATTTTTACATCTTATTGGCACAGTTTGCATAAGTCAAATTTAATTTTATTTGTTCCTTATCTGTAGTTTCATAGAATAGTGGGTAATATCAAGAACAGCAGCAGGAGTTAGACAGTAGCTCAGTCTGAACACATGGAAATGTTCCTGGTTTGCATCTAGAGACCTCCCTGAGTACCCCATACATGTGCATGCCTATGATCAAATATTGCTAAGGCCCGAGATGTATTGCGGTGTCAAGACCTTGGTTAGAAGGTCTCTCTCTCTCTCTCTCTTTCTCTCTCTCTCTTTTAATTCCCCTGTCTTTCTCACTCATGGAAGAATTAAATAAATAAACTTTGAAAATACAAAACAAGCAAACAAACAACCAGCAGCTGTAACCATCACCACAATAGATCAAACAGTATATTTCTTAAGGATCAAAATCAGTATTTCTTATTGACAGTGACCTTGATTAGGGGCATATGCATACATTACACACACACACACACATACACACACACCACGCACACACATACATATTGTGATTTTACAAATGAGGAAACTGAAGGTTCAAGGTCAAAAGTTAAATGGCAGTGGGTAAGTCCCAATTTCATGACTACCATTATGAAGCTCATTATTTTCATTACAAAGTTCTGCCTCTCATTGAACTATTGATTTTCTTTTTCATGAAGGAAAGT
Source organism: Tupaia tana (assembly GCA_026018925.1). Lineage (NCBI taxonomy): Eukaryota > Metazoa > Chordata > Mammalia > Scandentia > Tupaiidae > Tupaia > Tupaia tana. Next base: position 165,360,810 of record JAKSZU010000006.1, on the reverse strand, counting down.
ACAGCTTTATTGCAAAGCGCAAAGCAAGAACAGGCATCTCATGCTGGAAAGATCCGGTTCTCCCATTTTTAAGGGCAAAATTATACCTTTTTCAGATTCCAGCACTTTTCACTCTAGGGACCAACTCATATACGATGCAACTGGGTCTACTATGTGTATTGCATTAGGCAATAGAGTTCCTAAATGTGCTATGTGCATTCAACACGTAATCTAGCAGCTATGTAAATGTCTAGGTAGTTATGGAGAAGAAGAATCTAAATGCAGAGTTCCCCATGAGTGATCGGTAAAAGCCGACACATGTTTTTATTCTAGGAAAATAATAAATTAACCTGTCTTTAAAAAGTCAAATACTGAAAGTAGAGAACACATTGTTTTGTCTCCACAGGAATCTTCTTTTCTCAGGTAACAGTGTCACCTTCTGTTTGGGAACTGCTCTTTCCATCTCATTTACACTCAGACTGGCAATGTTAGTTTCTTTTTCAGCCACATACAAAGCAGGTCAGGTCCTAGCAATCTTTCCTAGAATTTGCCAAAGTATAACTTAGAGGAGAGATACAGTCTTTCACATTTCAGATTTGAGCCTGAAATAATAGGTCAAGATGGTGGGAACCATCTTCCCTGTGTTGTAAAAGAACATCAATATAAAGAAACAAAGCTACCCCCTGGAAGAAGAGAGGAGAGAGTGCAAAATGCCAGACAAATAAAAGCACTGGTGCTAGCTGACCTGGAAGAACTGGTGTCTATGCTCCTCCTCTGCTTTGTACAAATGAACATCTTCTTTTTTTTGGAGAGGTTTTTGCTATAGGGAGCATGTGCTCACCAGAAAGACAGAGAGAGACGAAGAGACAGAAAGCGAGAAATCACCCCCCAGGGGGATGGTCATGCCACAATCCCTTCTCAACCATTATCCTCTCAGGATCTTGGGCACACACACACACACACACACACACACACAGAAGTGCTCAGCATGAGTTTAAGCCACCAGGTTCGGGACTCAAACCATGGTCGACTACATGGGATTCCAACAACATAGCCATTATGCCAGCTACTGGTCCCATGAACACCTTCCTTTATGCCTTAGGGCTTTTGAATCAGGTTTCTGTCATGTGCAACCAGAACACAGCCACATAAAGTACATAATTGCATAATGATATGTTTCAGAGGAATTTTAAGTTTGAATTCAAAATGTGCAATTCTTGTCAGATCATAATAAATTAATAAATAGGTTACCTTATAAGCCAGTAAATAAAAAGTTCACTGGTTCACTAAGGCCCATATCAATCAGAAAAGAATCCAATAAAGTTTCTTAAAATTTATGCTGAAAATAACATTCAGTAATAATCTGCTATTACTTGTGTTCAAATAGTGGGTCATTGGAAAAGTCATGATGCATTTTTGCATAGAAAATAATGCCATGGCTTTTATGACGACCCAATATTAGCTTCTATAAGGAAAGTATCTCTCGGAATAGTTTCAAAGGCCTACATCCTTGCAATCTGTCTTTGACCCATGTTTCCTTCTATCCCTGTCTTGGGAGAGATAAAGAGATGTTTCACCATAGACAGCAATGTGAGCGTGATTTGACTCCCTACTCTGTGTTTTGAACTTCCCACTTCTCAGTTTTATTCTCATGAAAATTGGCAATAATGATATCCACTTACATATCCTTTTTCATTTGAGATACTGAAGACTCTATCTTCTCTAACAGAGATCTGATGAAGTACCACATGTGCAAACATTCTTATGATACAAGTTAAATTGCCCAAGGACATCTCATAGTCTATTCTCACCATCATATAGTTACACAACAACCTTGGCCATCAAGTTTGTAGTCAGAAATGTAGCCTGGGTACTTCTTTTGTATAACAAATTCAGAGGCTTAAAAATTTCTTTGTTACTTAGTCAAAGCCTGAGATAGGTCAAAAACCTTTCCCTTGTAACCACATCATATACAACAAGGTTGTTGCAGTAGAGAAAAGGGAAAAGAATGATGCACATCAGTCTACCAGATTGAATTGCCTTGCCCAGGGGTGACGTATGTCCTTCCACTCTCATTTCATTGATCAGAACTAGTCAGTTGTCCTCAATCTAAAAAACAAGGAAGCTGCAAAATATAGTCACATGACTATACAGTGAGCCCAGTAATTTCTACCATACTATACCATATCTCCTAGGAAAACTTTAGCATTACCTATACTCACATATGAAAAAACAAGTATTAAAAAAAAAACCTAATATGACATAGGTATAAGAGGTCTACAACCTGCTTGCATAGGACGGTTCCAAGTTTGCCTAATATTTTCTGAGTTTCATAAAGCTAATGTGAAAGTCGTAGCTATTTCAAACACAGACTTGAAATCAGCTTTATTTTAATTGCTGCTGAGATATAATAACTTTTATGAATTACTTTTCTTCTTAGAGTGCATGAGTTTGCTACCGGGATCTTGGGCATGCACACGTATGTGCCCAGTATGATTTTTAAGCAACCACATCCGGGACTCGATCCATGGTTGGCCACATGAGAGTCTAGCGATGTAACGACAATGCTATCTGCTGATCCCACTTACATGAACTATTTTAATAGTGTCTCTCATTTGGCAAAATATGTGGACTTGAAAAAGTTCATGAAAACAAGAATTAAAGGGACCAGCAGTTAGCATAATGGCTATGTCGCTGGACACCCACGTAGTTGACTGTGGTTCCAGTCCTGGACACGGTGGCTTAAAACTCACACCGGGCGCGTGTGTATGCATGCCCAAGATCCCGAGAGGAGAATGGAGGAGAAGGGATTGTGGCATGGTCATCCCCCCTGGGAGGTGATTTCTCGCTTTCTCTCTCTCTGTGTCTTTCTGGCGAGTGCACGTGCCCTATAGAAAAAAAACCTCTCAAAAAAAAAAAAAAAAGTTAAAAACAAGAATTAAAGTATGAGTTTATCTTGGTGCAAAAACTTTTGAAATCCAAGCACATTTTTTTTATACATCTCTTTCATGAACTTTCTGAAGACCTCTTGCAGCTAAAGCACAAAGCAGAACAACACAGTGAGCTTATTTAAAGTTAAAAAAGAGTAGAAAAATACACATTACATATTATGGCCACCAACTTGCTATCCTAAAACCTTTTGCTCTTGGCTTCCAGTAAAATATGCTCAGTGGTCTAATTCTTGGTCCCTTGTGTAAAGTGGTCCATCAGAAAACCATCACCCTTACTTTAGGACAACTGACAGTCACTATTCGAAAACAGAATAAGTTACCATGGAAACAAGCCAACTCTGCTCTCCAGAATACTGATTCTTCCAAGTCAGAAGAGTTATCACTAGAAAAATCACATGAGGTATCAGATACTGACAGTTCAAAATCTGTAACCCAAAATTATTAGCTCACCATGCTCAGATTGGCATTTAGCAGAATAACAAAGAGAAACATTGCTACAAAAGACATTCCTAAGTAATAACTCTATGTTTATAAATATAGTCCTACATCCATCTAAATAAAGTTTAAGTTGCAATGTTTTCTACCTCTACTTAGTGCTTTATTAATGGGCTTAATACTCCACTTGACCCATTTGCTGAAATCTGCTAGAACTCCAGGAGACCATATGGACTGGCAGATGGGTTACTGTAATTTAATGCCATTATTCTAAAGATGAAGTAAGGTATAAACATAATTTGCATGCATTTCCATCCTTTCTGAATACTTTTTCTTAGTTTCATTTTTAATTCAGATATCAAAAAGAAGATAATACCTTGCTACCAAAGCCCAGATGACAACTAATTACTACAAGAGACTCCAGTCCTGACATCATAGGCCAGGCCTCAGAACATGCTCCGTCTTACTCAATGACCCCACCGTGGTGATTAATAAGTTGAGCGCTAAGCCCTAATGAGTGTGTCAGATCTTAGATGTTCTCCAGGCTAATGTAATTAGCATTATGTTGGACAGAATATTTCAGTTACTTGGTGGAGAGACTCATTATACTTCATAGTAAACTACATGCCTTTTCACCTCATGGACTTTGAATTTATTTTATCATCATCAACTTAAAAGGCTTCAATAAATAGAGATCTTCAAATACGAGAGGAAAATATTTTTAACATTTTAAAATCAAATATTGATCTCTTCTCCAACAATGAATACCTGTGTTGTACATAAAGTGAAGTAGTTTTCTCTATTTCTGTTTTCTTAGCTATTTGTTAAAATGCAAATCTCTAATCACTAAACAGAAATCCTGATGAAAAGGGGTCTGAAATAAAACCTAGAACAATGCATTTGTATATGTGTGTATACGTGTGTGTGTGTATGTTTTTGTGTGTGTGTGTGTGTGTGTATGCTAACCATGCATTTTTAATAGGACACCCATGATTCATTCAAAAGCAGAAAAAATCTTAGAACCAAACTTGAAAAATCAAGTCAGTGTGGGTAACAGAACTAATACTATCTCAGATTAATTGAACCAACAGACTCCATACTCTAAATAGTAGGTCGTCAGAAAAGTCATGACATATTTCTGCATAGAAACACATAGAAAAATACAGTATGACTTTTCCAACAACTCAATAGTTACTATGTTTCTGAAAAAAAAAATCTGTGGTCACATAATGAAAATTATTTTCTCATTGATATTATAGTTTTAAATGTGCTATTTTGTTAAAAGTTTAAAAACAAATGATCAAGATAAGATATGAATGTTATCTCCAATAAACCATGTAGATACATGGGATTTACATGTAACAGTGGACAGGTATGTAGTAATATCTTTACCCAACAGGCAATAGGTCTAGACCTGTGTTTCAAGTTTTAAGGCAAAGAACAAAAGGTAAGAGAATTTCTATACAAATTCTGACTTTTCTGTGGCCAGAGATGACATATGAAATGTTTCAGCCCTAATAACTGTAAGCTGTAGGCAATATTCCAAGTACTGACTTGAATTTTACCTAGATCCCATTATCAGCTACTACAATACCAAGTATTTTCATGGGCCTAGCTTTGTTTTCTTGAAACCACCAGATCTCAAATTCGTGTTAATCTTTAATTATATCTTTAACACATATTTTGTTTACCTATGACCCTAAATAATTATGGCCATTTTTTTTGAATGTGTATCTATTTTACTAAAGTGCCATTATCTTGATGAATTTCAAGACAGTTCTCTTTTGTGCCTCTTAAAATTGACACCATAAAAAGAATAGTATGAATAAAATAAAATCATTTATTTATTTATGGTAAATATAGTATAGGTGTTTACTTGTCATAATTTCGTACCAAAATTTAGTAGTTTCGAGAAATCAATTACGTCATTCTTCATTCTAATCTTCCTTGTAGACCAAACCAGGAGTAGAAAGGCTGTCATATGACCATGGCAAGTCTACATACATATCCTGCTTTTGCTGAATGGAGAGTAACTATTGAGGTATCAAGCTATATCTAGGACTAGCTGGATGCTACCCAGTTCTGTTACTTTCTCCAGGAAGTCAGCACTTTCCAGCATCTCTTCTCACTGCATCTAGGTCAGCAGTATAAAAATTCTGACTAATAAAATGTGCAGAAAAAGTGTTTATGCCTTCTAGGTTTGGCCCATAAAATATCTGGTACAATGTTCCATGCTGTCTGCTTTTCTCTTTGTCCAGCAGATGGAGCAGATTTAGGAAACAAGAAAAAGCCTTAAGTGATGGCATAGTCACTAGAAGAGAAACTGCTTGGGCAAGAAACAAACTTGCATTGCTTTAAGCCACAGAACTTTGAAGTCATTTGCTAAAAACTAATAGAGAAATTAAATTAAGCCTTGACTTAACTAAAAACTATACCAATATTTTTCTTACTTTTGAGTTAATCAACTAGCTATTCAATAGAAATTAGGACTATATAGAACCTGAATTCCAATTTCTTTTCTTGTTTTTTTTTTTTTTTTTTAGAGAGATTTTTGGTATTGGGTGCATGGTGTATGCACTCACTGGAGAGACAGAGAGAAACAGAGAGACAGAAAGCAAGAAATTATCCTCTGGGGAGGATGGCCATGCAGCAATTCCTTCTCTTCCATTCTCCTCTTGGGATTTGGGGCACACATGCACACACGCCCAATTTGAGTTTAAACCAGCCGGTCCAGGACTCGAACTGAGGTCAACTACATGGGAATCCAGCGATGTAACCATTTTGCTATCTGCTGGTCCTCTGAAGTTCAAACTTAATGGGCCTGTATCAATTCACTACAGAAGTCTATAGTTGTATTTAAGAGTGAGAAAAGCCCTACATATATGAACATTACCATCTAAGGAAACTAAAGTAAAAATTATTTTATATGTTGCTCTAACAAAGTATTATGAAAGGACACTTGACTCACAGTATAGAGGAACAAGGCCCTAGTATCTAGTGTTCTATAGGTCATAAGAACATGTCATGGGCAGCCCATAGAAAGGTGGTTAATGTAGCTGGATAGCACATGGCTGAGTTCTCAGATCAAGTCCCAGGCAAAGCAGCTTGAAAAACACACCAGGTGTGTGAGTGTGTGTGTGTGTGTGCCAAAGATCCCAAAAGGAGGGAAAAATAGAAAAGAGATTGTGGTGTGACCATTTCCCATAGGAATGCTTTTTCCTACTTTCTGTGTGCATGTGTGTATGTGTATGTGTGTGTGTGCGTGTGTGTATCTTTCTGTCTATATCTGGTGATCACACCAATCCTCTGATAAATTAATAAAAGAAAAAACATGAAATGTCATGTTAAAATCCTTAAAAGAACTATCTAAAGGAGATTCTCAGAAAATGTTTTAGGGTCAGAATTTTTTCCTTACAGGTCAAAAAAGTGTTTTAAGACATCTTTGATACTGTTAGAAAAATATACATCAGTTTTGGGGCTGGCAGTTTGCATAGTGGTTAAGGACACTGTACTTCCATATGTCTAACCATGGTTTGAGTCCTGGACCTGGTAGCTTGCTTTTGCACTTTACCTTTCTCTCTCTCTTGCTCTGTCCCTCTCTGGTCAAATTAAAACAATCAAACAAACAAATAAATAAATAAGGTTAAATTTTAAAAAAGGATAGACACATCAGTTTATCCTATCCAAAAAGATAAGGGAGACATGCTAAATTAATCTAAAATCACTGACATACAAAAAGTAAAAAACAGCGAACCAGCAGTTAGCGTAATGGCTATGTCGCTGGACTCCCACGTAGTCGACCGAGGTTCACGTCCCGGACCTGGTGGCTTAAAACTCACGCCGGGCGCGTGTGCATGCGTGCCCAAGATCCTGAGAGGAGAATGAAGGAGAAGGGATTGCGGTGTGACCATCCCCTCTGGGGGGTGATTTCTCGCTTTCTGTCTCTATGTCTCTCTCTGCTGTCTGTTTTCGCCCTATAGCGAAAACCTCTCCAAAAAAATAAAAGTAAAAAACAGTCTCCAATATCAACCCATATGTACACACATACACACACACACACACACACACACACAAGTGGATGATCATTTGAGGATCAATGTCACCTTGGTAGTACAAGAAAAAATAAATACCGTATCTTAAAGAATAATTATTTCACTGAACAAATGACCTTGGTTAGGGTAGCACAAATGTCACTACACTGCAGTGGAAAGAACACTGACTCAAGTTTGCAGAAGATCTGGCTTACATCTGGCTTCATCACTTTGTAGAAGTAAAGAAGACGATTAAGAAAGGCCGTGAGTCTTTCAGCCTTCAATTAAATGTTTGAAGTCTCAATTACTATGCCACTAATGAGCTGCTTGACTTATAAAGAATATTTTCCTCAGTATTTCCTTAACTTCTGCAACAAAGAGAAGGTAATTCTTAATTCACTAGTTAAGAGAATTAGGTCATATCACACATATCAAGTACTTAGGCCTTGGTGAAAGCAGATAATAATAAACATCAAATATGATTTCTAATGTTTTATCTACATCACTGTAAGCCATATTTATCCTTACTTGTAAAGTAAGAAATTACACTAGACTGTTTATATGATTTTTCTTAAATTCTCATATTCTGAATTTATACATGTCCATTAAAGTAAAATATCCTGATTAAAAATAAAAGATGTGGGCCATCAGGTAGCATGGACTTTAAGGCAGCTGGATCCCACATGGCTAACTACATAGTTTAAACCCAAGACCCAGTGGCTGGCAATTCTGCTGGGCACCTGTGTGTGCATGCCTAGAATCCTGAAAGGGAATTGAGGAGAAGGGATTGTGGTGTGGCCATTATTCCTGAACTTTGATTTCTACTTTCCCTCTCTTCCTCTCATTTTTTTCTCTGTTTCTCTCTAATAAGCACATACACCCTTTAGCAAACTAAAAATAAATATAAATAAACAAACAAAAGTAAAAATGCCAAAATCCATATATTTTAAGAAAGTATTTTTTTTTTTTTAAATCTATGATGGTCTGGTCTGCTATTTAGAAGCAGGTGGCATACTATTTAATGTTTCTCTAATCCAAAAGTCAGAAATCTAAAATACTTCAAAGTCTCAAACTTCGTGAGCACCAACATGATGCCACAAGTGGAAAATTCCATAACCCAGCTTATGTAATTGGTCACAGGAAAAACATTGCAATACAAAAATATATTGAATCAAATTTCCTTCAGCTTATGTATAAAAAGTTTATTTGAAAATCAATGAATTTCACATTTAGAATCAAAGAATTTCACAAAATTCCTCATTATGTTTTTCATATGTTCCAAAATCTGAAAAAGATTCAAAATTTGAAACACTTCTTGTCCCAAATATTTCAGATCAGAGCTTCTCATCTTGTATCCCCTATCAAAAATGCACTAAATTTCACTTTCTTTAAAACATTCAGAAGTGAGATAGTACTTTCATTTATTCATAATATCCCTCATGACTTATACCCTCATTTGAACATAGCATGTAACAAGATAATTATCAGACGACCACTTAAATAAAAGATGTCATATTTAATGAAGCCTATAAAGATAAGAACTTATTTTAGTCATACAAACTTGAATGGGTCCAGAATATAATAATAATAATACTTCATTTCGGGAGCTTGAAGTACTTGAAGCACATGGAGTACTTTCTGGATCTACAAATTATCAGTAACTTGAGTTCCTTTCATTCAAAAGAAAGCAATTGTATCAGCTATAGCCATAGTAGAAAATAATGCCAGCACTGTAATGCAGACTTCCAGACTTTCAATAAATGGAAAGGTGTCTCTCTTGGAAATTCTGTAATTTAGCAAATCTCCGTTTGTGCAATTAAATTCTTATTCATACAAGAACTCTATTATGACTCAGTATGAAGTGAATATTTCAATGCTGAATCACTAAACTAATTTCAAAATTGGCTTCGGATATACTTTTCACTAATTTTAAGTGATTATAATATGAAAACAAGGCTTTAATATACCAAGACACTGCATGTAAGACATTATAGCATAGAGAAACTGCTTTCTTAATCCAAATTCTATTTATTTCCAGAACCTTACCTCCAGCATACATAACAGCCAGCATAATGGATGATATCCATGCTATTTGACTGTAGGAAGTGTTGAATATTTGCTGGATTTCTTTGAAGAATACTGTGACAGCTTTGGGGACTGCATACGAAAATCCAATGGAAATAAAAGCTGCTCCAACCACAACCCAGCCCCAGCCTCCGTCAGGAGGTGGAGGTACAGGGGAGTTTCTTCGTGTTGGTGGCATTTCTGTTCTGCTAACTGAAATTCAAGTAACCTATAAAAAAAATAATAAAATAAAATAAATAAAAAAGTTTAAAACTTTCTTCCATTTTGTATATCACTCTTGGCAGTCACTAAAATAATATTTTACAGTTGTAACTACAATATTATTATTTCAATCTTGTATGGAAACAAAAATTACTTAAAGTGATGTTAAAAATTAAGGTCTGAAGTACCAACCTGAAATTAAAAGGTATCTCAGTCTTTTATTTCTGAACACAAGGAAAACAGATGTGTCGTTGCTTAAAATAGAATGTTTTAACCCAAAATGTTTAACATTTTCTAGATCAAGTTGATAAAGAACCGTGTATTAAATCTGATGAATTGTACAGAAACAAATAAAAGGCACATTTTAGAATGTTAACAGTTTTTTGTTGTCATTGTTTGTTTGTTTTTAAGAGAGATGTTTCTTATAGGGCATGTGCACTTGACAGAGAGGCATAGAGAGACAGAAAGTAAGAAATCCCTCAGGAGGTATGGCCACACTGCAAACCTTTCCCCTCTATTCTACTCTCAGGATTTAGGGATTTTTCATACAGTCGCACATGCACCTGGCGTGAGTTTAAACTTCTAGGTCTGGGACTCAAACAGTGATTGACTATGTGGGAGTCCAGCAATGTAACCATTATGCCATCTGCTGGTCCCTGAATGTTAACACTGTTAATAACTGAAATTAAAACCATATTAACCTGAATCTACTTTGTTAACCTATAGGTTTAGAAATTGTGTGATTCATGGCGTTAAATTCATTGCAATGCCCTTTCAAAACTAGTGCTTAACATTTTACAAATGATACATTTTATGCATGTTTTATAGTAATGAAATTCTCACAACTGAATGGACAATATGTTTGTTGAGAAGGAGTGGGAAAAGGGACTTTCTTTGTGAATATACTAATAAAAAAATCACTTCTAGCTTTATGGCATACAGTAACCACTCTCCTGTGGAAAATAATAATTATATATAGCTTAATATATTTAAAAGAAAATGTATTAAAACACCTGAGTTCTCTGTCAACAATGGTTCTGGGTCGAGCGACAGTGCTTATTTAGCTTACAGATGAAGTTGCCCATGTAGCTTAGCATCTTCCTTATACTACTGTCAGTGAATTTATGAATATTTTTCCATTGAAATGTAGAGGGAAAAGAAAACCTTTCTTGTAGTGATAAAATGACATTTGAAATACATAAGTTAATAAAAACTAATTTGCCACATTTCTGAAGAAAATCTACCCAAAACCAAGTATCTATGAAAGTAGACACATAGGTTTAATTTTGTTTAGTGTAAAACTGTACATAAGATATCTTTAGATAGCCTTTTTAGAAAGATAAAAATATATCTTAGATTTTTTTTTTAGATTTTTGAGAGTAAACATTCTCTATCTTAATGTTTTATCATTTCTTTATGATCACACACAGGATTCCGATTTCAGAAACTCATATGGAAAGAAAGATAAAAGTAATCCTTAAAATAGAGCAGTATTTCACTAGCATAAATAACTAAGATGATGAGTAATACAATAACAAATAATGTGGATAACCATTATGATTTTTTGTGTATTTGTCAAATAAATCTTAACATAATGTTTTATAGCAAATTGTGGATGGAAGGAAATCATTACAATCTACAATTAGCAGATAAAAAGACAAAAGGATAAAATACTTATATGAGTCAGATATACATAAGAGTTTCCACATTCTACTTTAGTCATTTGTTTTGACCTTATAAATTGATACTTATAGCTCTAGATTTTCCTTCTTGTCTAATGCTGAACCGAGGAATGAAATGATTCTTGGACTTCTTGGACAGCTGAACCGAGGAATGAAATGATTCTTGGACTTCTTGGACAGCTTGTTCACATCATGATCTACTGGCTTTTTCTACTGCCTTGCTTCTTTATTTTTTATTTTTTTTTTTTTTTAGGTTAGATCTTGCTAAGTTGCCTAGGCTGGCCTTGACTCAGAATTTTCCTACCTCAGTTTCCCACATAGCTAGAATCATAGGTCCACCCTACCTTACCCAGCTTTTTTTCCCCATTTTTGATAACTGTGGAGATAACGCTGCATTGAACCAATTAGTTTTTTTAAAACAAATAATGCATATATTTAAGATATAAAATATGTGCATACATTGTGTGTGTACATCACCCTAGTCTAGTCTTATAGACTAGTGGTTTAGGGATCCAAATCCCAAATGGCCAACTGCAAGTGTAAAAGTGTAATCCCAGCCCTGGCAGCTTGAAAACCACATTGGCCATATGTGCATGTATACCATAAATCCTGATGAGATGGAGAAATTGAGGAGAAGGAATTGTGGTGTGAACATGCTCCACTGGGGATTGGGCTCTCTCTCTTTCTCTCTCTCTCATTGACAAATACACATGCCCTCTAGCAGTTAACAAAAAATCTATCTATGGGACCAGCAAGCAGCATAGTGGGTTAGTGGTTAAGGTGATGAACTCCCACATGGCAGTTCAAGACCCAGACCCAGTGGCTAGAAACTTGCACAGGGCACATGAGCATGCATGCCCAAAATCCCAAGAGGAGAATTAGAAGAAGGGATTGTAGTGTGGCCATTTCCTTTTGGGGGAGTGATTTCTTGCTTTCACTATCTATGTCTCCCTAGCAAGTGCATGCACCCTATAGCAAAAATCTCTCAAAAATAAATACTTTAAAGTAGATATTCCATCTGATATAGTTCCTGTGTGTGTGTGTGTGTGTGTGTGTGTGTGTGTGATTATAGCACCTGAAACTTTTATTGGCAAATTTACAGTATACAATATAGAATTATTAACTACAGACAACATATTATGCATTTTAGACCTCTATACTTATTTATTCTATAGGACAACTACCTTGCACACTTTCACCAACATTTCCCCATTTTCCCTACCTCCCCATCCCTGGTTTAATTTTTTTTCCTCTCTTTTCTATAAATGTTTCTTTTTATAGTCTACATTTATGTGAAACCATTCAGCACATTTCTTTCTGTGTCCGCATAACTTTCACTTAGCATAATACCTTCTAGGTTCATTTGTACTGCCATAAATGGCTGATCTAGCCTACTCGTTTTGAAGTAGATGAATAATTACATTTTATTTCTTTATTTTGCTTTGCAACATTGATAACAGTTATAACATAAAACAGGGGTAATGTCTGTTTATATTTTTCCTGAAAAGGACCAGTTAATAGATATTTTAAACTTTGGGGCCATCTGGTCTCTCTTCCAACTACTCAACTGGAAAATCTAGATCAGCAGACACAGACAAAAATGAAATAAAAAGACATGGATATATTCTAAAAGAAAGTGATATACAAACTAACCAAAGGATTACAGGTTGCTGATCCCTGTAACAGAATATTAGAAAACCAAAAATTTTTAAAAAATCACACAATCCTAAAACAGTTATTATTAATAATTTTGCATATCATTTTTTGTGTTGTCAATATGCATATATTTCTGATGACTTGAAATACTACTTTTATGTTATAAATAATAAAAATATAATTATAAATACTGCATTTTACATTATATTTTTATTAGTTGTCTTTGTTAGCATTTATTTTCTTTATGTTACACAATTTTTACACAATATGAAAAATATAAAAATGTTAAATAACAATTTTAAAACTGCCAAACAAAGCCTTCAATTGCTATAATGACTTATTGAGAAAAGATTCTTCTTTTTTTAACATATTTTTCTTTTTATAGCTACATACATACCTTATTTATGTTTTCATACATTAAAAAGTACTTTTCTATTTTAGTTTTTAAAATTGCATGTAATACATTTATGAGACACAGTGTGATTTTTTTTTTTTTTTTGGAGAGGTTTTCGCTATAGGGCACGTGCACTCGCCAGACAGACAGAGACAGAGAGACAGAAAGTGAGAAATCACCCCCCAGGGGGAATGGCCACGCCACAATCCCTTCTCCTCCATTCTCCTCTTGGGATCTTGGGCACGCATGCACATGGGCCCAGCGTGAGTTTAAGCCACTGGGTCCGGGACTCAAACCGCGGTCGACTACGTGGGAGTCCAGAGACATAGCCATTACACTAACTGCTGGTCCCTCTTTGTCTTGATTGATACACACTGCATACATGCTTTGAAAAACCATATTGTATGCTGTAAATATGTATAATGACTAAAAGTAAATTTAAAAGAGATAAAAGGAAACCATTTTTATAAATTTCAAGAAGATACAATAAGTATAATAAGTTATTCCAGACTAATACATACACATCCACACATACACAGCATGACTCTAGACAGTGTAATATTAATAAAATAGAATAGTTTCAACAGTTCAAATTTCTTGTTTCAATGTATGATATTCAATGTAATCTAGAATCTACATGTATACAAAAATTGATAAAACAATTAACTCATTACAGAGTATTGATTATGCCATGTGAGTGCTTATTTCCAGTATTTGTTTATAAGTTTAGTTTCCACAAAAATCCTTTAAGATACTTTTCTTCTTCTTTTTTTTTTTTTTGAGAAGATTTTATTTTTTTCCTCCTGAAAGGGAGAGACAGAGTCAAAGAGGAAAGCAGAGAAAGAAATATGAGCACCCTGAACATCCCATAATCTACTGCCAGCCTCAGCCAGTCTAGCACACGGGTATATGTGCACGCTCCCAGAGTGAATAGAGGCCCCATGATGTAAAAACCTACTCATGATTGTTTGGCTCGGAAGGTCACATGAGTTCTGTCATTGGTTGGCTCTAATTTTTTCTATTTTTAAAAATGAGTCAAATCTCAATGATATTAAAAAGCTTCACTCAAATAAAATAATAATGTCAGGGACTGGATCTCACTAATCATTGCTAACTCTAAAAACAATATAGAAGAATTAGAAATAAGACTATTTGATAAGGTATGTATGGGGAAAAACAAACTAAAAGCCCTAGGCATTTTTATTATATCCTCTCTGCATACAAAAATTTTTGTTCTGGATCAAAATCGTCAAAAATATCTAATTTACAAAACATTAAGAAAATTACTAGAACACATTCTCTCTACAGGGATATATGTTTACGTCAGAAATGTACCAGAAGTCTCAAGGGAATTATAGCAACAAGTCATGTGAAAAGTTTTAACCACAGATAAGTAGTTCACGGTTTCAATCATGAACAAAGGCACTTCCATAAGTTAATATTCAACAGACGCTAAAATCAACCCAAAACACCACATCTTGCCAAAAATTATTTTGAAGAGGTGTATATGTCTTCGGTGTGCTTTTAATCATTTTACAATTTTTCTTTCTTAGAAACGATAAGCATGATTTATTTATCCATCTATTTATTCTGTTTGAAGATAGGTTTATTTCTTTTTGGTCATCAGATAACCAAATATGATGAGCCTGTAACACCTAAAAACTGGAAATAATATCTTTTTAAATGTATAATGTTTAAAGAACAAAGGAAAGAGAGATTATAAATATCAGTTAAATCAGTCAAAAACAGAAATCAGTCTTTGAAAACTATCTAAAGAATCCGATTTTATATGTGACTAAATTGTGATATTTTAAGGTATTCAAGATTGTTATTGTTTGAAAAACATCTAGAAGAATACTGAAGAAATACCAATAGGCATTTATGTGGTAAATTGTTCTTTCTTGTAAATTCAGAGTATAAAAACTGTTATAAAGTTTAAAGTCCTCACTCTGCAATTTTCTTGCTTATTGCAACCAAACAGTTTCATTACTAATTCATGAGTTTTAAAATATTGTAGTGTTTTAATCACATCTGCTATAGTAAACACTTAGAAATACAACTGGATGATTCTTTTCTGTTTAGTCACTTCAAAAGTTATAAATAGCTTTTCTAAATAATCTTAAACCCATATAATAAAATCATGATAGCAATATGAATAATACTCAAATCATTTTCCAAATATGAATATTAAAATGTATTAATGATCTGGGCTTATCTTGGAGCTACTTTCCATAGACAGGAAACTAGGCCGGTAGAAAAGTGAAAGAGTTCCTAAAGCTTCACACAAGGACAGATGTCAGTACCAATATAAATTCCATGAATCTGAATCTTCTGAATATCTGAATATGTTCTACGTTATAAAAGTATACCATTCTTACAATAAAATAATTTAAACTTTCATAGGAACAAAGGGTAGCCTAGAGGTAAAACCTGACATTCTGAGGCAATCCTCCATGAGAAGGTTTCGGGTTGAAGTCCAGAGAGCTTGAGGATGCAGGCCTCATCATTGCCTATAATCTTGTATGGCTGGAGATTAGGGGTGTGGATCTCAGTGTCCGGGCCCTATTGGAGGTGGTGTTTGTCTCTCTCATGTCCTTGCTCGTGAAAGAAATAAACTTAATAACAACAGTAATTTTTATTATATTTGCCTTACTTATTTATTTTTACATTCAATCACTGTGTATCATTACAGCATACCAAATGAATTTTTCCATCAAGAATGCTCTGAACCAATAGTAATTCAAACTCTTTAAAGCACTGTACTTACTTTGTTCCCATACAAATAATGAAAAGGAGATGAGGAAATACACATATGTAGATAATTACATATACATTGACAAACACACATGCTTAGCTCCCAATGTATTTCACTCTCTAACATTTTAGTTCAATTAGGAATTGTACATTTAAGCCTCATTTTTCTTCATATGGCTTTAACTGTGGCATGAATCTTTATGCTTTAACTTAAGCATAAAGATTTATACTGCTCTGTCACTTACTCTGTAGCATTTAGTGAAGTAATAAAACTCTCTGAGTCTGTTTTCTCATCTGCTAAAACATGGTAAGTGTATTTACTTCATAAGGTAAATAGCACAATTGGTATGTCTAACATAAACTTTGTCTATCGTTATACTGAACTTCCTTTTTTTTTTTTGCTTTTTCAAATATACCAGAGGGTGTTCACAGGAGTCACAGAGAGAAAAAGAGGGAAAATGAGAAAACTCCTCCTATGGGGGATGGTTACACCACAATCCCTTCTCCTCCATTTCTCTCTCCTTTTGGGATTTTGTACAAGCACACACAGGCACCTGGTGAGTTTTTCAACCTCCAGGTCCAGAACCCGAACCATGCGGTTAGCCATATCAAACCCAGAAGTCTTAACCATAATAACATACGCTGGCCCTACACTGACCTTTTTATAATGGAAAATACTGGGTCGTCAGGAAAGTCATGCTACATTTTTGCATATAAAAATATGCCATGACTTTCCTGATGACCTAATAATATCACATTAAAATGAGTAAAAATGGGATTTTAAAAATCTCATTTTTAAGAAATAAAGCATATACGTGGCTTTCATTTCTGCAAAATCCCATGCCCTACATTATGTGTAATGTAGTAACCATAATTGTTAAAAACCAAATCTTAAAATAGTATTTTTACCTGCCTCCTAAGAGAAGAGTAAGGATTAAATTAAATATGGTATGCTTAGCTTAGTGACCACACATGGTTAAATATTGAAACCATAGTTAATGTCGTATGTGAAATCCCTAGGCTTTCTACAAATGCTGAATAATTTTAGGATCTTCAGATAGGAACAAGAGGCATTTTTAATGTTATAGCTGCCATATGTACCTCTCTTATGACATCACCTTCTCTTCACCAAGAGGAAAAACCCATTTTGAACTATACTATGGTCTTCAATTTTTTTAAATATTTTACCACATATAGATATGTGTGTGTATGCATGTGTCTATGGTTTATATTAAATTTATATGTAATACGTAAACTAAACATCTTATATATAAAGTTTTGATTATATCACTATATATATGTATAGATAAAACAGGTGAAATTTAATAATAATGTAATAAGCATGTTATATAAAATACATTAAATATAGTCTATATGTTATATGCATGTTTATCTTCACATATGATTCTTTTATATAGATTCTCATAAACTTAGAGTTTTAGTCTACTATTATAACATCTACACACAATGGATAAAGATTTAGTAATCTGGGACCAGCAGTTAGTGTAATGGCTATGTAACTGGACTCCCATGTAATCGACTGAGGTTCAAGTCCTGGACCCGGTGGCTTAAACTCATGCCGGACGCATGTGCGTGCGTGCCCAAGATCCCTAGAGGAAAATGGAAGAGAAGGGATTGCAGCGTGACCACTCCCCCCCGGGGGGTGATTTCTCTCTTTCTGTCTCTGTGTTTCTCTGGAGAGCGCACGTGCCCTGTAGCAAAAACCTCTCCAAAAAAAAAAAAAAAAAAGATTTAGTAATCTGATAATCACAGAGCATAATTGATTGTCATTCATGGGAGTTGTGTTTTATAAAATTGTCATGAACACCAAATTAGAGAATACTGAACTTTTGTTCCTCGGAGAAATACAAGGTTAGGTTTCTGTGAGGCTATTAGTACAATTTCATTAATAAATCAATGTAATCTAGCCAATCAAGCAACCTTGTTTTATGTGTGCTTCTGTTTAAAAGCACTTTATTTAATATATATATTGTTGATTCGTTAACATCAAACTCAACAGCCAGCAGCACCGTAGCTCTTTCCTGAACAATGCTTATCTAACACGAGTGTTTCCTCTATAAGGCACAGCATCTACAGCCTTCATGCCCTAAGGATTACCAGAAGGCACACAAACACTATCTTGGGTCCATTTTAAATAGCAAAATAATCAACAAAAGGCAAAAAAATATTCAAAGCATGGTACCAATAGACTGCAGAAAAGACAGCAAGAGAACTGAAAGAAGCAAGCAGTTTTGCCTTGTTTGACCTCAGCTGGTAGCATGAGTGTTGGAGGACTTCAGGTTTTTGCCACTTTGCTCATGTCTACAAGTGACTAAAAAAGGGTGAAACACAAATTCTTGTGAGCAGGAAAATTTTCCAGTATGGAATCAAAAACGAATGAGAATGGCTGCATTTCATTTCTAAATATGTATGTATTTATATGTATACACACAAATATATTTACGCATATATATATATATATATATATATATATATATATGTATGCAGGAAATTCAAAAAGATAGTGAGAAGTACAAGTACAGTTGTACAAGTAAAGTACAAGTTTATTTTGGTGCAAAGACACAGAAATCCTTGAATAGATTTTCATAGTACACATTTTTTCCATACTTTTTTGAAGACTCATTTATATATGAAGATTTAAATTATTTCAAGTTAATTGTCATTATGTGCCCATGAACATTTCCATATTTATCTCTCTTGGGACACACACACAAACATTTCTCTAGAGATATTGTAGAGAAACTGTTGAAGGCATTGCACAAATTTCCACTACTACCAGCAGTGTATGAGAATTATCCTGGCCACAATCTTGACCAGTTTGTGGACTTAATATTAGTTTTTCTAAGCCCAACAGACATGAAGTATTTAATTGTCATTTTAATTTGCATTTTGTGATAACTAATAATTTTGATTGTCTTTTCATATAGTTACAGCCATTTTCTTCTGTGAATACTAGCTCCTGTATTTTACTAGTTTTCCTTACACTAAAGGGAAAAAAGCTTCCAACTTACTCTCTTAAAATTTAAATGCTTATGCATTCTGTTTTTACTTCAGTAGTTAACTTAGAAATTTAAAATACAATTTTTCTTAAAGCTTAAGATGAATAGCCATTTATTATTTTCCATCTATATAAGCACTCATGGGAATTTAAATTTTTTAAATATAGAAAAATAACATATAAATCACCCAAAATCCTAATACCAGAATAAATTACTGTAAATACAATGATGAATATTATACTAGGGTTTCAATTACATACATGTTATGATAACACATTTCATTCAATCAAATATAACAACTTTTATTTCAAAACTGTAGATTCAAATATGCACCAAAGAAAGAAGAAAGTTCCACTGATTGAAGTATTCCTACACATTTTTACAATCAGATTATAATTCTTCTGGATCACTTTTTGGCTTATGGTTTGCAATAGACCCCTATCAAGAGCATTGCAGACCCTGCATCTACAGAGTGCTATGCTGCTGTCTCTAGGAATTTCTTCCAAGCTGCTCATGTCTCTCTGCAATACGTTTTGACATGATACATTCTTAATTCTTTTTTTTTTTTTTGGAGCTGTTTTTGCTATAAGGCACGTGTGCTCGCCAGAAGACAGAGAGAGACAGAGAGAGACAGAAAGTGGGAAATCACCCCCCATGGTGGGTGGCCACATCACAATCCCTTCTCCTCTTGGGATCTTGGGCCCACACGCACACACGCCTGGCGTGAGTTTAAGCCATTGCATACGGGACTCGAATCACAGTCGACTACATGGGAGTCCAGCGGCACAGCCATTGTGCCAATACCAAAACATATCAATAGAAGATATTTCAACAACAGAAGAACTTATCTTCCTTTCTCTAAAGGTCCATAAATAGTTCATTGACTAAAATACCAACTTTCTGAAATTGTCCAGTCATCATGGACAATTTGCATGTGCACTTGACTGCCATGCGGCAGCAATGACTGCACAATGCTATCCTGTGTAAGATGTTCAAATGTGAAATATGTGCTTCTTAGAACTGAAGAAATGTAGTAATATTTACAGGTATATATGTACAGTCAATGTGAATTTGTATTCATGAATATAAATATAATGAAAATAAGTTACTGATATAAGTACACTTCTAAGATTTGAATTTCTCATTTGTGTTTTTCAAAATCATGAATATATAGTTATATTAGCAGCTTTAACAGTATTTCACTGGTTAATACTATTTAAAATATTTCACCAAACTCAGGAATACTTATATCACCTTATCTCAGTGTTATGAACTATTGTATTAAATACTTTTTTCTTTTTTGGAGAGGTTTTTGCTATAGGGCATGTGCGGTCACCAGAAAGATAGAGGGAGACAGAGAGACAGAAAGTGAGAAATCACCCCCTCCCCTGGGGGGACAGCCACGCCACAACCCCTTCTCCTCCATTCTCCTCTCGGGATCTTGGGCACGCACGCACACGGGCCCATTGTGAGTTTTAAGCCACTAGGTCTGGGATGCGAACCGCGGTTGACTACATGGGAGTCCAGCGACGTAGCTATTATGCCAACTGCTGGTCCCTGTATTAAACACTTTTTAATAGTTCTCATATCAGTTTCTATCATAGGAACACACTTTTTGGTTCAAATTTCTTAATTTCTCATTCATCCAGTGAATAATGTGTAAACTCCTGTAATATCACTGCATTCAAATAACATTCCAGGGACCAGCAGGTGGCGTAGTGGTTAAAGGCACTGGATTCCCACATGGCCGACCATGGTTCAAGTCCTACACCTGGATGCTTGCTCTCTCACTTTCCCTCTCTCTCTCTCTTTCTCTCTCTCTCTCTTTCTCTCTGTCTAATCAGACTGAAAAATAATAATAGTAATAAAAATGAAGTTAAATAAAATATTTTTTAAAATAACATTCCAATGGTTTATTCAATATCTGTCTTTCTTATCAGAGACTCAGATAACAATTCAATCATTGCATCTCCATTTCTCAGTATAGTTACTCTATTTAACAAGGTCCTGAAGGTGTTTATTAATAAATGATAGGTTAATGAATACATAGCTGTGAATATTTGTGCTCAGATAAAAATAATTTCACCCACTGCGCCATGGGCTCTAATTCTATCTCTGTAATTATAAAGCTTCCGCTTTAATACTCAGCTTATTAACTTATAAATAGCAATATTATATAACATTATATTTTGTCATTAAATAAGTTAAGTAAATAATAAAAATAAAACCTAGTCTCATAATGTTGGACTAGCAAATGATGTAATGGCTACGTTGCTGGTCTCCCATGTAGTTGACCACGGTTCGAGTCCTGACTCAGTGGCTTAAACTCACGCTGGGCATGTGTGTGTGCGTGCCCAAGATCCCTAGTGGAGAATGGAGGAAAAGGGATTGTAGCATGGCCATCCCCCCTGGGGGGTGATTTCTTGCTTTCTGTCTTCTCTCTGTCTCTCTCTGTCTTTCAGGCAAGCACACGCACCTGATAGCTAAAACTTCTAAAAAAATAAAAACTAATCTCATATGTAATTGCTTGAGGAAGGCATTTTAATAATGTTTTTGAGACAGAGGCAGCACTACCATATCCAATGCTTGTAGCAATTTTGGCATAAATATCCTGACTTTCAATGATTCTATAGTTTCACTGTGACTCTTGAAAATTCAGGTGCTGAGCCATTGTACTGTCATTAAGAGAATGAAAATTTGATCCAATTATAGTATCAAAAGGTGGGGTTTTGGGGAAGAGATTACAATGGACATTAACCCCACAACTGACTCCTAGAAGGTTTATGAAGAGAGAGAATAAGAGGTAGAACACAGACCACATGCTCCTCCCTTCCGCCATGTGACACAGCCAGAACAATCTTACCAGAAAGAATCCCTAGACTTTGGACCTCAAAACCTTGACCTGAATAAACCTCAATTTTATAAATCATTCGGTTTCATATATTCTCTGTTATTATCCACAAAAATGGACTAGGGCTGATGACATCCTAATCAACATTTGCTAAGTGTATCTTGATTAAGGTTGAAGGTCGGCTCCAAATGTTGGGCTCGCTTTCCCCGCCCTCTTCACCCTATTACCCTGAGACCCAGCTGCTGGACCACCTGGGTCTTATGAACATCTTATCATAACTTCCTTCACTTCATGGAATTGGCCCATGGCCAGGAGCCATTTCAGATGTATATTCACTCCCCCACAATAACATCACCAGAGTAGGAGCACTAAACCCTCGAAATTACTCTGTTGAGTCTATAATTGATAAGCTTACCTTCTATTATAACCTTAAAACAATGTCTGTACAAACCAGACCCCTTTCTTGTAACAAGGAATCTATATTGATCTTTAATTGATTTATGAAGGCTTCATTCTTACCATACATAACCTGAGCTTACCTCATCACAGTACAGACGGTTATCTGCCCCATCACCAGTAGAACATCCTTCCCCCTAAGTAAGTAAACTCATGTCTTCCCTGCTGGAACTCTGGGTGTGTTCTCTAAAATCAGTAATCATCATGCGCAAGAACTCTCAGATTTGGGGTTCCCGCAGAACAAGGTATATACAAGTAAATGATGAGTCCGCCATTCAAGTTCAGGAGGGCACTCAAAAAAAACAGAACCATCCAAAAAGCAGAAAGAAGTAAAAATGTGTAGTAATGACATGTGCTACCACCTCTTTCCCTGGATCGTTCCATTTTTCTGTCTCCAAAACACAAACATACACACACATTAATCTCTTCTAGGTTATAATTATCTCCATAGACATCTTTTACCTAATGAAAGTTTTCTTTAGCAATTCTGGATGTCAATTTATAATCTGCACATCAGCCTTCCAAAGATAATCAATGAAAGCATATTTTCCATTTTTCTAAATTTGAGCCTTAAGAATTATCTACTGGGGATTCAATTTTTCAGTTCCTATTAAATTTGTGTTTCTCTAATGTATTTTGCCTGAAACGCTATGTTTATTTTTTAATTGTCAACTGCCTGAATTGTCTCTACTTTGTTATGGAAATTAAGCTATTTTCTCATACATATCATTCTATGTATTTTCTTATTTTTTTTTTTTTTTTTTTTTTTGAGAGGTTTTCGCTATGGGGTGCGTGCGCTCGCCAGACAGACAGAGAGAGAAAGAGAGACAGAAAGCGAGAAATCACCCCCCCAGGGGAGATGGTCACGCTGCAATCCCTTCTTCTCCATTCTCCTCTCGGGATCTTGGGCACGCACGCACACGTGCCCAGCGTGAGTTTATGCCGCTGGGTCCAGGACACAAACCGCGGTCGACTACGTAGGAGTCCAGCAACGTAGCCATTACGCTAACTGCTGGTCCCGATTCTATGTATTTTCTATACATATCATTCCTCTCAAAATTTTCCTCACCTTCTTAGTGATTGAGTCATGTTTTTCTTCATAATCTTTTTCTTGGTTGTTGTATCATTTCTTTACTAGCAATTCTTGACCAATAGTCAAGACCCAATTCGTATTCACACATTGGCTTCATGTTTTTTTCCCCTCTACACAATTCTGTAGTGTCTTATACAACTTATGGCTAGTACACCTGTTCCTTTTATTTGTGGTCGTATCCATACAAAAAAAGAAAAAAAAAAGAGTTAAAATATAGTTTTACCTGTGGACAGATGCCCACTTGTACAGATTTCTTTGGATTACTCGTTGAATCTTTAAGCCTAATCACTAAACCTTGAACTGCGATACTTGAAGGCAATACAAAGCAAGAAAGGTAGAGCAGATACTGGATTATCTAAAGAAACAGAAAAACAAGTGTTACATATATAATTGAATTCCACAAGCCTCACTAAAGCCACTTGCTTTATTTAACTCACCTGAAAAAATTGTGACTATCTTCCAATAATTGACAAAAAATACATATTTTTCTTTGTCAATCCATTGATACACTTGTTAACATATGACAAAAATAATCAAATGTATATTGGGAAAAAATGAAAAGTGTAAGATACATAAGAATCCTGGGGCCAGTAGGCAGCATAGTGGTTAAGGTGCTGGACTCCCACATGACCAACTGTGGTTCAAGTACCAGACCTGGCAGCTTGCTTTCTTACTTTCTACTTTTGTCCCTCTGGTCAAATTAATAATAATAATAATAATAATTAATAAAATAAATAATTCTTCAAGAAATAAGAATCCTATTTTTTTTAAATTACCTACTTACCATTGTGAAAAGGAAAACATTGGTATTCATTAACTGTCACTCAAATAATTCCCAATATGCATTAGAATAAATTGCTCTGAAATTCAATTAGATAAAATTAAATACCCATAGACAATAAATAGAAAATTACCAAATACCCATTGGAAATATGTAGAAAATTTAAAAGAATAGTACCAAAAATATTTCTGACAATGAGACAGGTCATAAAAGGAAAATAAATTTAGAGATCTTCTGATTTAAACTTTAAATTTTCTAAACATGTCTGGGTGATAGGCCAATATTCTAAATCTCTAACACATCAAATATCTTTATTTAAACTTAAATATGGTGCTGATAATACTTAGAGTAAGTTTATTTTGTTTGGGCCAAGTCTTCCTTTGCCCAGATTAAAGCTAAGAAAAAGCCACTTTTTTCAATAAAATAACCAGTTGCCTGCCTTCCAGGACCACCTATTACTCTCAAGTGCTGCACACAGGTAACGCAGCCACCTGGTGGATGGAGGTTTGTATGACGATAGGAAAAAAAAAACGTCTGTGTTCCCTCATTAATTGGCAAGTCAGTGAGAAACTGAAGGTAGGGCCTAGAATGAAGATAAATAAGGGAGTTGGAGAAGCATGGATGGATAAACTCTAAAAAATTGGCTTGACTTGTGCTAGGAATGAAGAGTTCACTCACTGGTTTTGTGAGATCTGGGATATGAGCAGTTAAGTCTCTCTTCAGCTATGGTCCTACCAGGGGCCTCTGTGGCTTGTTTAAGTTGGGTAATTCAGAGTGGCAGCTCCAATCTATCTCAACTAACCAGCCTATCCAAATAAAGAAAACTTTTATATTCTGAGAGGAGAAAAAAAAAAAATGTTTATTTCTTCTGGTAGAGAGAACTACCCTGAGTTTAACTTGAAGTATATCTGAAAATTGGGCTCGGACCTCCCAGTCTATGTTAAATTTTACTCTTGGTTTATACAGTCCAGCATAGGGACCAGAACAAAGGAGAGCTTGACGATCCAAATTCTATAACCAACATATCTATGAAATTTCACAGGCCTTAATCTAACTGGCACATTTCCTTTCAGAAAGAGAAACCCACATCTCAGATTCCTTTCAACAAATAGGTAAATAATCCAATAACCCTCTGAATGGGAGTTATACCTATATTAATCTATTTTATATCCCTATGTCAAAATATATTAACGTATCATAGTATGTTTTATACACATTTATGCATATACTGGCCTTCAGTTTTAAGAATAAAAGGTAATATTTTAGAATATTTGCATTTGAATAAAAAAAAAGTAAACCAAATATTTTTATGAAAAGGGAAGCCTTTCCTTTAATTTGAGAAAGGAATAACTTGTGGAGTTGTTTACTGACATCCAAGTAGGCATAAAACTTACTCTCTTCACAAAAGCATGGTTAATTATTATAAGCAAAGTCGGACTGTGGTATCTGCTAATACCTTGTTTCTTAGCAATCTGTATGTCTATAACACATTTTAGAATGGGCTTCGGTGATATCAAGGTGCATGAAAAAAGTAAATGATAGTTTAGAGCTTTCAATTCTTTTTTAAAGATTGAACTAATTAATTTTCATTAGCCTATAAACTCTAATAAACTGGTATTTTGAATTGCATTTTACAGATGAGGGCATAAACGATCTGAGATACAGCTTACTTTCCAAAATGTAATCCAAGTTGGTACACTAAAGTGGTATCAGCAACAGTGGTGCTAATAAAATCATACTGTTCAGTTGGTGATTAAATTGGTACTGTGACTAGTATTTTTATTAGCATTATTGTTGCTCATTCCACTTTATCATACCAACTTGGAGACTACTCCTTCTGCATATTAGACTCCTTCAGCTTTATTCCTACAGTGAATTTTCAAATTTTGATTCTTGAACATGTCTTTGCTTGTTTTGTCCATTAGAATTCATATACATTTTTTAACTCAAAAACTAGTCTTCAAAGTTTTTTTTTTTTTTTTTTTTTGAGAGGTTTTAACTATAGGGTGCATGCGCTCACCAGAAAGAAAGAGAGAGACAGAGAGAAAGAAAGCGAGAAATCATCCCCCAGGGGGGACGGCCACAGCACAATCCCTTGTCCATTCTCCTCTCAGGATCTTGGGCATGCACGCACATGCACCGTGAGTGAGTTTAAGCCACCGGGTCTGGGACTCGAACTGTGGTCAACTATGTGGGAGTCCAGTGACACAGTCATTACGCCATCTGCTGATCCCTCAAAGTCTCTTGAAAGTTGTATTCTTCCAGCCTATTTATATCTGTGCTTTCCATAACATTTTTGAGTATAAAGATTGCAATGTATTATTGCTATTAACAAAAGAATGACTTGAAGGCTACAAAAACACTGGCTCTTTTTTTTTTTTTTTTTTTCGTGAAAAAGTCATATGAGGAGCTACTGAATACAATGTTTAACCGGAAAATAATCTGGATGTGATATGGTTGCTGGAGAGAAAAGGAAATTCATCACAAAACCTCCACAAGTTGTCTGAGTAGGAACCAAAGATACTTCCTCTGTCAGCTTTACAGATATCTGCAAACTAATAGACTAGCTACATGCTTCTATTACAGTCAAGGCTCTTTCTCATTGGGTTGCACAGAATATTATAATGTTCCTTACCTACTTTGTGAATCATCCTTTCTTCAACTTCCCAAACCTAAACCGCCATGCATTACATGAAGCTTTAGCAATAGTTTATGCTATCCAGAAGTTTGTGTTTCAAAGTACAGTCCGAGAAGAATGTACTCAGCAAAGGAATGCAAAAATTAAATCAATAGTTGTTTGGAAACTATTGGCTTCACCGTAAATTCTTCTAGACACCATAGATAAAGCACGACTTTTCTCTACATCCTACTTATAAAGTGGCCTATGTTTTAACCTAAGCAAATTAATATGTCCCTTGAAGAATAATGGACTAGTCTTTTGCTATTTCCCTTTTCTTACATGAAAGGATATAACAATGTCAAATTAATATACAGTATTTAAGTTTAGGTAACAACTCACCCAGTTTTAAAACAGGAATTAAACTAAACCACATCTTTTCTTTCCTAACATTTAATTGAATTAAAATTGGAATCTAATCCTGGGAGGCTATTTTCTTCTTCAAAGTGGACCATCTTTTAAATCCTATTGACTGATTTACTTTGACATCTAGATAAGAAAGATATCAATAGTGCATGGCCCACAAAATGTCAGTAACACAAAATCTATTTTTAGATATAAACTATTGCCAGAGCTAAAATGAGCATGAGAATAATAGTTGTTAATAAAAATTAAATTAACTATGGATGCTTTTATAATGGGCAAATGAGGAAAAATAACTGACATAAATATATCTATGAGAAACTTTAAACGGACCTTCCATATTAAACAAGTAACCTGATTTCCAATATTATATGTTTGGAATTGTGGGAAAACAGCTGTAGTGGGCTGAATGATGGTTATGTTCATATCCCACTGCTCAGCAACTTTAATATTACTATAAGTGGAAAAAGATGTGACTAAATTAAGACTCTTGAGTGAGAATGGTTTTGTGAGTGGCCCAAAATACAATCTCATGTATGCTTATAATAAAGAAAGGCAGAGGGAGTTGAGAGAGAGAGAGAGACACACAGAAGAGGAGACAGGGAACTGATGGTATGTGGAGATGGAGGCAAAGCAGAAAGTGTTATGACCACAAGCCAACGAACACCAAGGAGTACCCACTGCCTTCAAAAGCTTTAAGAGGCATGGAACAAATTCTCTATTGGAGTCTTTTTAAGAAGTGCAGCCCCCGGACCAGCAGTTAGCATAATGGCTATGTCGCTGGACTCCCATGTAGTCGACCTCGGTTCGAGTCCCAGACCCGGTGGCTTAAATTCACACTGGGCGCGTGTGCATGCATGCCCAAGATCCTGAGAAGAATGGAGGAGAAGGGATTGCAGTGTGGCCATCCCCCCCGGGGGGTGATTTCTTGCTTTCTGTCTCTCTGTCTCTCTCTGTCTGGCGAGCGCACGCACCCTATAGCAAAAACCTCTCCGGAAAAAAAAAAAAAAAAGAAGAAGTGCAGCCCTGTACCTTGACCTCCAGAAGTGTAGGAATACATTTCTATAATTTAGCCATCAAATATGTAGTGATTTTATGACTACACTGAGACACTAGTACAGTAGTAGCAGTGACTCATTTCTAAAAACCATGAACCGAGTATCTGTACCATAAGGATGTTTGTCTTATACGCACAATTGCACAGGTATGCAAAGACAGACACATGTGCAGAATGTCCAGGGAAGCATCATTTATAACCATGGGAAACTAAAAATTCCTGGGAAAACAGATAAATTGTTGTATATTTATAAAAAGTGCTAATATCTCAGAACTGTGAAAAGAAAGTGGGAGACCTATTTGCATTAATATGGAATGTAGTTAAATTATAGTAAGTTTTTTAAAAGTAAGCTGTAAAACATGAAACTATGTTTGTAGTCTAAAGTATATACACATTGAACCTTATGTACATATTTTTATATATGCCTACACAGAATAATACATGAAAAGCTATTCCTAGCAGATGCCTTTGGAAAGTGGCTATCTATAAAATTTATACAATTTTGCGATGTTTAAATATTATAACGTATATCTTGTTTTTTCTATTAAAAATTTTAAACTACAAAACTTTAGTATGCAAATATAAATATAGTTCTTCATATGTTAACTTGGTTGTAATTTGTAGCAGGTATTCTTATTTATATTCACATACAATTTTTCAACTTGTTTTTCTAATGCTTTTCTTTCAGTAGCTAAATTTTCATCATACTTAGGGACAGAAATATCAACTTGTACACCTTATCCAGTGGTTGTAGTAAATCAGAAAGTTCTACCCCAAAATATGACTGCAGGAGATCAGAATATGCAATCCCAAATACTTCCTTTTAGCAGAAAGTATATTTTGAGCTGATTATTTTTAGAAACATTGAACATAGGAGAAGCTCTGAAAATGAGAGTGGATTTTACCTTTTTATAGGAAAAATTTACCCCTATAAAGGAAATGTCCACTTTCAATGGTTCTCTTTCTCTGGAACAAGAGGAGAAGGACAGCCAAAGAATCAGTCTTCTCAATGGGGAAAGCATGGACTTCAATCTGCATGACAAACTTTATCTCAGCAGAACTAGCCTTTCCTCTTCCTTCAATCTCTGCTTCAGTGGACTACTGCTACTGAAGCCTGAATTCAAAGCTACTTCCTGGAAAGGTACTTACTTGTCTGGGTGCCTCCTACATCTAAATCCAGTATACATGACGTAAACTTATATTTGCTTTTCTCTCGTTACTCTGTCTTCAGTTACAAGGGTTCCCAGCTAAATACTAAGAAAGGTCAGAAAGAAAATGATTTTCCCCTCCCTTAAAGAGAAAGCCTGAATGATGCTAAACAGTGTGGTCTCTAACTTAGTAGTTTAAGCATTCCCTGGGAACTTGATAGAAATGCAAATTATGGGGCACCACCCCCCAGATACACAGTAGAAACTCAGAGATTAATTCAGCCAAGTGTACTTCAACAAATCTTCCAGGTGGTTCTGATGCACTTGAGTGTTTGAAATCACTGGTCTGTCTGGGGTCTTATAACACACCTGCTGTGTTAGTTGTAATAACTGTAATGAATTAATTGTAGTCTTTGAGCCATTATGATGTTTCACATTCCATTTCCTATCCACTACTCATTCCAAATAAAATGTCCTTCACCATCTCTCTCTTCATAAGACTAACTCCTGTTTATAATTTATTATATGAGTAAGGTATAGGAAATGAAAATATGTTTGTAGTTCATCTAAAGTGTATACACATAGAACTTTATGTACATATTTCATATAGGCATACATAGAATAATACATAAAAAGCTACTCATAGCAGGTGCTTGTCTTATAGGTACAACTTCACAGATACACAAAGATGCATGTGCAGAATGCCCAGGGCAGCATCATTTGTAACTGCGGCAAACATCACCTGTGAATCTGTGAAGTCTGACTTCGACCTCAGTCCTACCTCCCTGTTCATACTGTGACCATACAGATATAGCACACTTACTTGGAATTCTCCCCTGATTTTAGGACAGGCTCTGTATCTTATTTGACTTTATTCCTAGAACACAGTAGGTACGCAATAAATATTGCTTAATGAACAAAAATGAAATAACATCTTGAAAGTAAGTATTTTCAATCATGTTGGAATTAACATACAGCAATAAAGTACAGAAAAATAAACCCTTTGAAATCAAAACTTCTAAATTCCAACCCTTATCCCACTACTTTCTGGATATGCTGTTTAACTTCTGTCCTTTTTTGTGAAGTGAGGATTTTAACAGTGACTATCTCACAAACATGGTGATAAATTTAAGCATTTAATAAAGGTCTATGGCAATTACAATGGAGTCATCAGCCAATAGCATGAATGGCAGGAAATGAGTCTGTCTAGAAAGAGTCTACCCAAACGTCTAAATACATCTTCATGTCCACTGGAGAAAAACAGTGGTTTACCAATTAGCCTGTTTACAGATTCTTCTTCTTTCCTCAAGTCATATTAGAGAAACTTTGTATATGAGGGAGAATAGCAATATATCATTGTGTTTTTTTTTTCCTTCCCACAGTTTTTAAAACCACAGACTCATTTCTAAAAACAAAATTTTACTTAAACTCCTCACTCAAACCAGTGGCTCTGGTTTATTAGGATACAGAGAACCTGGCTCTCTACCTCTCAGCCTCAGCTGACTCCTGAAATTATTCCTGAGGCTGTTCTTAACATGCTAGGGTTCCTTGGAACATATCTGTAAAGACATTTATAATATCTTTCCCACCTGTCCTATTTAGTAACATTTTCTAGTCAATCTAGAAAAAAAATTATATCAGAGATTTTAATCTTCCATTTTGTATTTAGACTTCCATTTTGTGTGTGTGTTTTAATTTTTTCTGTCAATCTAACAGATTTAGATCATTAATTGACACTAGGAAAGGGGAGTTACAAATTCCTGGATATTTCTAGGAAGATTATATGACCAGAGAATACCTCTTTTACTCTTCTATTAAAATGTTCATTTTGGGACCAGCAGTTGGCGTAATGACTATGTCGCTGGACTCCCATGTCGTTTACCACGGTTTGAGTCCCAGACTCGGTGGCATCAACTCACACAGGGTGAATGTGTGTGCATGCCCAAGATCTTGAGAGGAGAGTGGAGGAGAAGGGATTGCAGCATGGCCATCTCCCCTAGGGGGTGATTTCTAGCTTTCTGTCTCTATGTCTCTCTCTGTCTTTCTGGCGAGCACATGCACCCTACGGCAAAAACCTCTCCCCCCCCCAAAAAAAAATAAATAAATGTATGTTCACTTTAAGAAACTTACATTTAAAATATCCATAAGATCTCATGATACCAATGACAAGGTACAGAAATATGCTATAATAACCTACAACGTTTTATAAAATACAATACCATTAGGGCAGGATTAAGAAATAGTACTGCAGTAAGGTAGATCAATCTGGCCATAGGCGTCAAGACACATGATCTTCCTTTTCACCATGATAAGCTTCCCGATGAAAGGAGCCTATCACCTCCTGTGGACCATTTCTATTCTTAGAATCCTGAACTAAGGATTCTATCTATGACACCGGTCTTTCTCACTCAACATTCTATCACCTATAGTCTCATGGTTCCCTGACCCCTGTGCTCACCTTCCTTGAGCAGTCATGTTTATAATATGGAGAAACTAAAGACATCTAAATACCCAGTTCTAAAAATGCTTGACTATATTCCTGTCATCTAGTTGACAGACTTTTAGAGATCTTACTTGCATTTTTAAGTTTCTCCATTTTATTTTTGTTTGTTTATTTGGAGAAGTTTTTGCTATAGGGTGCATGCACTTGTCAGAGAGACAGAAAGCGAGAAATCACCCCCCCCCCCAGGGGGGATGGCCATGCCACAATCCCTTCTTTTCCATTCTTCTCTCAGAATCTTAGGCATGCACGCGCATGTGCCTGGTGTGAGTTTAAACCACCAGGTCCGGGACTTGAACCATGGTCAACTACATGGAAGTCCAACAACACAGCCATTATGCTATCTGCTGGTCCTGACCCCTTTTTTATTTTATGTTGTTTTGCTTTTAGTTATAGTTAAGTGAAATTATGAGGCTTTTAACAAGGGTAAAGTTGTGAAGAGTGTATCCACAGATGGTTACCACATGTAAACTTAGCTCTAAATGCCCCTTGCTGATTACCAGTTGCCTATATAAGTAACATTTGCTGCTTCCTATTATGCTACAAGTCTCATGGAGACACTTGGCATGCATTTTTTTTTTCACAATACTGCTTACTAGCTGTTGTCAAATATCTTGTTTGAAATGTTAAAGTCTACTTCCCTAATTTGTTTCACCCTAGAATAAGGGTTTTTTTATTATTTAAAATTTAATTTATTTTTTATTAATTTATTTATTTCACATACTTTCACTGAACATCACCATAGCATACCAAGTGTGATTTTCCAGCCAGAATACTTCCCCCGTCCCCATTTCTCACTCTCTGCCATTTCCCATCCTCCTCCCACCCTGTCTCTGGTATCTGCAGTTGTTTTCCATTTCTTTATTCTTTCCCTCATTGTACTGAATCACAAAATATCTTAATTAATCTAAATACTTTCAATAGTAAGTTCAGCTGGTATATACCTGTCTGTAAACAAAAGTTGACTTTAGGCATGAAACTCTGTGGGTAGAATGAATATACTATCAAATAAAGCTTTTAAGAATTAAAAGCCCTGTACTTCCTACTCTCATCATATACCCTACCCAGTTTACATACCATTAAATCAAAAATTTATACATCATGTCAATCATATATTGTTTGATTAAAAATATCACTTTCAATAGGACTTAAATAGTCACTAAATATATCATTAATATGAGATGTCTATCTATAGACATTCCAAATTTTATTTATATGTGTATATATATATATATATATATATACACAATTTTTATGGCATTGATATTGGCAGTGACTGTATACAAGCATTGCTTGTCAGGCCAATAAAACTGTTAAAGTAGGAGGCAGAGGAGAAAATGATTATTTTCATCATATTTTAAAATATTCTCAAGATTCACTGTGAAGATCTTTAAGGAAGCATCCCATTGAAGTGCCATAAATTCATGCTCTGGTGTTAAGAATTTAATGTTCCTCGTTATGTAATAGTCACCCAACACTGATTATGAAGTTCATACTGAATGGAGAAAAAATGAAACCAATGTTAAAAACTGCCATGGACTACATAATATTTCAATCAATAATGAGGGCTCATGTGAGGGGTCTTCAAAAAATCCACAGAAAATGCATATTATGAATAAACTGTTCACGGATCTCAAAATTTCTGCACCAAAATAAATTTATGCTTTAGTTCCATTTTTCATTAACTTTTAAAGACCCTTTGTATATGACAGTGAAGCAGTTAACTATTTCTTAGTCCCTAAGTGTGTAGCTATCTACACCGTCTACTTTGTGAACATATACTCTAAGATGTTCATACAAGGATGTAAGCACCTAATGACACATCTCTCAGAACTTATTTCAGTCCTTAAACAACACATGACACCAGCAATGCCAAACATCAGCTTGTCCTAATTTCATGTTTCTACCTTTAATTACTTCATTAGTTTAATTGTGTTTCCAATTTGCCTTTTAACATACATCCTAGTATCTTCCCATCATCCCAGACTAGAGGTTTTCCTACCTGACTAGTTTCATTATATTCAATCTATTCACTCATGTTTATTCTGACTTTGCTGCACCTTGGAAAATCAGATTCTGTTCCTTGTCCTCATACTTTCTTGACATGCTTTCATGTTCCACAAGAAAACACCATATTTTTTCTGACTTTTAGTTTGTCGATCCCCATCATTCCAGCCTGATAGAATGATGGTAGCTGAGATGAAGCAGCTGACACCAAAGTGCCTTTCTTTCTCCCTCACTCACTAGAATAACAACATTCCAAATCTGGGAGCAGCACAAAGGAGATTTCTATCTTCTCTCTCCACCTCAAAAAAGCATTTCTTTTTCATCTATCCCAAAGAAAAAGGCATCCCTCTTTTTCTTTCATAGTTGATTTTTTTTTTTTTTTTTTTTGAGAGAGATCTTTGCTGTAGTGGATGTGTGCTCACCAAAGACACAGAGAGAGACAGAGAGACAGAAATTACCCCCTGGCTGGCCACGCCACAATCCTTCTCCATTTTCTTCTTAGGATTTTGGGCATGCACATGCACATCCCTGGAGTCAGTTTTGAGCTGCCAAGTCTGAGACTTGAACTGTACTTGACCATGTGGGAGCCAGCTATGTAATCATTATACTATCTGCTGGTCCCATTTACAATTTTTTAATGAAGTCTCTCTTTCCTTTCTAAAGAATTTAGCTCCAATAAATTTCACATTTTATTTTTAATTTATTGGCCTTTTCTGTTTTTATCATTTTTTTTCCTTTGTCTAAAAAATGTGTATATTTCCTCAAGCCTAAACGCTGTAGAAAAGTATTACATCCTTCAGATACTGCTTCTTCCTTCAACTACTACTATTATTTCTTTCATCATCTTAACTTAAAACTTTATGCAAGGACTATCTTCCCTTTTAACTTTTATTTTCTCACTACTCACTCCATCATGAATTTCTTGTGTTAGGTCTTTATCTCACAAAGTTGGACAGAAAGAATTTTCTCCTGTAGATGAATGATGACTTTCTAATCTCAACAGCCATTGAGTTTCATCTCACAAAAATTTTCTGCAGTGTTTAACACTATTTAACTATATCTTGTATTCAAACTCTGAAGTCTTTGGCTTCTCTCATTATATCACTCTTCCTCCTTCCATGGCTCTGTTCCTCTCAGGTCCAACTTATGTGAGCTCCCATTAAAGCTATATTGTTTTCTCTGTACATATTCTCCATTATATTATCCACCTCTATAGATTCAGCTACCTCTTTTATTCTGATTCTCTACCCCTTGCAGAAATCCTTTTCCTAAATTGTAATTCTTCATTAATTACTGCTCCCTAGATATTTTCAAATGAACATCCCACTGAAGTGTTAAATTTCCACAAGTAGGTTGATTGAAACAGAAGTATGTTCCTAGGCTGGAAAATTCTGGATCCTTTCTTTCTTCCCTTTCTTTAGAAGTTATTCCTTTTTAGCAGTTTCTGGATATTTCTTTCTTTCCATTTCTCTCTTCTCACCTCACATATGGAAAACTGTAAAAATCCCCTTAGGGCCTGTCTAACTTTCAGCTTCCCATCTCTCCTCTCACACCTTTCATACCTCTGGCCTACTCAATGCACACTAGTAGGATTACTCTTCCAACAATGCTCCTCAGATTGGGTCACTCTATTCAAAAATCATCACTGGTACTCCTTAGTCTTAAAAACTCCAACATTTGACTGCATTACATTTTTCTTGCTCACTTTCCCATTATTTCCTACATTTTATTAGAGTTCATAGCATTATACCAAAAAACATCTGTCCTACAGGATGTTAATAAATATTTCATGTAAATGGTCTCCTAGATTTGAGACATTCTCTGCTAAATGAAACATTTATTTTACAACATGTACTGCAGTTTGTTTATTCAAACAATACAGAATTCCTAACTTTGTTAGAAGATAGCAAGTTCTTTTTCTCAAGCAATCCACTTTCCATTAACCCAGCCTTCCTGGATTGTCACATGATAAACATACCCACCCTACCACACAAATAAGTGATATCATCTAAAATTAAATCATGAAATTATTGGGTCATCAGAAAAGTCATGATGAATTTTTCTGTTTTTCTATGCAAAAATGCATCATGATCATTCCAATGACCCAATATTTCTAATACTTTCTAAAATAGGAACATTCTCCTTCTCTAAACTCTCAATTAAAGCTATTTGATTATACCATATTATATATTGCTTTTCAAATTATTCATTTCTGTCTGGATTGTAAGTATTGTTTTTTAATTTGCCAGAGGGCATATGCACCTGCAAGGGAAAGAGAAAGTGGAAAAGTAACCTCCCCGAGAGGGTGGGCAATGGTCATACTGCAACCCCTTCTCCATTTCTGTCTTTTTGGGAGTTTGTATACACATGCACCAGTGTGTTTTTCAAGCTACCAGATCCAGGACTTGAATTGCAGCCAATATATAGCTGCCTTACCACCATGCCAACAGTTGGTTCTGTAAGTATCATAAAACCACGAACAGTGAATGAATCATGAGTATATTCTCTATAGTGCCCACCACAGTAACCTCAGCTCAAGTAAAGAACTTCATGTCAAGATACAAAAAACTTTACACTATTTATTTTTTATAATAGTTAATATCCCAGGATGAACAAATTCATGTATACTCAATTATATAAACTAGCACTTAAAAAATAAAACAGTAACCCTAACCTATAATTTGATGTGAGACTTTACAGATAATTTAAGCTTCTTATAGAGGCAGATGAAGGGTGAGAAGGATTGGGATTATTACTATTAACTTGACTCCATTTTTAGTCATCAGTTCATCCACTGGAGAAAGACAGTCTTGGATAAAAGCAGAAAGAAGGCAGATATAAAAACTATTAAGGAACTAAAACATTTTATGTTCTTGGAAAGTGAACACTAACAATAGAGTGAGCCCTTTATTAAGACAACCTGGGGGTAAAAGAAGATGACACGTTTAGTTTGGAATAATAAGTGTTTCAGCTTATATTAACTTATAAATACCACTGTTTTTGTTAAAAAGCATTCAGATACAACAGTTTAGAACTCATTAAAAATCTGCTCAATAAATATTCAAGTTTCTCTAGTTTGGATGTTGTCCTTTCCAATAGGCCTTTCTACTTATCCCATAATGATCTAATGGAGCGATCTCCTCACACATACATTTCAATTTTATCTGTTCATTAGAAAACAAAATGTAGCTTGCCCTTTCCTTCCTCTTCCTTTCTATCTGCTGACTGGACTGGTCAGTGCCCTCTCCCTGTGCTCCTCACTATGCCTTCGAAAATGGAGAAAATCAAAGACTTTCTGCTAACAACCCAGGGAAAGGATGCCAAATCTGTCAAGATCAAGAAAAAGAAGGATAATGTGAAGTTTAAAGTGTGATACAGTTGATACCTTTACGCCTCGGTCATCACAGACAAAAGAGAAGACAGGAAAACTGAAGAGCCCCTGCCCTGAGGTTTAGCAGTAAAGGAGTAAAATGAACCAGATACTGTTTGAACTACATTAAACAATTTTTAGATTAAAAAAAAAAAAAAGAAAGAAAGCAAAAAGTAGTTTATTAAAAGATTAGATCAGAGTTCCAATATCTAATCCTAGATTTTATTATAAATTCCAGTTGTCAAAAAAAATTCACATTTCTGGAGGCCAGCAGATAGCATAGCAGTTACATCACTGGACTCCCCATGGCTGACTGCAGTTCGAGTCCCAGACTCTATGGTTTGAAAATCATGCAGGGTATGTGTGCATACCCAAGGTCTCAGGAGGAGAATGGAGGAAAAAGGTAGGCAATGTGGCCATACCCCTCCCCAGGGGTGATTTCTCACGTTCCCTCTCACTGTCTCTGTCTCTCTCTCTGTCAAGCATACATGATACTTTAAATCTTTGCACATACCAATTACCTTTTCATTATACAGAAAATATACAATGAATGGTAGTCTTCCTTTGCCTATTTAGTAGATAAAAATGCTCAACAAGGGGGTTATGTATTGTCTTCATGCCCTTCATTTTTTCACATTTCAATTTTTTTCTTTAATGTGGCATACTTAAATTCTTAAAAATAAATGTGAAACATTGCAAAAGTTCAAACTACTCCTAAGGAATAAGAGAAAAGTGATTTCTTAACTCTCTGTTTTCTAGGAATTACAAACTCAGTTAAAGGGGCCTGTACCTAATTTTCTATGGTTGTTTATTAAGTATATATGTTGGGAACCAGCAGTTAGCGTAATGGCTATGTCGCTGGACTCCCACGTAGTCGACCGCGGTTCGCGTCCCGGACCCGGTGGCTTAAAACTCACGCCGGGCGCGTGTGCGTGCGTGCCCAAGATCCCGAGAGGAGAATGGAGGAGAAGGGATTGCGGCGTGACCATCCCCCCTGGGGGGTGATTTCTCGCTTTCTGTCTCTATGTCTCTCTCTGTCTGTCTGGCGAGCGCACGCGCCCTATAGCGAAAAACCTCTCAAAAAAAAAAAAAAAAAAAAAAAAAAAAAAAGTATATATGTTGTGCTTGAACACATAAATGTTAATAAAAATCTAATAAGCACCAATAGATTTTTATATAGGCAATAGTTTAGGCACAGTTCTTTAAAAAATTAGAAGCTTCTTGACATCTAAAAATAAAAAGCATAACCATGTCAATATACAAAAAAAAAATTGTACATTTGAAAGAGTAAAAGCTTAATTTGAAAGATTTTAGTTTATTTGAGATGCATATATTCTCAGTGTAAGAG
Organism: Tupaia tana; assembly: GCA_026018925.1. Lineage (NCBI taxonomy): Eukaryota > Metazoa > Chordata > Mammalia > Scandentia > Tupaiidae > Tupaia > Tupaia tana. The sequence goes on along the minus strand of JAKSZU010000006.1, from coordinate 165,321,971 downwards.
AAATTAAACTCTTTTCATTAGTAAAGAAGCATTATAAAAACACTAAAAAAGGAGTTAAATTGTTTTTATCTGGAATATAATAAATCAGATACAAACTCTGTCAGACGTTAGTCATTGAGAACATCAATCTGCAAAACGACTGTCTGTCAACTTCAGTTTTGAGGCTTAATCATTTCAGAAGCAAGAAAAGCCGTGAGTCCTATTTTACCCAAGAGACACTTGGGTACAAATACTCCTGCTTTCACACCTGTAAACTTCTTGACAATTTGCCTGAAGGTCAATTGGCAATGAAACAATAAAAAAGTTTTGAACAGATTATGTGAAGCTGGATTTCATGAATATTGAGCCTGCATTGCCATTTAGTCTCATATGCATGAGATAGCTTGCCCCAAAGTATACTTAGTAATTAAGGATGTACTATGTATTCAGATGATGGCATAATGATGGCTGATTGCAAAATAGGCCACACATGATTCCCCCCCTCCATGTATCTACCTCTTTAAATTGTTTCCTTTCACATTTACATGGGGGTTGGCCATGAGCCTTGCTGTATGTGTTAGTGTGCACAGGTCACCATAACAAAATATGACAGATGTGTGGTGTAAACAATGAAAATTACTTTCTCACGGTTCTGGTGACTGAAAGCCTCAGATCTGCTGCGGCACAGTTGTGTTCTGGAGAGTACTCATTCACTGTGCACTCACCCGACCTTCCTTAGTACGAAGGTTAAAAATGAGAGAGAGGGGGAACCAGCAGTTAGCATAATGGCTATGTTGCTGGACTCCCACGTAGTCGACCGCGGTTCACGTCCCAGACCCGGTGGCTTAAAACTCACGCCAGGCGCGTGTGCGTGTGTGCCTGAGATCCTGAGAGAAGAATCGAGGACAAGGGATTGCGGCGTGACCATCCCCCCTGGGGGGTGATTTCTCGCTTTCTGTCTCTATGTCTCTCTCTGTCTGTCTGGCAAGTGCACACGCCCTATAGTGAAAACCTCTCAAAAAAAAAAAAAAAGAAAAAAAGAAATGTAAGAGAGGGATCAAGCAAACCCTCTTGTGTCTCATCTTGTAAGGGCACTAATCTCATCACACCAAAGTCCTCACCCTTGTGATATAATTATCTCCCAAAGGTGCCATCTCTAAATACTCTCATATTAGGTGCTAGGACTTGCATGAATTTGGGGGAGACACATTCAGTTCATACACCGCAGCCAATAAGCGAGACAACTGAAATTATGAAACACATACATATGTGAAAAATCATGTGTCCATGTGAGCCTGACCTGTCTTGTTAGGTCTCGAAGTTTTGGGTATCCTTGTCATTGTCACTATATAAAGAACCCAAGCTGGCCTCCTGGGTAATGAGAAATTACTTTAGTCTTATTCAGTCATCACTCTTGCTGACCCATACTCACAACTCACTCAGTTATGAATAAGATGATGTGAGAGCTGAGGAGAAGCCTTGCCTCTTTCTGAGACGATTATAACTGAATCTCAGCATCTCAGGAGTTCTTCTAGTACACGTGAGTTTGATCCATCATTCATCCCATCACACCCTATATGATCTGGGGCACCTGAATGTCCCTTGAGTCATAGCCTTCCCAAATGTATCCTTATCTCAATAGCATGACTTCTGTCCTGTTTCTTTCTATTCCAAATCCCAATAGATTGATACCCTTGCCTAAATTAAGGCTTTTTTTATTGGAACAAAGATCCCCTGCCTTTTCTGCCACCCTCCTCTTTTGTACCCTTTCTACCCAACAGTTCTTACTTTAGTAAACTGATAACACTGTGTAAGATTCTATCTATCTTCTACTAGAAACAAATGCAACACTGTTGCCCAAACAATAAATACTAGCACAGTTCAGATATCCCCACTTTTCTCCCCACCAGTTGGACCTTTCAAATATCAACACTAGTTCATACAGAACCTAAGTTTTTTGGACATTGTGATAGGAATTTCTGGTCATTTACAACAGTTGTACCACCAAAATTCTGCCAAAAGAAACATTCTTCATTCTACCATTTAATTCATAAATATTTATCAAATGAAGTCTACATAGAGGATTTCAGTGCAAGATCACTGTATGTACAATGATGATATAAGGTGTAGTCCATGTCTTCAGAGTATACAATTCTTTAAGAGATAAGAACAAATAATAAAAAAAGTTTTTAATGTTATATAGAAGCTTTTCTCAATTGGGGTTATTTGAAGCATTGAAATAAAGAAAATGACTATTTTCTTAGTTCCCCTATTAATGTTACATAGTTATTATGTACTTCAATGCATAGGAGAAAAATTAATTCAATACATAAACTGAATGCCTTAGGTACTGAGACATGTCATTGAGCCATAATTTTTTAATCAAACTATAGTTTAGAAAAGTTAGTCTATGGTAATAACTGATGGTTAAGATAATACAACTGAACTAGCCTGAGGTGATCTATCATAAACACATTTTAATTAAGTAGAATGATGAGTTTTAGTTAAGTGACAAAAGAAGACAAAAATGACACAAGAATATTTCCAAAGGTTTCTGTCAAAAAAAAAAAATTGGTAATATCTTTGGTAAACTAGCAGATAAATTTAATTCCTCTTCCAGTTAGACAATCAGTGATACCCTAACAAATAACACAGCAAAATCTAATAGACTGAAGTCACTTTTAAGAACTGATACATATTGGGACCAGCAGTTAGCGTAATGGCTATGTTGCTGGACTCCCATGTAGTCGACCACAGTTCGCGTCCCGGACCCGGTGGCTTAAAACTCACACCGGGCGCATGTGCGTGCGTGCCCCAGATCCCGAGAGGAGAACAGAGGAGAAGAGATTGCGGTGTGACCATGCCCCTGGGGGTGATTTCTCACTTTCTGTCTCTCTGTCTCTCTCCATCCGTCTGGCAAGCACATGTGCCCTATAGCAAAAACCTCTCCAAAAAAAAAAAAAAAAAAAGACTGATACACATAATGAAACACAGGTTCATCTTTACAAAATTATTTCAATATTAATTTCAGGTTATGGGTAAGTGCTATAGTTAGAATATGTACCCCTAATTCATGCATTGAGCATTACAATGAGATTAAGAGGGTAAAAACTCAATCCAATAGGTGTACAAAATTGTTGCTTTAAGAAAAAAATTAGGATTAGGTTTATCAGGTCCGGGCCCCGTGGTTGAGTCCTGGTGAGTTCATAAGGAAACACAGATACATAAACACAAACCAAGCTCTCATGTCTCTGGTATGTGGTCCCTGATACCTTGGACCTCCAAACTGTGAGCTGAATAAACCCTCATTTCTATAAACTACCCAGTTTTAGGTATCTTGTATTATTAGCAACAGAAAGGACTAGAACAGTAAGAAATGAAATTGTGATTGTTTCATCTTTGCCAATGACTTCTTCGGTTATATATGATAATTACTCACTACTTTTATGATTTTAAACTACATGAAAGAGAAGAAAATGTATTACTTAAATGTTAATATAAAATGTTTTATTTCTAACAAAATTGAATGTACTAGGGATTACCAGTGGACAAAAAAGAAATATACTCACTGATAACTTTTCTAGTCTATAGGTAACACAGTGCATCACCTTATTGGGTTAGGCTTAATTTTATTTAACATAATGAGATACTCATTTTCAGTATTTATTGTATGTGGATAACATGGTCTTATTAGTATATTTCAGAACTGGCTTGAAGAAACAACCAAATAGCTGTCAATTACTGTCAGAAAGGACAGTTTAATACTAACCAGTTCAATACTAACTATGCCAAGCCCAACTCTTCTCTTTGGTCAAATACTCTTCAACATCTAGGTATAAAATGCTAAAAATTCCTTCCAACAGGCTCATTTCATTATATGTGGGAGCATTATGTCACAAAATCATCCTGACATGCTTACTGCATTACTCAAAATTCAAATTTTATAATAGCCTTGTAAGTTATTTTATGATGGAGGTGATAGAAATGAGAACTTAAGTGTTCAAACTATCTCAGATCAAAGTCAACCACTTTGTGCTTTATCATGTGGAATTCCATGGTTTCAGTAAAGCTTTGGTTCAAGTAACTGACTAGATTAAAATGTGCATTTGAATTAAAGTTCTTGGACTACCCTAAAGTATATTTGTAGGACTATCTTGCTACAGAGATAGCACAGCCTTTTATTTAGGTGAGAAGGCTCTGCTTTTTATATAAGAATGTCATTTTTGAAATCTACACAATTAAAATTCAACATTGATCTGTCACATTGTGATAGGCAGTATAGAACTTCCAACCACTTCAGGCTTATTTGCAATCTAGTTTTAGTCAAAAATCAGCCAACAAATCAAAATATTTCTGTAAGTTTATATTTGGATGTAATTCCTCTGCAACAAGTACATGGTAATGAAAAGTAAAATTTGAGATGTGGAAACTTCATTAAATAACTAACTGCAATGACAACAGCAATAAATGTCTCTGATTCCCAGAAACAGAACCACAGAGTGGTGAAACAATAAGCCTGCTAGAATTTGGGACCAGAAGCAAGCATATTAATAAGGGCATTGATAATCTATTCCATACAACCCTGGAAGAAAACTTTCCAAACCTATAGAAGCATTAAAGATCCAGACCCAAGAAATACAAAGGACCCCAAACAGAGCATGCTTTGGATCCTGGCTTCCTGGAAGGCTGCAGGGTGGAAGGGGACTATGGAATGGAGAGAGCTTGTTGAAAATGCCTGTTTCTATCTGTTTTTCTCATAAAAGAAACAAAGAAATAAAAACAAGTTAAAGAAATTAGAAATAATTAAATGTGGGCAGAAGAATTCTTCATCAGGAAAGTGCTTGCACATTGATGTTTATTGCGGTGCTATTCTCAATTGCTAAGACATGGAACCAACCCAAATGCCCCTGAATAGATGAATGGATTGAAAACCTGTGGCAAATATACTCTATGGAATACTATTCAGCTATAAAAAAAAAGAAAACAATAAAACCCTGGATTTTGACAGAAAGTAGAAGAATATGGAAGATTTACTGCTGAGTGAAGCAAGCCAGGATAAGACACTGCATGTCCCCACTTAATATATACCAAGTGTCCACACTCTATGACTGAAACTGGTTGACTGAAGGATAGACAAACACAGTAAATGGGTGTAAATACCAGATACAGTGTGTGTGTAAGAGTAGCACCTGAGGAAGGACATTTAGAAGAAAAATACGAAGGCAAAGCATTAATGGGACAAAGAAATGTGGTATTATCTGTTGAAGATATTCTATAGTTTTATCAACTGGACTAGGGAGAAATGTTCACATATTGAAATATTCACTTTGTAAGCTAAATAACATGATTGAATGTATAAAAGAAAATGAAATTAATTAATTTAAAAATAAATAATTAAATGTACATCAGTTGGAGAATGAATAATTAAAGTATGCATACTCAGAGTTTGAAATATACAATATTTAAAACAAATGAGCTAAAGCTATATATCTGAGCCATATCATGTCAAACATATTCTGAATCAATAAAGCATGAGGCAAGTAAAAAAGGCTAATTCCATATAACACCAATATATGAGGTCTGATAATTTGTAAAACTTAATAAAGTACTACACATGGAAGCACACATACGCAATAACTATAAAATCATACACTGAAAATGATAAACCTCAAATTTAGGAATAGAGATGCAGGTATGTAGAAAAGATCTTCAGAAGATCCTTATTTGATGGCTTGAACTCCCATGAATTGCACAGAAGTCTGACAATGTTTTTGAAAATTTTATACCAGAAGCAACACTACCAACCTGCATTGACAGAAACAAACAGGATGAAGGGAAAGGAAGAGAACTATGAGGAAAGAACCATGGATACAGAGGGCTGGGTAAGGAATTTCCTCAGGTCCAGAGATCAGAGCCATTGTAGAAGAGGCAAGGAGAGGGGCTGAGTGGTTGCCCAGGGATAAGGGAGTGGGATCACTCTGGTGGGCCCTGAAGGCAGAATGCAGAGCCATAAATAATGAAGCTGTAGGCACCGCTATCATGCATTTCAAAATAAGAACTGGCAACCTTCTCTTCTCTAACCTTGAGAAACTCCTTTGGTAAGCAGAACTTAAACATACTTAAGCAAATCCATATATAGACAAAATAATGGAATTACATAAATTAAGCTGATGCATAGTACAAATTTAGTAATTTTGAGGATGTATCTGGAAATATCACTATATAACTACACCTTAAATGCCAGTGCTAATCTAGGTGTACTCATACTTCAAAAAGAAAATACATTCAGGAATAAAATATGATTTTTCTCTCAAAAACAGTCTGAACATTAATAAACAAAGAACTTATTGTCACTCAGGGAATAAAGTCTTGGATACTGGTCCAAGGACCCCCAATAACTTGTTACTTCCTCCCTCTGGACTTAATTCTTCATATATAAAATATGATGCTATTCCAGATTCCTGAAGGTTCCAAATTTAAAATGTAAAATCATTAATCACTGTCTGACATTTAATTTCATTTCAGGATAAATGTAAGTGGAAAACAGCAAATGGAGTACCACAATAACATCTGCTTTTGATGTGTACTTTTCTTGACTACCTGAGTCTAAATCCAACCAAAACAAGTTTCTTGGCGTAGGATATTTACTGAATAAAGATGAAAATGACAGACACTTTAGAAAGAAATAAAAATTTCTAAATAAAATTATCTAGGTACCAGCAGATGGCATAATGTTCACATCGCTTGACTCTCACACAGTCAATCATAGTTCAAGTCCGGGACGCAGCAGCTTAAAACTCACAACAGACATATGTGTGTGCATTCCCAAGATACCAAGAGGAGAATAGAGAAGAGATTGTGGCATGGTCATCCCCCTGAAGGGTGACTCCTTGCTTTCTGTCTCTCTCTGGTGAGTGCACTTGGCCTGTAATAAAAAATCTCTCTAAATAAATAAGTAAAAATAAAATTAGCTAATGTGTCACTCCCATGTTTTAAGCAATGTATTTCTTTATGATGAAAACTCAGTGCAGAATATGAGTACTTTGCAAAGGTATAGAGTGGATACTTTTAAGTACCACCTTTGTAAAATTTAGTGAGAAATGTACTTAATTGCATCTAAGTTATATAGGTAGCATTGTCAAAAATAGAACAATAACTTCATATCTTAACACAGTACTATCCACATGTTTTGGGACAAAATTACCCAGGCCTTAAATCAGTCAATTTGCTTTTACTAATTTTTCATCAAAGTACACACAGATATTTATAAAATGTAATGATTTCAAGTAAGAAAAATAAGAATACATTTTATATTGTTATATAATATGTATAAATAAGTCTTAGCAATTAAAGGTTCAGTCTTCTTCTGAACATTTTCAGTGTTAAAAAATTTTAAAATCTACCTTACCAACTGGCTTGGAAGACTATATAGTAAACTATATCACTTTAAATAACTATGATAAATACCTCTTTCAGCTAGTAGGATTAAGATCCACAATAGACTGCTTTATAAAAACATTTAAATTTTATTTTTCTATAATACAAGCACAGAACCCCTCATTAGATTTAACTTGTCACACTTTAAAAAAAAAAAGCCAGCATTATAGTTGTTCATTATTCTTCCAATACACTTAGGACATAAAATCAGATTACACTAAAGTAATTTTTTTAAAAAAAATCACTTTTCTTTAGCCTAAAGCACAGATTACATAAGTATAATGTATAGCTTTAAAGTTACCTGAATAGAGAGAAACCGGAGTTTGCCACTTTCCACAGGACTCAGAGCTGAGAACAGAGGCAACTAATCATTAACTTTTAGCCAGAAGCAAACTTGCACACATCTCCAGAGACTCTGCTTTGCCCTTTTCTCTCTCTCCTCTCAAATAGGGGAAAGGTAGCCAGCCCTCTCTAGTCTTGAAGAACCTGCTATGACATGCACAATTAGTTCATATTTTTCACAGTGTGAAGTAAGCTTGGCTTAAATTAAATCCTTGGTCAAAGAAGTTCACCAAGTCTGGCAATTTGAACTACTAAATTTAATCTTCTGACTCTTTCTATGATTTTATGTAGACACATTTCATGTGTATTTGCCATTGTGTGACTTATTATCCTATATAGATCACATAGAAGAAGTACTACATAATGTATAAGGAGAGTTCATAAAGTTCAGGAAAAAAATGGAATTTACATACAAGTTCACTTTCCTGAAACAGAAATCTAAAATCCATGCAGAATTTTTTTTATCATAAGCACTTTCCATGAACTATTTGAAGACCTTCCATATAAAAATACATCAGTGAAATTTCATGAGTTTGAGATTAGGGAGCCCAGGAAGTTATGAACAATAATAAAGAAGCCAATGTCATGTGTTGAACCCCTTAGAACCAGAAGGTTTCATTTTGTGGCCTGATCACACTTTTAGAATTACTCAGCCCAGCCATTTTGTGACTATGCCCTTTGTCATAAAGGGATGAGGAACCTAAGTGCGAGAGTTAATGTGATGGTGGGCCCAGGTGAATGTGAGAAAGTGTAATATAGTAACTTGGAGAAATGAAGAGGTATCATTTATTGGATGCAGCTCCTCCTCTATGTAGGCATTTTGCCAAACAATCTATATCCATTTCCTCATTCTCTAAATTGTACTGATAGATTATGATAAATATTTTAGGTATGGGGGCAGTGAAGCTCTGATTTTTTATTTCTTTTTTTTTTTGGAGAGGTTTTTGCTATAGGGCGCGTGCGCTCGCCAGACAGACAGAGAGAGACAGAGAGATAGAAAGCAGGAAATCACCCCCCAGGGGGTATGGCCACGCCGCAATCCCTTCTCCTCCATTCTCCTCTCGGGATCTTGGGCACGCACGCACACGCGCCCGGCGTGAGTTTAAGCCGCCGGGTCCGGGACTCGAACTGCGGTCGACTACGTGGGAGTCCAGCGACATAGCCATTACGCTAACTGCTGGTCCCTGATTTTTTATTTCTTATGTGTGTCCATATAGCTAGAAAATACTTGATACTGGATTCCAGCTCTGGTTTGTCTGAATTCAAGGTCCATGTTTCCTTTCCATTTAACAGCAGACCAGTCTCTCCATAATCAGTGGGCAAGGCACATTTGATTTCCCAGGTGAAAGATGCAATTATTTAGACCTGAGCAGTATGCAATAGCCAGCTGTTACGTATGCTTCCCAAAGATTTTAATAGGCTGTATTTCTATATGTATAAACCAAAACCTTTAGCAAGACAAGGTTGTCCACTTTCTCCACTCCTTTTCAATATAATACTAGAAGTCCATGCCCATGTAATCAGACAATAGAATTTTTAAAAAGGCATTCAAAATAGACCAAAAAAAAGTTCAGTTATCCCTATTTGCAGATGACATAATTATGTACACAGAAAACCCCAAAAATTCTGCATAAAAACTCCTAGACAGGGACCAGCAGTTAGCATAATGGCTATGTCACTGGACTCCCATGTAGTCTACCGTAGTTCATGTGCTGGACCAGGTGGCTTAAAATTCACGCCAGGAACATGTGCGTGCGTGCATGCCCAAGATCCCGAGAGGAGAATGGAAGCGAAGAGATTGTGGCGTGGTCATCTCCCCGGGGGATGATTTCTCACTTTCTGTCTCTCTGTCTCTGTCTGTCTGGCGAGCACACGTGCCCTAGAGCAAAAGCCTCTCAAAAAAAAAAAAAAAAAAAAACAGGAACCAGCAGTTAGCATAATGGCTATGTCACTGGACTCCCATGTAGTCGACCACGATTCGAATCCCGGACCCGGTGGCTTAAAGCATGCCAGGAGAATGTGTGTGCGTGCCCAAGATCCCAGGAGGAGAATGGAGGAGAAGGGATTGCGGTGTGGCCATCCCTCCTGGGGGGTGATTTCTCGCTTTCTGTCTCTCTGTCTCTCTCTGTCTGTCTGGCGAGCACATGTGCCCTATAGCAAAAACCTCTCAAAAAATAATAATAATAATAATAATAAAATAATAAAAATAAAAAAACTCTTAGATAAATGAAGAAGGCAAAATGGCAGGATACAAAATCAATATGGAAAATTCTAAATCACTTCTATACATAAATACTGAGCATATTCATGTGGAATTGAAGAAAGCAGCCCCATTTATAATAACCAGAAAAAGTATAAGATAACTAGGTATACACCTAACCAAATAAGTCATGGAGCTCTACAAGAAAAACTATGAAAAACTAAAAAATGAAATTGAAAATGGCATACAAAAATGGAAAGACATCCCATTTTCCTACATTGGAAAAATTAATATAATCAAATTTGTCAATACTACCCAAATTAATCTACATATTTAATGCAATTCCAATCAAATTACCAGAGACATTCTTCAGGATTTAGAAAAAACAATCATAGAATTTGTCTGACATCATAAAAGACTTTATACTGCCAAGGCAACAATATGCAAGGAAAGTGGAGGAGGAGGAATCTTTCTCCCTAACCCCATAATATATATATATAGCTTTGATAATTAAATCAGCATAATACTGGTGCATGCGCGCGCACACGCACACATACACACACACACACACACACACACACACACACACACAAAGGCATGTAGACCAACGGAACAGAATAGAGACCCCAGAAATAAACACCAAAGCATACAGCCAAATGATTTTTGACAAAGGGCACCAATCAATCCAGTGGGGAAAAGAAAACCTCTTTAGCAAAGGGTGCTGGAAAAGCTGGGTATCCTCCTGCATAAAGATGAAACTGGACCCCTATCTTTCACCACTAACAAAAATCAACTCCACTTTGATCTAAGAACTAAACCTAAGAGCTCAGACTATAAAACAAGTGGGGGAAAACTCAGTGGGAAGTCTTGGAGATATCAAAAAGATAAAGACTTCTTAATTAAGACCCCTAAAGCATAGGTAATCCCAAAAATAGTCAAGTGGAATTATATCAGGTTAAAAAGATTCTGCACAACAAAAGAAACAATAATTAGAGTAAATCTGAAACTTGTATATCCGTGTTTATTGTGACATTGTTCACAATTGCTAAGACATGGAACTGAACCAAATATCCATGAACAGATGAATGGATTAAAAAAGCGTGGCACATATGATAGAATACTACTCAACCATTAAAAAAAAAAGAGACCCTGTTATTTGATAGAAAGTGAATGAATATGAAAGATTAATTGCTTAGCGAAGTAAGCCCGACAATGAGATGTTGTATGTCCCCACTCTATGGCAGAAACTAAAAGGTTGGAAGGTATAAAGACATGGAGAGTAATGGTGATACTAAAGACAGTGGGAGGAGGGTGAGAAATGAAGGAAAGTGAGAGGGAAGGAACCAGAGGAAAAAGAAAGAAGTAAAACATTTTAAGAAACACAAAAGTGGAAAATTATCTGCTGATGATAACGTGTATGGTAATATCTTTGACTAAACCAATATACAGTGTATTCAGAATGGAAAAACTCATTTGGTATATTGTAATGATACTCAGTGATTGAATGTTAAAAACAAACAAATAAATAACAAAAACTTTTTTGAAATTTATATAATTTATACAATAACCAGATAATAGCACAAATATTCTCCGAAAATATCCTCTAATTCATTTAATCAAATAAAGCAAATGACTTTATAAAACATGTGCTATATTTCTTTCTCTTCTATTAAAAGCTTAAGGTGAAAACCAAAGGAAATAAAAGCATAAGAAAACCATACCTAGTACAAAATTAGACATACACAGAGGTTTTAATGCAATGAACAAATTGTACCATGGGTTTCACAATTATATAGTACATTAGACAATCAAAAGCAGATGACATCTTTACCAAGAACTCCTCAAATGCATTTCTGCCCCAGCACAGCAGAGTACTTCATAGCTAGCAATTATTTGGAGCAACGTTAGTGACTAATCAATTAATATTAACTTCACCTTGTTACTATGATGATACATCTCAAAATAGTTTCTTTTTTTAAAAGGTGAAAGAGCAAAATAGTAATACAGTTTCTTAGCTTTATTAATTACTTTCATATAATGAAGATAGTAAGTCCATTTTATGTAAAAAATGATTATTACTTTTATTAGGTAAACACAGTACTGATTACACCAAGAATGCTAACTTTAAAAAGCTCCTATATATATATATATGACTTTTAAATTTAGTATTATTATAAAAAGTATAAAGTTAAAAGAAATAAAAAGACATATCTAAGTTTTAACATTTAAGAATTTAGTTATCAAGAAAGTAACTAAACTTTGCAGAAATGTGAATATATTTTGTACTTGTACAGAAAATAATGAAAGTACAAGTTTATTTTTGGTATAAAAAGTTTTTGAAATCCACACATAATTTTTGTTGTTGTTGTTAATAACATGCACTTTTCATGAACTTTTAAAATATCTTGCATATTTTTCTTCACTTAAAATATAATTCCTACTAAGTTATCTTAACATCTGAAATACATATTTTTAACAATCCCACCAAAAATTAAAATTTACAACAAATTATGGATTTGTGTTTGTTGAAGTGGAAAAATAGCAATATGACTAATTGATTTTAATATGCAACTTGTGTTAGTTTGATTCAGATTTATTTTACATGAAATACAAGTTAAAGCACAGATAAGTCATCTTATTAAAGTTGAGCATCTAAATTCTGTGGGATGCAAGGTAAACACAAGACAGTTGTGTTTGCTACACACGCCTTTGAGAAAAGAAACGCCAAATACGAACTAGACTTTCTCACCACGAACCCTGGGAGAAAATGGCTGAAGGTGACTAACCTTTGCCAAGGTTACAAATTCTCAAGAGTAACTCCCAAAATATAAACATGCAACATTTTTTTTACTCCAGTTTCCAAAATGCTTCTGTAATGTGGAGACAGGAAATATTGGAAATGTAGAATAATCTTTGGAGAACACGTTGATGAACAGCATGTCTGTTCTTGGAGCAGGTAATTAATTCTGCATTTGAAACATAACAATAACTTCTTGGCAATGGATTTGTTTATCATCTATTCCCTAGTTTCATGTAGCATTTGGACATATCCCTTGTGAGATTTTTATGTTTTTTAAATTACAAGTAAGGAGAGAAAACTGAATTAATGTGCAAAACCCAAGTTTTCCATCTGAATAAAAAGTGCAAGAAAATCTAAAGAATAGTAAGCTCAGGTATATATTTTGCCTGGGAAACAGCAGTGAACTAGTCAGAGACATAAGAATCAAATGCTTCACAGACATGATGGGAATGCTCTAACACGCTGCCTTCCTCATCAAGATGTTTTTTTCCTTTCTTTTCTTGGAAAGAGCATCACGATCTTGAACATTCATTAAGTAGTACCGACTATTCTAGAACAATTAGACTTTATCCATTTTAGAATTATAATGGAGCTAAAAGTCAGCCTAAAATAGAGGAAAACAATCCATGTTTATTCTTCAAGTTAATTAACCCTCAGAGTTATATATAGTATAAAAGGAATCTCTTTTTTAATCTTGATAAGCATAAGAGGAAAAGAAGTCTTCAGTCAAATGTACTTTCATAAAATAATTCTGTGAATGTTACAATACACAAAGGGAAACTAAGGTGGTCCTAAATATCAAATATACAAGTATTCTACTCTTTTCACAGATTCCTTCATTTTGCTGGCAACAGTGACTCACTAATGAAGCAAAATTATTGTAAGGGTGATTTAAGTTGTAGAATAGTTAAGATCCTTCCTTCCTTAGCTGTTAATACAGTCATTAAAAGGGCCTACTATTTTAGCCAATGGATGAAATATGTTCAGAGAGAATACTTTAAAATATCCTTCAGGGGCCAGAAGGTTGCAATGGTTGTTAAGGTGCTGGACTCGCACATGACTGATGCATGTTGAGTCCTGGACCTGAGGTCTAAAAATCATGCCAGGCATGTGCATATGACAAAATCCCAGGAGAAGGAAAATCACCCCCTATGGGGTGATTTCTCACTTTCCTTCTCACTGTCTCTCTCTATCTGGCGAGCACAAGTGCCTTACAACAATAAATATAGTAATATCCTCCTAGTGCAGAACTTCTGATTCTACTTAGATTTCTGCCATCATACTCAAAATGGACTTTGGCCTCACAGATTTCTCTCAAATGCACCAACATATTCTAGCAGTGAATAAACTCAGTGTTTTAGAATCAACAAACACATTTCCCCTTCTCAACTATCAGGTCTAAGTTGCCAATTCTTATGAAGTCTACTTCTACATGGACTCAAATCTCTCTTTCCATTATTTCTGTACACACTAAATAACTTCAATAAATTTAGTAACCTCCCAAACATTATCACAAAATCCAATCTCTACTCAAGTAAAGCCTCAAATATTTGCCTAAATTGTACAACTAATAAAAGTTCAGACCATGGCATGCTCCTAGTCAAAACTGGTCAATAACATCTCACATCCCTTTTCCAATATTCACGACCCACAAGTGCCTGATCTCCTACCCCCACACACATACACAGGTGTAGGAATACACAGGGGTATTACAGAATGTAATAAGACCAACTGTATATTTTCTAACTATTACTATCTCCAGTAATACTTATATGGGTGTTTTAATGTTCTTTGGCATTCCATGCCATTATTTCTCCCAGTTATAAAAATACTACAAAAGCATAGGTCATTAACAAGGTAAGAATAAAGAGAGTTTAAGGTAACAATGAATCTATTGGCTCAACCACATCCCACTGGTTCTGAATTTATTTCACACCTCAAGACAAATTTATAGCTTAAGGAAAATAAGAAAAACTTTCTGTTGTTATTTTAAGTTATTTTCAATAAAATTATAAAACTTTCACATACCAATGTCAGGAATTAGCAAGAAAATAATAAAATGTCATATGCCAGTCTACAGTCCATAGGAGTCATCACTATACCTTAGACTTAATAAAGCATAGGTCTCCATTCTTTTTTTCCTTCTTTGGTTTCCCAGCCTAGAATGAGCTTTCTTCATGTCCTCCTCACCAGTTGAGGACATCAACTTCCTTTGGTCCCGATTAACCCTATAATAGGTTCCAGTCTCCCCAGTAGGTGGCTAGATATTTCATATATTTCATACTATGGTATAGCATAGCTCCTTGTTGTCCTTCTTCACCATGTTCTAAAGAATTTTTAAAATTTATTTTATTATTTTAATTTGCTATAGGACACATGTGCTTGCCAGAGAGACAGAGAGAGAAGGAAAGTGAGAAATTTCCCCTTACAGTGGATGACCACTACAAAAATCCCTTCCCTGTTCTCCTCTCAGGATTTTGGGCATGCATGCACATGTGCCTGGCATATTTTTCAAGCCACTGGGTCTGGGACAGCAACAGCACAGATAGTCATGTGGCTTCCATGCCACCTGCTGGCTAGCTAAATGATCTTTTAGGGAAAAAAAAAAAAAAAAAAAAGTACTTGATTTAGTGTGTTAGAATGCTTGGGTCTAGATATACACTCTACTTCTTAACTTGAACAAATTACTTAAGCTTTCAAAGTCTCAGTCATCTTGTTACCAAGAAAAAGTCCCATTCAGAAAATTCAGTAGTGATGTAGAACTAATAGTCAGGATTGCTTACAGGAACCAAAGCAGAAAGAGAGTTCAAAGGCCAAACTGCAGTACCAACTCAAATTAGATGTTAATGGATGACAGTGGTGTGTCATGTGCAAACCAGGACTTATGCAAAAGGTGCCATATGCAAAATAGAGGTGCTAGCTGCTAAGGAAGAGGTTCTCAGCATGCTCCAAGAATTTCCAAGTATAAAACTTGTACTGTGCAAAAAAGGTGGGGCTTAAATCCCTTTTTTTTTTTTTTTTTAAAAAAAAAGAACCCTTATAAAAGTAGTAGTTTGACTGCCATTCAGAGATAAATTGCCTTTGGAGCACCAGTTCCTTCTTCATTTTTTAATCAAAGAATAAAGTTCTCTATTTTTGTTCAATAGGCATGAGGTACACTGGGCAGGACAGGACCCTTTGGGTTCCTCAACTTGCACAGATTGTTGTCATTCTCACCCACCTACTGATTTCATATTCCTTATGCTGATACTTCTATTAAAATAATACATCAGTACTTACCACATCTGATTGCTCAATTTGCGAGGGGAAAAAAACAAAAGCTAAGTGACTTTGGTACCGATATTTTTGGCTCTTTTCTAAATATATTTTCTACAGAGGAGGCACATTCTGATTTGGTCTATACCAAACAATAATTCAAGTTTTGTATTTACAAAGGGAAAGCTAAACTTCTGTGGATAAGTTCAGATTATAAACCTCATTTGACCTTATTCAAAAAGTTCATGAAAAATGTGTACAATGAAAAGTCTATGTGTGATTTCCATTTATTTGCACCAAAATAGAGTCATAATTTAATTTCATTTCCCACTAACTTTGTAAAGCCCCATATATCCAAACTAGTCATATTCTAGCAACAGTTTTAAGAACTAAATACTTGAGTCACAGCAACTAGTCAAATCTATCCTTTCCTTTCTAAAATTAATTTATTTAATCAACATTTAATGAATAGCATACAAAAATCATTTTGTTATGAAAATTGAGATAAATAACACACGCTATTTTTACTTAAAATATCTCTTCTATGGTGGAAGATATATTCATATATAATTAATAATATAGAATTATTAAAACTAAAATAGAAGTATAAAGTATTATTAGAGTTCTGGGATATCCTGTGGCATGGTGGTTAAGAAGCCTGGATCCCACATGACCTCCTGTGTGATTCAAGTCCCAGACCTGACAGTTTAGAAAAAAGTGCCAGGAGCCAGCAAAACACATAGTAATTAGTGTGAATTGACAACCCTTGGAATAGGGTAATATTTTTTAAACTATGCCTCAGATAAGGGACTGATAATCAGAATACACAGGGATCTCAAGTAGCTTACACACACAAAAAAATGATTAACCCAATTAAAAGATGGGAAAACAAGCTGGACAAAAATCTCTCTAAGGAAGACATATAAACAGCCAAAAACCATATAAAAAAATGTTCACCATCCCTCATCATAAGGGAGATGCAGATTAAAACCACAATGAGAGGGAACCAGCAGTTAGTGTAATGGCTATGTCGCTGGACTCCCACGTAGTTGACCGCGGTTCGCGTCTCGGACCCGGTGGCTTACAACTCACGCCGGGCGCGTGTGCGTGCGTGCCCAAGATCCCGAGAGGAGAATGGAGGAGAAGGGACTGCGGCATGGCTATCCCCCCTGGGGGGGTGATTTCTCGCTTTCTGTCTCTATGTCTCTCTCTGTCTGTCTGGCGAGCGCACGCGCCCTATAGCAAAAAACCTCTCCAAAAAAAAACCACAATGAGATGCCACCTAACCCCTGTCAGAATGGCAAAGATTAAAAATACAAAAAAGTATAAGTGTTGGCAGGGTTTTGCTGAAAAGGAACTCTCCTACACTGTTGGTGGGAATGTAGATGGGTCCAGCCACTGTGGAAAACAACATGAAGGCTCCTCTATGACCTATAAATAGAACTCCCATATGATCCTGGAATTCCACTCCTGAGTGTCTAGCTGAAGGACAGGAGAATGATGAGTCAGAAAAATACTTGCATATCTAGGTATATTGTGGCATTATTCGCAATTGCTAAGACATGAAATCAACCCAAATGTCGGGACCAGTAGTTAGCGTAATGGCTATGTCGCTGGACTCCCACGTAGTCAACTGCGGTTCGTGTCCCAGCCCCGGAGGCTTAAAAAACTCACGCCGGGCACGTGTGCGTGCGTGCCCAAGATCCCGAGAGGAGAATGGAGGAGAAGTGATTGCGGCATGGCCATCCCCCCGGGGGGGGGGGGGATTTCTCGCTTTCTGTCTCTCTGTCTCTGTCTGTCTGGCGAGCACACGCGCCCTATAGAAAAAGAAAAAGAAATCAACCCAAATGTCCACGAACAGATGAATGGATGGAAAAAGTGTGGCACATATATTCCATAGAATACTATTCAGCCATTAAAAACAAGACCCTGGCATTTGATAGAAAGTGGATGAAAATGGGTGATTTATTGCTGAGTGAAGCAAGTCAGGTGATGAAAAAAAGACATCGCATGTCTCCACTTAACATATACCAACTGTCCACACTCTATAGAAGAGACTGAACGATTGGAGGGCATAAAAGAATTGAAAATAGTTATGGACACTGGAGACAGTGTGGAAGGATGGTGCAAGAGGGGGTAAGTGGAGGGAGAAAAATAGAGAAGTAAGACATTTGTGGGAGACAGAAATGGTTTATTACCTGCTGATGATAACATGTATATATTCTCAACTGGACTGGTCTGAGGTTTATTTCATGTTGGGTAAATTATCTCTAAAGGCTAAATGATGTATAGTGATTAAATGTATAAAAAATAATAAGAAGAAAAGAAAAAATGCCAGGTACACATGTGTGTGTGTGCCCAAAATTCTCCAAGAGGAGAATGGAGGAGAAGGGATGGCAGTGTGGCCAACCCTTCTGGTGGTGGCGGGGGATGATATTTCACTCGCCTCCCCTCTGGTGAATTCACAGGCCTTATAGCAAATTTTTTAAAAAAAGATCATTAGAGTTTTCATATACTCAAGAACCTTATGTAATTTAACTTATCATGACACACATGCACAAATATGACAGGAAAGAGCCCAAATCATAACCTACCAACTCCAGATATCTGTCATAATATCATTAAGCTATTTAGGCATATTAGAATTGATTATCAGAACAATGTCATAGACATGTTCCCATGTATCTGAATCAGTTTTATTCACTGTTAACCAGATTTCCCATGGGCACATCAGCAAATGTGACTGAAATACTCATAATAGGAACCCTCAATTCATTACTTTTGGTCAATGTTATGAATGGAAAAGATAAAAACCAAAATTTTAATTTCCCCTAATTTAAGATATTGCAAAAAATATTCAAATCTGACCAATTTGGCCTGTAAGAAAAAACCTAATTATTTTATTATTACCATTGATGTTAATCCATATAATCCATAATCTGTATAAAAGAAATGATATCACATGAGTGAAATTGTTAAAATAGGCATAGAGTTGGGCATGCTCAGCCTACTCTTTATTGATTTCCTAATGTGGTTTCAAGACAGAAAAACATACAGAGGTAAAGAAGACATGGCAAGATATTAGGTAAGGCCTTTGCTTGAAACCTTCCACTAACTCATTGCAGTGACTTTTTGGACAAACAGCTATTTTTTTATTCATTTCATTTTCCTGCTACCTTTCTGTCAACTACTGGTTTAAAATTAAATCAGAGGAAAGAAAGAGTGAAGTTCTTTGTTCAGTATTTAAAAGGTTTTCCAAGGCCACCCAACGATTCATATATTTCCACATAGTTGAGTGCCTTGGGGAAAGTCCCTTTTAATTCTCTGTGATTTTTATCAGTAGCCAGGTAAATGAGATGCCAATTAGTGAAGTGTGGGAGAAGTGCAGTTGTAAAATGAAAATTGAAGAAATTAACTGAAGAGCACCACAAAGATGCCAGGTGTATTTGAGAAAAAAAAAAAAGAGAAATCTTGTTTAATTAAAAGCACACTATAATTATTGGTCTGTTTCTTAACTCCATATCCAATAGGCTTGCGATTATAGTTCTTAAGTATTTAATTCAAAGGGATGGTATATATGTATTCCAGGTGTCTATGTAAAGAACATTTTTGTTGTTGTTTTATGTTCTTTTTCTTCCTATTAGAAAAAGTCTAAGGAACTAAAAAGCAGGCACAGACAAGCTGTTTTTTGGGAGCAATGCACTCTTAAAAACTGTAGAAGAAATCATGGCACACTGCTACTGGCCTTTGTATGTGGAAACCTAGGAGTGAATAGGCCTTACCTCCTTACCTAACTACAACTGGAATCTAAGCTACTTCAGAAGCAGCTACTTCTAAGCTACTTCTCCACTGCATGGGGAAAGGAGTAAACAGTCCTTACCTCCTTGCCTAACTCTATTACTGGAATCTAAGTTAAGCTATTTCAAGAGTCATTGACCTTTCCCCACTGTACTGGAAAAGTAGTGATAATGTCTTAAAAAGATATTATTCATTTATTGGCATTAGGACACATATAACACATGTTGACTAGATTAATAAAGATACTGTATCTTAGAATATAACTACTATGGTGAGAGTCTAAACAGCTGAGAAATATCTGCTCCCACTAGGCCTAAAGAAGGCCCACTGGGGCCAGCAGCTGGTGTGGTGGTTAAGGGTGCTGGACTCCCACATAGCCGACTGCAGTTCCAGTCCCGGACATGGTGGCTTGCTTGCTTTCTTACCTCTCTCTCTCTTTCTCTCTCACTCTGTCCCTCTATGATCAAATTAAAATAAATAAATAAATAAAGTTAAATAAAATGCTTCTGAAAAAAAAAGAAAAAGAAGGTTCACCATCACTACCAGAGACAGAGGATGTGGCATTGACAAAAGCAGAAATTTCTATTCAATTACATAAGAGGCTTCTCTCTTAATAGAATATCTTTAAAAACTCAACCTTCAGATTAGATTTTCCTTACTTTTGTTTTTTCTAGGATTTCTTTTAACAGGGTACTATGTATTTTTTCTATGAACAAACAATTTGCATTCTCAGTAACTTCAAAACAAACCTAAAGATTCACAGTATAGATAGTTAAAATAGATAAATGAGTTCAATAAAATTAATTATTATATAATATGCAAATTTGCCCCTCTACAGATTTGAGATAATATGAACAAAGAACAAAGCTATTTAAAAGTACAAGAGCTTAAAAAAAAAAAGTAGAGTAGCAAATGATGAAATTGATATAACTTGGTTTAATTAAAATACCTCTACTCCAAAAATATCAATCCCAAAGTTGTGGACAGTCTCCTGTATATCTCTTAAGAAAGAGATTGAGTCTGAAGAATATGAGACTTAAGGATAAATAAATAATAGTAACAATAGCTAAAGTTTATTTAGCCCATACAACATGCAAAGTAATGTTCTAAAAACTTAGCATAAATTAACACAGTTAATTCTCACAAGAGCACCATAAAAATTTTTAATTTTACAGAGGGCACGTACACTTGCTGGAGATGGAGAAAGAGTGAAGGAGGATGTGAGAAAGCACACCTTCCCCATGGGTAATGGTCATGCTGAAATCCCTCTTCATTTCTCCCTCCTTTTGGGATTTTGGGCATACATGCACTGTGTTTTGTCAGCTTTGGAGTCCAGGACTTGAACTATATAGTTGGCCATATGGGATGCAGCTACCTTCACCAGCACACTACTAGCTGTCCTCATTTCACAGATGAATAAACTGAGCTCGAATAGATTATAAACAGTAAGCATCAGAGCAGGCTAAAACATTGCTGATTTTCTTGTAGACTTTGTTATCCAGGTGTAAGAATTTGTGTCCTATCTTGAGATATGGATAGGTTCATGTACCTACCATTTGAATAGAATCCTAACCTGTTTCCTGGCTTTAATCAAAGTTCCTTAGCATTTCTTTTATTTAAGTTAAAACTGGTTTTCTTAATAGTACCAAGTGAACTTGCTATTGAAAGTAGTTAGATTATTTAAGAAACTGTGTGATCAATACAATGTGGGGGGTGGGGAGGAATGGAAGACAACTGTAGACACCAGAGATAGTGTGAGAAGAGGTTGGGAAAGGATAGAGGGTCAGAAAAACAGTTTAAAAAAAATGCTAGAAACAAGAAATGGAAAATTTTTGATAATAACTACGCAGTATATTCTGGATGGGAAATCACATTTTGTATGCTGTGATGATGCTTAGGGAATGAATGTAAATTAATCTAAAAAAACTAAAAGGTTCAGGAAAAAAAACTAAAACTGTTTTTCTTGAAATTAAAAAAAATACATTAAAAATACCTATACGATGACTGCAGTAAGATATATAGCCCCAGCTAGGTGGTACTTTATAGGATGTACATTCTACTCACTGAAGTTTATGCCTACAGTTGGACTTGTGTTCATGGAAATGTATATATCAGCTGTGCTTGCTATGTAAATATTCAGAGTAATTAAGATCTTTAGTGACTCAATAAAATGTGGGGGTGGGGGAGTATAGAAAGCAGACATAGATACCAGAGACTGTGGGAGTAGAGTGGGAGATGGCAGAAGGTAAGAGATAAAGGAATCAAAGAAGGGGGAAAAAGAAAGCAAAACATACAGGAAACAAGAAATTGAAAATTATTTGTTGATGATAACATGTATGTTGATGTGCTTGATTGGGCCAATATACAGTGTACTCTGGATGGAAAATCTCATTTTGTATGCTGGAATGATGTACAGTAAATGAATGTAAATAAATATATTTAAATTTAAAAAAAGGAATAGGCAGGGATAAACCAGTTCTCTTACTAAACCATGTATTCAAAAAAATCATATATCTTACAACCTAGCTCAACAATCATATATTATTATTATACAACAATATGAAATCAAGGAGCAAATACCTCTATGGCTGACCCAATGACTCCCTGGCATGAGCATTATCTGTACTCTCAGGATTACCATAATCTTATAGTATGTGTGGGATTAGATTTTATTGTGTTGTAACAACCACAAACATAATGAAAAAATTACACAGATTTACTGTCTTATAATTCTGTAGATAAGACAGGTGAAGTAGATTTCACTGGGCTAAAAATCAGTGTGTTGACAAGAAACCAGGGGAATCTCTTTCTTTGCTTTCTCTAGCCTTTAAAAGCTATCAGCATTCTTTGGCTTGTGACTGTATTCCTGCGTCATCAAATCATCAAAGTCAGGCTGAGGCCCTAACATGCTGCTATTTCTTTTTCACTTATTTGGGTTTTAGTGATTACCCTGGGCCCATAAACATAATTGATAATCATTTCTAAATCATCTGATTAAGCAACCTTAATTCTATCTGTAAACTTAATCTCTCTCTTGTTATGTCACATAATATGTCCATAGACTGTGGGTTTCAGGATGCAAAGGTCCTCTTTTCTGCCTACCACATGGATATACCAAGATTTGTTCATTAACTTGAGGTAGAAGACAGAGTGCCGGATGCAATTGAACTATATCATTGGTCATCTCAAATGGGTGATATAGTTTTGTAAATCTATCACACTATTGATTAAACAGTTCAAACACAAATAGAAAAAGGAAAGTTTGACCAACTGCATGTAGTTTCTGAAGAGAGCATGGATTTGTTAGCAGAACATCTGATTTCAAATTTTCTCTCTTACTAGTAGCATAGTACTACACAAGACTAGACCAAGAGCCTCAGTTTTTAACTGTACAGTAGGGGTTATAAGCCCTGATATGATTTAGACCAGTATTGTAATGATAAATTACATTGAATCATGGGTGTGGAAACTGAGTAATAAACCTCTGTACTAATAAAATAGGAATCCAGAAATCCTAATATGATCATTTTTATTCAAAATAAAGTTTTTTTAAAAAGTATGCCCATAATGAAGATAAGTAAAATAGCTATCTATGACTTTCTCAATTATTTTAAAGCCAACATTTATGGTAACAATAATAACATGTTTCTATTATTATTGAAAGTTTACAATTTGTTATTACCTTTATAACCTTTTTGATGAAGAAAGTTTATATTTAGCTTCACTTTATATACAGAGAAACTGAAGTTGAATTTCTTGACCATATCGAACAGTACACAGAGTCATGGTAAGACCTGAAGCTAGAAGTGCCAACTTTAAAATTTGTTCTATTTTAGAAAATGATTGAAACACAAAATAAGCCAATATTGCCATTCATGTTTAGATCTGTCAACTCCACAAACAGCATAACTAGACAGAAGAAAACGTTATTACATGCAGAAGGTACTTACAAAGCAGCTCTATTGGCATAAAGAGCCCTAAAGTCCTCTGATATCCAAGATCTTGTCCAAGGTTTCACAGGAAAGCATCACATCTTAAAATGGACTCCTAGAAGAACAGAAGAATAAACTAACCATCTAAATATAGAGATGCATGTTAAAAAAGTAAAAAATTTATATAACTCCATACCTAAAAGACTTCATATTAATAGCATATAACTTTATTTTTTTATTAATTTCTTTTACATTCATACACTGAACATCATCACAGCATACAAAATGTGATTTCCCATCCAGAACACACAGAAAAAGTGGTTTAGTCATACATGTTATCATCAACAAATAATTTTCCATTTGTTTCATATATATATTTCCCTATTTCTCACCCTCTGCTATTTTCCTCCCTCCTCCCACACTGTCTCTGGTATCTATGGTTGCTTTCCATTGCTTTTTTCCCCCCCAACATTTTATTTATTCACAAAATATCTTAATCAATCCAAATACTTTCAATAGCAAGTTCAGCTGTGAACACACGTTGACTTAAAGCATGAAATTCAGTGAATAGAATATACTATAAAGTAGCACCTAGCTGAGGCTATATAGCTTACTATGGTAATTAATAGATATTTTTATTTTTTTAATTTTAAGAAAAGCAGTTTTATCTTTAATAAATCATAATGTTAAAATGTTAAGAGAAGTTTGCTTAAGACTTAAAGCCAGGAAACAGGTTAGGATTCTGTTCATATAGTAGGTAAAGAAGATAAAAATTCTTAAATCTGGAAAAAATAAAATATAGAAGAAAATCGGTAATTTTTTTAGTCAAAAGTCATAAAATTCTATTTCACCAGCTCAGTCTCGTGTACTTAATCTATCTTCTGTTGTGGTCCAATATTTCCATTTAAATTCTGGAAGATAATATATTGGACTTGTCTGAATGTTGGACTTGTCCCTAAATCTGGAAGATAACATTCCAGTCTTGTTCATACCATTAAGTTGGCCATTTTCTTAGATGTTTTTGAACTCTTATTTCTTTGCATCTGTATTTAGTTTTCCTGATATGTCACTCCTTTCAGAACTTCTTGGAGAGCTGGTCTGGTGCTGGTAAATTCTTTCAGGTTTTGTTTATCTGAGAATGTTATTGTCTTTTTTTTTTTTTTTTTTTCCCCATATGAAGGATAATCTTGCTGGATATAGTATTCATGGTTGAAGTTGTTTTACACTTAATATTTCGAATATATTTTCCCATTCTTTTCTTGCTCGCCTTGTTTCTGATGAGAGGTCCGCTGTTAGCCTGATGGGAGATACTTCGTATGTAACTTGATGTTCCTCTCTTGCCAATGTTAGTATCTTGTCTGTGGTTTTGGTCAGTCTGTATATAATGTGTCTTAGAGACCTTCTTGGATTGATTCTATGTGGGGTCCTTTGTATTTCTTGGGTCTGGATCTTTGAATGCCTCTCTAGGTTTGGAAAGTTTTCTTCCAGGATTTTATGGGATAGATTATTATTGCCCTTATTAGTCTCTTTACCTCTGGGATACCGACTATCCAGATGTTTGGGCATCTAAAGGTATTGAGTAGTTCTCATGTATTACTCTCACCTTGGGGAGTCTATTTTCTCGGTCTTTGTGGTGAATTTTTCTATGGCAGAGATTTGTCTTCTATATCTGAGATTCGATCTTCTGTGTAATATAATCTGCTTTTAATACTTTCAAGGGAGGTTTTGAGTTTTCTATATTACAGTCTTCATTTCTAACAGTTCCATTTGATTATTTTTCATGGTGTGTATTTCCTCTTTCAGAGAGCGCAAGAACTTCCTCACCTCCTGGAACTTGTCTGCTCTTTTCTCCTGCATCCTCTGCAGACCACCTCCTTTTGCATGCCTCTGAATGCTCAGCTTGAACTTCAAGAAATTAGGAAGAAACGTATAACCCACCAGATGACCAGAAAGCACCGCAGAGGCACAAGAAATATGAGAAACCAAGAAATTACCTCTCCCCCAAGGGAAAAGAACAGCTCCTCTTCACCCGCAGACAGTACAATGGAACTTGTGGAAAAGTCTGATAAAGAATTTAGAATATTCATAGTGACACAGCTAAGAGATGCAAGAGAATAGAGACAATAGTATATAGTTTTCTATTGCAGAGAAGGAAATTGCTGCTTGCTTTCTCTAAAACTTCAAGATTTTATTTAAAGTTCCTCTAGATATAAACGGATTATTTAGATAAGTTAGTTTCCATTAATAACAACATATATTATAACGACAGTGCTTGCCCTTATTAGTGTCTGTTTTTGTATTACCTGTCCTAAATCAAATTTTCCAAAGTGCAGAGAAGTTTCTTCAAAAATACCAAAGATATTCGTTTCATGTCAATGTGCTCGGAATTTTTTAAAAAAAATTTTTTTTAACTTTTAGGTGGAATTTTCCTCAATTTTTGGTAGTATAATACCTAAGTAAGTTGTATGTCTGTGTGTATTTGTAAGATAATAACTTAAAATACTTACATCCATTAAAAATCTATTTAACTTCATTAATTTCAAAAATTAAAGCAGCATTTCAATAAGATGTCTAAGGTCTAAAAATACATCAGAAACATTACAAAACCATAATCAAAATTTGACCATCAATTTTTGTATGTTCTTTCATTATGTGAACTGTGAATCAAGTGTTTGATTTCTCTGCCCAATTCTTTTATCTTGGGCATAAAAGGATATAGTAGTGTTTTCCCCAAACTGTGACTGTTAACTTATGTCACATTTTTATGCTAGGTATTAATTTGTAAAATACCTAGCACTGTGCTTGGAAATGAAATACTACTGCTACTGTCATTATTAATAGTTGCTGCTAAAGGCAGTGAAAAAGTATTAGTTTATATAAATGAATAAATATTATATCCTTGTTGATTTCCTACTTAAAAAATAAGAGACTTATTTAAATACACGAATTCTATTGTTTCTTTTTTTTAGATCAATATCATCAACTTTTAAATATAATCTAGAAGAATCAGGTTATGTCATAGTAGAATAGCCAAGTGCAAAGTTTATTCAAATATATGTCACCTAAACAAGAACAAAGAGAAGAGAACAGAGGTAACATGAGGTCATGCAGAGAGCACTCAGAATGTAACCTTATTTGACTGGAGAACCTTGACACTGTAGTCTAAAATGGAAGGAATTTTAGCCTGGCAATCAATCTGTTTACTGTGTAAGTTCCAACACTATAATAAGCAAACTATTTACATATAATTGTCTCAAATTAGTGAAAGTCACACAAAAATATGTCAGTTCTACATGCAAAGAACCACCTTGTTGCAGTCATTAAACTCATTTGAGTTTAGTGTGATATTAAAATACATTTCACAAAATTACTGGTATTATTATGCCAAACCAAGTAATAGTCATATGGTAAAGCAAAAGCATTTTTAAGGATATAACATCGTATGACTAACTTTCTTAGCTGCTTCACTGATGACCAATAATTTTTATAATTGATAAAAGAAATAAAGTTAATCATTTTTATGAAGTTTTAATATTTTCATAAGTAGTCACTGAATGTTTAGAACATACAAATACATTTTATTTATTATATGATGATGTCATATTTGTATTATTTGTTATAATCCACTTTTGTCTGTTAATTACATTCCTTGCACCATACCTAAAAGGCAGCATCTCCCTTATGTTGATTCTTTTTTATAAAAAGAATTATCTATTTTATTTTATTTATTATTATTCAGTTTAATCAGAGAGACAGAGAGAAGGAGAGGGAAAATGAGAAAAAAAAAAAGCTGCCAAGTCTAGACTCGAACCATTGTTGGTCATCCAGAAGTCCAGCACTTTAACCACCATACCAGTTGCCAGTCCCCATATTTTAACTCTTGTATGAAATAAAATACTACTAAAACTGGAGAATCATGATATGAGAATGTTTTCTTTCTTCTTTTCTTGTTTTTACTCAACAATAAAATTATTTTAACAATGTGAGTTTAGAAATTCTCTGATTTTACTTTACATTAGAAAATTAAATTACATTTAATTTTACATTAGAATGTGAGTTAATTTTAATTTGCGGTATGTTATTACATAAAAATAGAGCAGCAAAAGTTTCCCCATATTCTTTAAAGGTTGTCTTAATTTAAAAAAAATTAACAGATTAAGACCTTAAAAGGTATGTAGTTGTAGACAGATACGTAAAAAAGTAAAGAGCAATATGACCGTTACATGATCATATGTACCAAATACAAATTTTTGAAAAGAAGAGGCAGTTAAAATGAAATAAAATGCATTCTATTTGTTTTGGCATGTCTTTTGAGCTTATGAGTTAACTTTCACCTTGTACAAATGTTAGTATCTGACCTTCTGAAACATGCATGTCTAAACACAGGAGAGTTTTACAAAGACATATACTTATTTTCAAAACAACTTGTTTTATAATTCTCTTAACATAAACCAAAAGCAAAAGCATATGCTATACTGTACTGTTTTTGAGAATCCATAGCTAAGAGAAGTTGTTTGGTTCACTACACTGAGAAGCAACACAAATTGGGGGAGGACACAAACAGGTCTCTGAAATGCTATAGTAATGTCTAATCTCTTATCTAATTATCAGGTCAGGAAAAATATGGTAGTTTTAATTACATAATTTCAGACATCATTATTTAGGTGATCTTAATGGCCATACATTTTTAGGAATAGCCAGCCGCTATTTTAATATTACTATTTTAATACTCAGTAGTGTCATAAAGTTCTATGTCTGGTTTATCATAATGAATGGACTTAAGAATGTCAGTTACAACCAAAATATATTACTCAGGGTTCATAATCTTTTCCTATTCATGAGCAAATTTTAATCAAGACATAACTAAAATATATTATTACAAAGGCGTTTATTAAAAGAAGTAAAAATCTGTGATGTAGAAGAAACATGAACATATTTCTGTTTACACCTCGTTAGTCATTATCTACAAGATAATAAAAATGAAAAACTATGTCAGCTGAAGTAGCAATTTTTTATATATTTAACTACACAAAAGTCCTCTGAAAATAAGAGGAATAATTAATATTATTGAAATTCACACTCAGATTTATAGATAAAATATCAAATAATCTACTCTATTGGAAGACACAGTTTCCCCCTTTAATTTAGCATCATCCAGTCATGCTTGGAAATTTTCAGTGTTCATCAGGGCTTAACAGAAAACCTTAGCCATAATTACATACTTTACGAGAGTAGTTAGCATTAGTAATACAGCCAAAATAACTTAAAACCCACTATTACCTTTTCTCCTTTCTTTTCCTCACAAGCCCAGAAAACTTGTTTTTCTTGTGTGTGTGTGTGTGTGTGTGTGTGTGTGTGTGTGTGTAGGAAATTGGCAAACACTATATAAGGAGAACTTACAGTGAGTGATTAATGATCAGGGAAAAATGTGAAATCACATCAGCTGATAAGTGGCTGACTAGCCCAAGGTTGAAAAATGTGAGGGCACTATGACAGAGCTGAAGAATAACATTCCTTTTGCTGTTAAATGACAGGCATGAGACACCATGTCATACTCTTAAATATCAAAAAACAAATCCAACTACCAAAGGTGATCTTGGAAAGTCACAGGAGACAGCCTTGTTAAATACAAATACAGAGCCATTATTTACAGCTACACAATATAGCCATTTTCATGGCTAACTTCAAGATTTTCTACTGCACTCTTTATAGTTAGTATAAGCTAAAATCTCTAACCAAGTGCAATACCATTACAGGAGTAGAACCTAAGGAAATTAATTACACCATTTCAGAATGAAAATAAATTGGGAAAACACTACCACAGAAGGTTTTAATCCCCAAACTTTAGCAAAAGTACTGAATGTACTAATCTTGTTCACACATCTTTGTTATAGAAGCTGTCCTTCTGTTCAGTGAGGAAGGCAAGGATGAAAGAAAATGGATACATATTGAAAACAAATATAATTTGTTTAGTGTTGTACTGAAATTTAACCACAAAGAGAAACACAGCCAAAATACACTGCAGTAGCATACTTCAATGGGTTTATCTTGTTGAAATAGTCCCAAGCTCAGTTTTCCATTTACTATGACCGAGGTGAAAGGGGTTGGGAGGAAGGTCCAAATCCAGGAGAGTTTTACAAAGACTTTAACATATTTTCAAAAATAATTTGTTTTGGGGACCAGCAGTTAGCGTAATGGCTATGTCGCTGGACTCCCACATAGTCGACCGCGGTTCGAGTCCCGGACCTGGTGGCTTAAACTCATGCCGGGCACGTGTGCGTGCGTGCCCAAGATCCCAAGAGGAGAATGGAGGGGAAGGGATTGCGGCGTGGCCATCCCCCCTGGGGGGTGATTTCCTGCTTTCTGTCTCTCTGTCTCTCTCTGTCTGTCTGGTGAACGCATGTGCCCTAAAGCAAAAAAAAAAAACCTCTCCAAAAAAAGAAAAAAAAATTTATTTTATAATTCTCTTAATATAAACCAACAACAAGGTTAAGTGAGGAACACAGAGAAGAGTTTGGATTACCAGCCGTCCATCTCCCTCCAGCCACAGCCACATTTACTTTTTTTTTTTTTTTTTTTTTAGACTTTTGCCATAGAGTACAGGTTCTTGCCAGAGAGAGAGAGAGTGAGAGGGAAAGTGAGAAACCACCCCGAGGAGGGATGGCCACACTGCAATCCCTTGTCCTCCATTCTCCTCCTGGGATTTTGCGCGCACACACACACACACACACGCGCACGCGCGCCTGGAGTGATTTTCAAGGCTCCAGATTCAGGATTCAAACTGTGGTCAGGACTGTGGGAGTCCAGTGCCTTAAACACTATAACACCTGGTAGGCCCCGCATTTGCATTTATATTTTATTCTATGAATCAATATGCACATCAGAGCCTTTAGCAACATTGTTTTACGCAAGACTAATATTGGCAAGTATGATGTGGTGCTCTTAAGAAAGTGCCTCCAAGATCTCTCAGGAGGGAAAGTGTAATTGAAGGGATCAAGCTGCTGAGCTCTGAAATCCACTGCTGGATTTGCATGGAGTCCCCACTTCTCATGGGCAGCTCCCAGCTGACCTTGAGCACCACAGGGATATTAAAACAGAACTATTCCTGGAATCAGTGACCCTTCTGCTGACTGATTTTGGTTTGGCCAACAGACTTTCTAGATGGCCTTGGCAGGTATAGTGTAGTTACTCAACAGTTATCTCTGGGAGAACAAAGCATTGCTATTATTGAATTGTCAAAGCCCAGATTGCTGTATAAACATGAAAAATTGAACCCAGTGGGAAACCTAGTTTTGTTTTTGTTTTTTTTTTGTTTTTAGAGAGTTTTTTTTTTTTTTTTCTATAGGGCACATGTGCTCACCAGAGAGACAGAGAGAGATAGAGAAATAAAAAGTGAGAATCACCCCCCCAGGGAGGATGACTACGTGGCATTCCCTTCTCCTCCAGTCTCCTCTCAGGATTTTGGGAATGCACACACACATGCCTGACATGAGTTTTAAGCCTCCTGGCATGAGTTTCAAGCCTCCAGGTCCAGGATTCAAACCACTGTCAGCCATGTGGAAATCCAACAATGTCACCACAACACTGTCTGCTAGTCCCAAGAGACCTATTTTAAAGATATGCTTCAACTTCCTAATGTAATTTCTAGAACCTGAACAACAGCTGGTTGGTTAGAACTGCAAAGAGAACGATTTTGGTCAGTATAAATATAACCTCAGTTAGTCAAATGGGCTGCTCCAATCCTGTCAATAACTCTTTGACAATGCCAGCATCCACATTTTATAGAAGGAAAAAACAGTAGGTTTGGCAAAGTCAGGTTCCCAAGGTTACAGAACTTTATTCAAGGATAGAGCTAATTTTCTAACCTTGATCTTACCTTTTCCATAATACCATATAGTTGGATAAAATACCTTTCATTAAAAGATATCAGATGTATACATCAGCTATAGATTGGTGGTTGGAATCTGGGTTGTCTAAAAACACTGCTAGTCCTAATTATTGTTAAATTTTATTAAAAAATCCACTTATAATAGTGTATTTCCTTTATCTTATATAAGTCATACATTCTTTTTCCTATATTGTGGAACAAGTAAATCTATATATCCAATTTAAATGTCTTTATGTCACAGCTATCAACATGCTCAGATAAACTATGTTGTTTCAAAACCCAGCAATGGAAATTAGTATCATTATGAAGAAATCTGTCCTTATAAACGAATAAATACTAAACTAATACAGTATAACACTTTGAAATAATATAAAATATCTATGAAATATGTTCTTATATAATTTAAAATTTCTTAACGTACTATTAAGCAAAGCCACAAATCAGTGGTACATGTCCAGTTAAATTTATCCTAATCTTACATTGAACTGACCAATAAGGTAATGTATCAGCCCCAATACCTGCTGAACTTCAGAAAATGTCTCCCTCAGTTAGATCAAACAATAATGTGGTTGCAGTCAGGTCATGGCAGTATTTGGAATAAAAACAGCAAAACATTAAAGACATTAAAGTTCTATTTACAAATCTGAAGTCATTTAATTCCATTGTCTCCTAACTTTATCACTCTCAAGCCCCAAATAAACTGTTCCCTTTAATCATTAATCCTCTGACTCAATCTCTGACCCATACAGGTATGTACTTTCCCCCCTTCGAGTCATGCTTTTTATCTTGCAGCACCTCTTGATACCCTCAACATTTCTCATTGTATGCTCTAGATCTTTTTTTTTTTTTTTGAAACAATATTTTTATTCTTAACCAGGACAAGCTTGCATTGTTTCCACATTTTCTCCTTGAAAGCTTGACTTGCATAGTTTTTTCCATACATTCAGGTCCAACAAAGAGGCTCCATATAATCCTACTTCTACTCTGTGGCTTTATATCATTACTTTTTCACCTTTATGCAAATATATCTTTGCCTTTAGATTCACTTCATCAAGCTGTATCACCGGAATACTGGAAAGACTTACCAATTTTATTGATATTCCTGCAAAATTGATTCCTTCTCATTCCAAAATCTCAACATATTGAAGATCAGCACCCATATATTACACTCGATATCCTAGCCATAAAATGAATGACCTGCATTTCCATTTTCGTTTCAATAACCAATTTCATGGCCACTCTGAATGTCTCTACCACTGTAGTCCTAAACAATGATATTCAGCTTTCCAATTACAGTTTACTATCTTCCATGCAATCTTTACAATTTTTTATTTCCACCAGTTCTGTTATCTCCTTGAAGTTTTTTTTTTTTTTTTGGACTTTTTTTTATTCTTTTTTTTATTCATATTAAGTCACCTAACATCTTTCAGCTAAAAAACACTAAATTTGAATAAAGAAATGACAAAATAAATTAGAGCCCAATTAAAATTTGCTCTGAGGGAAGGAATACCACAGTTCTACTCAATTAAGAAAACATTTTTATAGGCCATAGGTTAGTTTATTTTTATTATGCCATGAATTCAAAGGGAATAGGTTCTAGAAGCTCAGGCTGCATTCCATTGGTTCTCACAAAGTGTTCTTCTTTGGGTGGAACGGACTGGCGCTTCAGTTGAACCCAGGTACCTTTCTCTTTGGCTTTCTTATTTTTCTGGTAATTTTCCTTCACACACTTTAGAACTCCATCTCTGCTCTTAGAATGCTTTAGTATGCTCAATATGCTCATTAATTCTCTTGGCAAGAATCTTGCCCTTAACTTGTTTGTTTATAATGGCCCCAAAGCATGCTGGGTAACACTGTAGACTTCCAGTTTTGCCATAGTAACATCTGTGGGGCATTCCTTTTTAAACAGAACCCATTCCCTTGATGTCTACAATATCACCTTTCTTGTAGATGAGTATGTATGTTGCCAAAGGAACCACTTCATGCTTTCTAAAAGGCTTAGAGAACATGTATTAGAAGTCTCTCCTCTTTCCCTTTGTGTTCGTCATTTTGGTCAATTAATGGAAGAAGATGGTTCCAACCAAGAGGAAGCTCTGTGAAGTTTTCCAGTTCATTGACATTTACTTCTTTTCTCAAACTATTAGCCCTTTCCAACCTCAATTTATTTCCTGCTTAGTGCCCTGTTGTTTGAATGCCAGTTCTACTATTTATTAGTAAAAGGCTCTTAGAAAAATTACAGGATCCTCAAAGTGTTTTAAAAATAAGAATAATATTTATACTCATAGAAAAGGGTATAAATGTGTCAACATAATGATGTACTATACACAATTTCTAGCCCATTGTATGTACTTAATAAATCTTGGTATCACCTATAATCAGTCACCAGTTCAATCCTTTGTGTCTAGCAGGAACCTAAATTTTAAACACAAATTGGACCCTACAATTATAATTTTGAGTCAAAGCAGAGGAAAAACTGTATAGACTGATGCCATATTTACATGTTTAAATTTTAGCAAGACTGCCAAGGCTTTTCCGGTAGACTCTTCATCCACCTCTTGGTATCTTCCATCCCTCTTCACTATAGATCTAACACCTTCCCCTCTCTTCCAGGTATCATAGTTATCCTTGGACACCATTGGGTTGACCTGGCTTCTTATTCACAGATAAAATGAAAGCCATCTGATCAGACATGGACTCTCATAATGCCTTCTTTGCACAAGCACATTCTATATCTCTATTAGTCTGTTATTCCTTTCTCCTTCCCCTATAGTGAAGATAAACTCCTTTGAGTCACCAAATAGACCCTCACCTGATGCAATTTCTTAATTTTTGATGATTTTGTCATCTTGAGCTTAATCCATTATACTTTGTTCTACTCTTCTAATACCATATCTTTTCTTGTACTGTGTCCTCTAACAACATGGTACTGATTTCAGTTTCTAGCTCATTCCATGCTATTTCATATCTTTGTGTCTTTACTGTCATCATAGTTGTCAACAGAACCCTCTTCCTCAATTTTCTGTCAAGCACATTCTCATTTATTTCCCAAGATCCAATTTAAGAGTTCCTCCTCGATGAGAGTGGTCCACAAGAAAAACATAAGGTAGAAGAAAATGAGAAGTACTAACCAAATAAGAAAGGGTGATAATATGGAAGGCTCACAATATCTAGAGTCAGTAAATGATAGTAAGTTTAAATTATGATATTGGATTTCTTGTTTAACTTTTATCTTTCACAGATATTTTCACTTACTTCATGAGAAGCATTTCAACCATTTTTTGACATCTAAGAAATAGTCTTAAGCCTTTCAGATATGCAGATAATTACAAAAATATCTCCAACTGTCAGGAAATGACCAGTTTTCCACCTGTCCATGAAGAAATTTTGAAAAAGGATAAGAAAAAGAGAAGTCATGCTGAAACACACATTTGTTATTGAGAAAATAATAAGCTTTGGTTTTTTACTTTGATTTTCTGCAATTTCTACAAATTTCTTAAATGCATACCAGTTATTTATGATATGATACAATTCTAAAGTAAGTTTCAAAACTGAAATTTAAGATTTTATAACTTTTGACCTGCAAAAAAAGCCAGACTTAAGGTTATTATTAACACCCAGAAATTTCATATTGCTTTGCTTAGCTTTATTTCAAGTTTTAAAAATATTTTTGACTATTGGGAACCAGCAGTTAGCGTAATGGCTAGTCGCTGGACTCCCACGTAGTCGACCGCGGTTCGCGTCTCGGACCCGGTGGTTTACAACTCACGCCGGGCACGTGTGCGTGCGTGCCCAAGATCCCGAGAGGAGAATGGAGGAGAAGGGATTGCCGCGTGACCATCCCCCCTGGGGGGTGATTTCTCGCTTTCTGTCTCTATGTCTCTCTGTCTGTCTGGCGAGCGCACGCGCCCTATAGCGAAAAACCTCTCCAAAAAAAAAAAAAAAAAAAAAAAGAAAAAAAAATTTTTGACTATCTAGCTTTAAGTCCTAAATTAAATAATTTTACTAAGTTTAGATTATATGCCAGATATCATTATATGCAGCCAAATATTCAAACTTATCAAATATCTATGCATGTCTTTAGCTCAAAATCTTCCCCACATTCAGAGTAGCAGGAGGACAGACACTGCTCTTTATAGTGCAGATAATAACAGTCATCTTCTGAGCTATTTATGCCTTTCTATGAACTAACTATAGGTCATTGTTGAGATGTCTCCAAAGTTATCCTACAAGACTGAAATGCAGATGTGACATTTGGTAAGTTCTCAAGATCGGTTTAGGTGTAACACCACAATTTTCCTTGAAATACCAGATAATTCAGCAAAATCCCCTCTTTTCTCTGAAAAGTCTGTTGGAAGACCAATGTTTGTAGATTTTTAAGCATGAATTCACTGGGGTAGCAGCACTCCTCTAATATTATTTTAAGCATCTTAGATTACAGTGGGCTATATTATAAAATCTAACTAAACTCGCCCAAGGAGCACTACGTACATGTGAACCCTACTGTGTGTTCTAGTTAAAAAAAAAAAAGCATTATATTTATCTTCATTGCATTCACAAAAATTGTTATTATTCAGTTGTTTATATTGTCGATATCTGTCTCTTCCACTATAAATTCCACGAGGCCACCTGGATGTATGGCATATGAAGTACCTAGCGCAGTGCCCAGAGAGTCAGTTACTGTTTGATGAGTGAATGGATGTCATGGAAGAGAGAACTAAATTCATACACATTTAGGTTTGTCACTTGAAACCTGTGCTAAAAATTAATAGCTGGTTAGAGACTCTTTGGGTCAGAGTACAACATATGTAAACACTTTCAATTCAAATGAAATAGATTTGATGACAGATCTGGTATTTTATAGTTTTGTGATCAAAGCAAGAGGATTAAACTTTCTAATCCTCTGTTGCCTCATCTGTAAAACATGAATAATCACAGTAAGTATTAAAGATAATATAAAAGTACAGCACAGATTATGGTGAGAGCAGCATCTAGGTAGAGTAGGTAATATTATTTATTAATATTTCATATGGCTTTTAAGTGAATAATATTAATCCAAATTATCCAAGGGCTTTTAAAAATTAATAGTAGACATCTATTTTGAGAATATACTGGCAGTGGTAACCCATCAATAATTTATAGCTTTAAAATGAATTTTCCAACACACTTCATGACTATTTTCCCAATTATGTCTTTTCAACAAGTTACTTTCAATTAAATCCCAGGGTATTTTTACTCTGTACAAAATTTCTAAATTTTCCACAGCCATTCTAGAATCTATCTCAACTGATCTCCATAGCCACAGTCTTAATTTAGTTCAATTCTCTGTTCTAGATTGCCTGATTTTCCTCAATCAGTTTTCATTTTATCATTGTCTTTATATTAAGTAACTCCTACCACTATTACAGGGGAAAAACAATTGACCTGAATTGTGTCTTCCCTTCTGGAAGATACCTTCCTTGAGGCCCTATCTACTGCATGAAAAATCAGGTCCAATGTTAATTCTTAATGTTTATTCATCCATACATTCAAAGGACGTTTTCTCAGCACCATTATATACCAAGCACTGTGTTACATTATAGAGAAACAAAGATAAATATAAGGCCTCTAGTATTAAAAAAGCTCACACTATAGTTAGGAAATGCAAACTTACAAAGAGATATTTATGAAAAATATGGTAAGTAAAATAAATATGTACATGACTTTATGAAAATATAGATAAGGGATATCTAATGAGTCTGTGGTGAAGGAAGAACAAGGGCAGAATTCTAGAAAAAGGGATGGTTGGGACAATTTTTAAGGAATAAAAAAGCATCAGTGGAATAAAAACATGAAGAAGGGCATCCAAACCTGAGAATCAGTATAAAGCACCAAAACCAATTATAATGCATTTATACAAGAAATGCTCCAGGAGCAAATAAACTCATGTAGAAACTCTTGTTAGAGCATCAGTTCAGTTCACGAAGTTTGTTTCCAGTATGAAATGTGTATGAAAGAGCTTAATTTATATTGTGTTTAAGTTCAAAGTAGTTGACATGATAATGCTTTAAATGCAAACACTTTCCTTACTCTGTATAGTCATCCCTTAGATCCTGCAGAAGATTGGTCCCAGGACCCCTTATGGATACCAAACATTGAAGATACTCAAATTCCTTATATAAAATGGCACAGTACTACCATATAACCTGTGCACATCCTACTGAATTCCTTAACTCATCTCCAGATTACTTATAATACCTAACATTCTGTTTATATACTGATGCATATATAATAATAAGCCCTAGGAACTATTACATGATTATAGTAATCATGTAATTACTCATTGTTCAATACAGTATTCCCATCAAAAGTAAAGTAGGTTTTAACAAATAGTCTTGCGTAATTAATTAAATGAACATCTACTGTGTATAAGAATACACTTTAGGCAATGGAGAACAATAGAACTCCTATACAACCCAGTAATCTACACCTGGGTATTTACCCTAAGGATAGGAAAACACTCAGTTGGTAAGACACTTGCATGTTGCATGATTATTGCAACATTATTCACAATTGCTAAGACATGAAATGAACCTAAGTGATCAAGAATGGACGACTGGATTGAAAAATGTGGCACATAAACACTAGGGAATACTACTTAGCCATAAAAAGCAAGAGATCCTGCCATTTGATACAAAATGGATAAATATAGAAGATTTAATGCTAATGAAGCAAGCTGGACTATGAAGAAAGACTTTGTATGCTCCTCCTCAATATATACTACTTCATAGCAGCAACTGAAAGATGAGAAGATATAATAGCAGAGACAGCAAATGTAGATACCTGAGACTGTATCAGAGAGAGTAGATGGTTATGAGTAGTAGGGAGAAACTCATGGGAAAAAAATTTTAAAAAATTTGACAGACACAGAATGAAAAGCTACTATGTCCAGCAGTACCTTTGACTTGCTTGACATACAATGTACTTATGTTTTGAGAATCCATATCATATACTGTAAAAATGTTCACTGATCAAATGTAAATAAAAAAATAATTCATTTAAAAAATGCATTTGGCAGCAAGTGATTCACAATGTCTCTAGGTTGTACACAGAGAAATTAAGATTATTTTGTATGGGACCAGCGATTGGCGTAGTGGCTATGTCGCTGAACTCCCATGTAGTCAACACGGTTCGTGTCCTGGACCCGGTGACTTAAACTCACGCCAGGCGCATATGCATGCATGCCCAAGATCCTGAGAGGAATGGAGGAGAAGGAATTGAGGTGTGGCCATCCCCCCTGGGGGGAGATTTCTCGCTTTCTGTCTCTCTGTCTCTCTCTGTCTTGTGAGCGCACGTGCCCTACAACAAAAACCTCTACAAAAAAAATGATTATTTTGTATGAGGTAAATAAAAAGGACCATATGAATAAGGGGTGGGAGAAAAGATTTCTTTAGCTAATGAGATCAGGGAAGGCTTTTATGATGAGAGAGGTGAGAATAAGATAGAGATTTGCATAAATACTCTGCATGTGCTATTTTATCCAGTTCTCACAATATTGTATAATGGCAACTATATATCTCTAATTTATAGAGAAGATGACATTTAAAGAGGTGATACAAGTTGAGCATCCAAACCCAGAAGTGCAAAATGTTTCAAAATGTAAAACCTTTGAGAACTGCATGAAGCCAGCAGCAAAAAATTCCATGCTCCACCACTGTACAAAAATGGTTCTTATTTATAACATATAAATTCAGAGTCAAGAATGATGGTAATGCCAAACAACCACTGATTATCCCCACCGGTAGCTAAGATAGTAACACCTTCATTTTTTGATGGTCTACTATATACCCACTTTGTTTCATATACAAAATTACTAAACATGTTGAATAAAATTAACTTCAGGCCATGCAGATAAGGTACATATAAAATATAAATGAATTTCATGTTTCATCTTGAGTTTCATTCCTGAGATATATCATTGTATTTATACAAATATTCCAAAATCTAAAAGAGGCTAAAACCTGATATACGTCTGGTCCCAAACTTTCAGATAGGGAATACTCGCTCTGTCCAAGACCGTTCTAAGTAATATATATACAGCTGATTTTTTTCTTTTAATTTTTCCAGAGGACATGTTTGGTCACCAAAAGGGAAGGAGGGAAAAAAAGAGGGGGAAGGATAGGAGACAGCACTCCCTATAGGTAATGGCCACGCCACAATCCCTTGTCCATCACTTACTTCCTTCTATATTTGGGGCACACATCCACATGCATTCAGTGTAATTTTCTTTCTTGTTTTTTTTTTTTTTTTTTTTTTTTTTTTTTGAGAGGTTTTCGCTATAGGGCGCGTGCGCTCGCCAGACAGACAGAGAGAGACATAGAGACAGAAAGCGAGAAATCACCCCCCGGGGGGATGGCCATGCCGCAATCCCTTCTCCTCCATTCTCCTCTCGGGATCTTGGGCATGCACGCACACGCGCCCAGCGTGAGTTTTAAGCCACCGGGTCCGGGACGTGAACCGCGGTCGACTACGTGGGAGTCCAGCGACATAGCCACTACGCTAACTGCTGGTTCCCAGTGTGATTTTCTAAGTCACTAGGTCCAGGACTCCAACTTCTCAGCGAGTCACATGGGGTCCAGCTCCCTTAACCACCAGTTCATGGACTGACCTGACACAAAGCTTTTAAAGAGATGTCTGTGCAAACGTTGCCCTCCATGTATTGGTTGACAGAAACCTTTTTAGCTTCTCAATTTGCTCATAGAAGTCATTTTTCAGACATGTACTTCTCAAAAAGTCTATGCAACATTAGTTTAAAAATTACTAAGGGAAATTTGGCTAAGCAACAAAATAGTATTTATTTATTTTGTTTTTTGTATTTTGGAAAAGAGACATAGAATATCGGATTTCTGTCAGGTTGCCAGGATAAAAGATGGGTATTTTCAGCTGTTAATACATGGCAGCACTTGTTTTTGATAGAGGCTGCCAACAACTTTCATTATATCTGCCAATCAAATGGTAAAAAATCTTGAAAAAGTTACTACACAACTGCAAACAGTTGGCATGATAGTTTAGTAGTCAATGGTGGCATAGATCCTCCTGTTACTTGACTGGACAAATATCCAAGACTATTTCAGGAAAAGTAAGCACTAGATTTTTTTTTTAATCTTAGTCATTTAATTTCTTGCAAAAGAACAGCCAAATGTTTGGAAAACTAAAACGTTTTTTAATGTCATGGTACAAAGATTTTAAGTTAACGTAAAATTTCCTTTCAAATGAGAAAACAGAGAAATTCACTAAAATTAAGTTGTAATTAATAAAATGACTCAAATAATACAAATCTTGAAAACATAAGATGAAATCACTATTGGAGCTCAGGAAACAACCCAAAGGCCTTACAAAGTTTCTCTGTAAGCTTCTCCTGCCTTTATGACTCATTCTCCCATGAGACAAGTCACATAAATTAGAATTTCTCTTTGCCAAGGTAGGTCACAGAAACTAAAAATATACTCTAATATTCCCCTATTTTTCTGTGTAACTGCAAGTCATAAAGAAATTAAGACCCTTTTGGAAGAAAGTTCTTCCTCATATCTAGAAGGAAGAAATGCTACCACAAAGAGATCAAAGAATCCAAATAGTCTTTGCTAGAATTCCATTAGATTCTATTTTCATTATCTCATTCTCTTTTTGTCCAGCTCCATTTCAACATGGCTGTCCCTATTTCAACAAGTCAAAGCATAGATCAGTTTCTCCCATATCTTTAGGTCTTTAATCTGAAGACTCCCATGTCATGGGAAAAAATGATCAAAATAATTAATTATGCTTTTTTTCTGTTAATGTCTTAAAGGTGTCAAGTATGACTCTTTACAAAGGACAGGAAAGGGATCATTCCCTTTTCCATCCCTGCATCATGAATCCCCTACTAATCTACTTATAAATTGTGTAAATCAAATGCCTCCTTTGTTTCTAGCAACATTCTTAAGTTCCCTGCAGTCATTTAAATCTGTCACGTGGCTGAGGTTCCATGACTGATGTCCCTCCAAGTACTGGGAAGATGATACACCTAGAGAGAGAGGGCACGTATGCCCCACACAAACCTTGCCTTCTACATCTCTTCCATTTGTCTATTCCTGAGTTGTATCCTTTAAAATAAACTGGCAAACATCACAAATGTGTTTTCCTGAGTTCTGTGAGCTGTTCTAATAAGATATCAAACTTAAAGGAGTCCCAGAAACCTTCAATTTGTAGACAAGTGGGACAGAAGTTGTGGGTAACCTGGGAACCACTTCTTGCAATTGGCATCTCAAGTGAAGGCTGTCCAGTGGAGCCAAGTCCTCTACCTGTGTGGTCTGCACTAACTCTGGGTCATTAGTGTCAGAATTTAGTTAAATTATAGAATACCTAGTTAGTGTCTACCCAAACTTTGAGAATCAGTTAGTGTGGCAAAACTCTCACACATCTGATGTCAGAAAGAATGTTTGTGTACAGAGGGACCAGCAATTGGTGTAATGACTATGTCGCAGGACTCTCATGTAGTCGACCGCAGTTAGAGTCCCAGACCTCATGGCTTAAACTCATGCCGGGCGCGTGTGCTTGCATGCCCAAAATCCCGAGAGTAAAATGGAGGAGAAGGGATTGTGGCATGGCCATCCCCCCTGGGGAGGGGTGATTTCTTGATTTCTGTCTCTCTCTCTCTCTCTCTGTCTTTCTGGCGAATGCACACACCCTATAACAAAAAACTCTCAAAAAAAGAAAAAAAAAAGAAAGAATAAAGAATGTTTGTGTACAAAGAAACAGTAGGTTTTTAGTATTTTATTTTCCTTTTAGTTATCTTGGTTACACAGCATGCTTTGAATGCTTTTTACTGTCACAAATAGTTTCATGTGTAGTTTGAGATTGCATTTGTGTTTGCTTTATTGCTTATAAATAGTAATAGTCATTAGAGCATTAAGGAGAACAATAAGAAGCAAGCCAATTCACTGTTTTCTATCAAACAAGAATTGATAAAACAAACTAAAACATTATTTACAGAATAAAGAATGATAAAACAAAAGAAGGATGGTCAATTACAAAATGCTATGAAAATAGCTCTCAATTCCTGATCCAAGGATTGGAAATGTTTAGAATCTTTGAAAGTAGAATCAACGTATTTTAAAAGTATTACTCAAGGTCAAAATCCATCGGCCAAAAAGATTATAAAATTTGCTCATATATTATTGAGTTGGTACTTCCCAATGGCAGGTTAAAAACTGAGTAAGATTGGAAGCTACAAAATCAATATGTGAGGGACCAGCAGTTGGCACAATGGCTATATCATTGGACTCCCATGTAGTCAACCATGGTTCGAGTCCTGGACCTGGTGGCTTAAACTTACACTGGGCTCGTGTGCGTGCGTGCCCAAGATCCCGAGAGGAGAATGGAGGAGAAGGGATTGTGGCATGGCCATCCACCCTGGGGGGGTAATTTCTCATTTTCTGTCTATCTTTCTGGTGAACACACATGCCCTATAGCAAAAACCTCTCCAAAAAATCTTTTTTAATTAAAAAACAATAAATCAATATTTGACACTACAATGAGAATGAACTATTCTGTACCAAGGTATAATGCAACCTAAATGTTAATAGAAACGTACAGAAATATGTAATAAGCCATCAGGACACATAAAAACACCTACACTCTTCTTATAATCTGATGTTCATAAAACCTCTAAGTACTGCTTTCTGTGTTAATTATAGACCTACAGAGCTACAGAGATTTTAGTTCCCTTTAATAGAAACCTATAAAAACTTTTTTTAGAATATTTTCATGGAATCAACTTTGAAATTATATTTTATGGACTGAAAACAATATTTGGGAACTGTTCAACTTCTCAGAGATCTAAGACTTGCAGAATATTTAAGACATTAAGAGTGAGATATTTTCTCGGGTCAATCACTAATGAGCTCTGTGAATTTGAAAAATTCAGTGAGCTCTAAATATCCAAGTTTCTTCATTCCTGAAAATTGGAAGATCTCATAAGTCATTTAAAAAATATATGGTATATTTCAGCCTTGCACTTTCATGACACAACAATATGAATTATACTTTTTTGGGAAACAATGATTAAATAGCTGAAATACAACAGAAAAGAGTATTACTAAAGCTTGATTTTTTAAAGTTATTCCTTTTTCTATAATTTTAGTTCCTATAAAACAAGAAACACAAGATTGAAAAATAATGGCAACAGTAAAAAGGTCAATGACCAAGATAATAGTATACGTTTCTATTTATAGGTGGAAAGTATAACAGAAAGAGGTAAAAAAAAAAAGGAAGAGGAAAATAAAAAAGCAGGAGGCCACAAAGGAGATAAAAACGTGGAATTCACAAGTCTCTTTAATGTCAGATTCCTGTATTTAAAATATTTAGGAAAAAATCTTCTTTAGTCCCCAAATTCATTCCGTTAAGTTTCATTTGAGTCCTAGGGAAGTATGCAAGATATTATAAATTCAAAAATAGCAGTTTGTGGTATCTTAATTTTTTGTATTTTTTGAAAAATTAAATAAATATTTGTGACACATTTCTTTCTTTGTCTTTCACTATACATCCAAAAAGAGTAAATTAGAAAATATTTCTTTTACTAAGGACAATCAGAGGTTGAATGAAGATAACCTTTTTACTAATCTAGAGCTGGAAATGATTTACAATGGAATGGTATGACTTGGTAATAGTTTCTTTGTAATATTCAGATAGTGGAAACTGATATTCTTAAGCATTAGTATGGTCTCCATTTTTTGTTTAAAGAAATAAACGAAGCCAACAGTATTTGACTTGTATAGGACTACACTACAAATAAAAAAAATATTCTAGTTACATGTAATGAGAAGTTATTTTCTCATAATCTACAGAGTACTTGAATAATAAGTCATCTATGTTCTAAAAGATTAGCATTTGAATTATCACAGTGTGTCTAGCTCTACATAAAACTATATAAAGGCAGAATCT
This sequence comes from Tupaia tana, assembly GCA_026018925.1. Classification (NCBI taxonomy): domain Eukaryota; kingdom Metazoa; phylum Chordata; class Mammalia; order Scandentia; family Tupaiidae; genus Tupaia; species Tupaia tana. The sequence goes on along the minus strand of JAKSZU010000006.1, from coordinate 165,277,386 downwards.
CTGATTTTTTTTAAATCCAAAATGTGTTTATTAGGAATGCGTCCCACTCATTTTAAGTCAGGATGCTTTTAGTGCTGGAATCTCTGATCTTAAACTCATTTCATCAAATTCATAATATATGTACAACCTAATGTCTCTCCAGCAGAATTCACCTCCACTCTTAAAATTCTTAAAGAAGCAATATCCAATAATAAATTCCTAACTTTGTCACCAAATTTAAAAGAAGCATATTAACTGAACCTTCTATAGACTAACTTAATAAGAAAAGTCCCAGAAAACTTTTATTCCACATATTAGAAAAAAAAAAAAAAAAAAAAGTGACAATTTGGCTTCCATTTCCAACAATGAGAATTTTCTATATATATTTTTTTTCCCTCTTTCGCTGTTACTTGACATTAATGCCGGAAAAAGTAAATTCAACTAAGGAAAGAAGAAAACATTCTTGTTTAATTTCTCAGAAATAGTCTAATTATATGTAAATCTTAATTATAACCATTTTCTATCATAAGTTCATGAAGCTCAAGCTTAATTTATTTAATTAGTTAATCTTAGCTAATTGAGTAATCCGTTTTGTTCTGAGTTGCTTATTAAGACAGGGTCTCGCAGGGGCCAGCAGGTAGAGTGGTGGTTAAGGGCGTTGGACTCCCACATGGCTGACCATGGTTCAAGTCCTGAACCTAGCGGCTTGCTTTCTTGCTTTCCCTCTCTCGCTTTCCCACTCTCTCTTGCTCTGTCCCTTTCTGGTCAAATTTAAACAAATAAATAAAGTTAAATGAAATAATTCTTTAAAAAAAAGACAAGGTCTTCTGTCACAATCCTCCTGTCTCAAGTCCCATTGGGGAGGCATCCTGAACTGGTAGGATTACAAGTGAACACAGCCCAGCAGTTAGGTTGGACTGAATATTGAACCTCAGCCTTCCATCTTAGTGCACATATAATCAAGGCTGGGCCAAGATAATTTAGCTTGTAAAGTGAATTTACCCAACATGAATACACCTTACACCAGTCCAGTTGAGGATACTATACATGTTATCATCCATAGACAGCAATCTATTTCTGTGTCCCATAAATTCCTCGCCTCTTTATTTTGCTTCTTAATTTATTTCCTCACACTCTCCTCCTTCTTTCACCCTCTTCCTACACTGTTTCCCATATCCATAACTGTTTTCCATCCCTCTGTATCATCTAATATTTCAGTTTTCCCCATCTAGTGCAGACAGTTGCTAAATGTTTAGTGGAGACACACAATGTATCTCTTTCATAGCTTGGGTTGCTTCACTCAGCAGTAAATCTTCCATATTCGTCCACTTTCTATTAATGCCAAGATCTTGCTGTTTTTCATGGCTGAGTAGTATTCCATAGAGTAGATGTGGCATACTTTTTCAATCCATTCATTTGTTCATGGACATTTGGTTTGGTTAGGTTGTACATATATTATGAATTTGATGTCTTAGCAATTTTGAATAATGCTGCAATAGTAATATTGATTTCTAACATGTTATCATTAATATGAGTTAAGGACCTAGGACTGGAATGCATGAGTATTTAAGAGTCTCTAAATACTGTATACAGCTTTCCTTCCTCTTCAAAGAAATATGTTCCCAGCCCACTGAAAAATTCATCAGAATGAACTTAGGACATTACTGAGAAATCCAAAGAGTTCTTTCAAGGAAATATTTTTTCCCAATGGTCAGATAAGTTGGAAATATTCCCACTACCAACTCTGGGTTACACAAGAGTCTTGCCAAAATGAAATCTATATGAAGTGTAGGTAGGATTTTAGGAAATTGTAACACAACCCTTGCAAACCTTTCATGGAATTTATTAGTATTTGCCTGATATTTAAATTTTCAAACAGTTTCAAAATAAGTTTCAAACTACTGAAAAATTCATGAGTGTTTCTAGATTACTGAGTGAAAAAAAAATAGTGGGTCTGAAATTAATTAGTACAGGACATTTTAATATTCTCTAATAGCAAAAGTATTAGACTGTGCTCTCATTTATTGCATTGCAATGATTTGTAATGTGTTCTACCATAAGTTCGCTTTGTATATGAAACAGGGGAATTTGTTTCAGCTGGATTTCCAATGGAAAGAGAATTGAGGAAATAAGTCACAAAGGCAATGTTAATAAGGGGCAGAAATTCAAGCTCTGATAGTACATTTTGTACCTGGATATAGCAGAGAACTTTCCAATTAGGGCCAACAAGTAGAAAGTGGATAACTCCAAGCTAAGATTTATAGGGAGAGGTCAGCGGCATGTAATGAGAATTTGGAGCACATACATCCAGCTCTAACACCTTCCATATAAGTATCGTTTCTAATGGCAAAAGCTAATGGTTCCATGACAATAATAAATAATGGTGAGAGAATATTCTAGCCTCAGGCTTCACAAAAGGAACTCTGGTGGCATTATACAATTTTCACTAAGACTAGCCGAAGGAGTATTTCTAAAGGGGTAGTTTCATTCTCCTAAGTGAATCAGCAGCACTAGAAAACACAATAGGCAAGGAGCAATCTTTCAGTTAAATTCTATCCTTTTCCCCACATAATTTACATCTAGGCATGTCCCTGAAGAAAGGGAAAATAAAGAAATCACTGCTCCCTATCCCATTACATACTGTATAGCGTTCAGCATAAGATATTAATAATTGACAAAAATCCTGTGTTTGGCCAAACTTTTGTCGGACTCCTAAACCTTCTCCTAGCCCATCAGTGCACTTCATTGTAAAATTCAGTTTAGCAAAAGCCCTTGCTAAGTCAATCTAGTAGGACCCCTGCACCCTTGACCTCGGACACCATTGATGTATGATCAGGGTCCTCTTCCTCCACTCTCTCTCAGGAGATGTCCGATCACCCTGGTCAGTTTTCAGCAAAAATTATGTTAGGTTGATTCAGTCAAAATTCACCTTATCGCTGGTGTTTCCTCTTAATAATTTTCCATTCACTGACCCCCAACCTGCTCCTTGGCTACACTTGTAAATTCCCACTTGACCATGCTATATTCAGAGTTCAGCCCAATCTCTCCTCCCCACTGCATTGCCAGGGTTCTCTGACAACAAGCATCACTGAACAATATTTTTTTGTGAGAGGTTTTTGCTATAGGGCGCGTGCGCTCGCCAGACAGACAGAGAGAAACAGAGAGACAGGAAGCAGGAAATCACCCCCCAGGGGGGATGGCCACGCCGCAATCCCTTCTCCTCCATTCTCCTCTCAGGATCTTGGGCACGCACGCACACGCGCCCGGCGTCAGTTTAAGCCACCAGGTCCGGGACACGAACCGCGGTCGACTACGTGGGAGTCCAGTGACATAGCCATTACGCTAACTGCTGGTCCCAATGAACAATATTTTTTATAAAAGAGAGTGTACTCATAGGCACAAGAGAGATTGAGAGTGAGCGAGAGAGGACAACAGGGTCTTGTTGGTTGGAATATTTTCCCCAGCCTTCAGTGCCTCCGGATCCTGGTCACCCCCTGCATCTGATATGTTTTCAAGATTACCCATGGATCTGAACCTGTGGTCAGTCATCCAGCTCTCAGTCTTGCAGGGCACCTGTGTTACCACTGCACCATAGGAGCTGAGCCTGAATAATGTTTTCTTTAACAACACAAAAAAGCACTTAAAACCAGTTTAATTCACATGACACTGATTGTGAACCTACCAGTATAGCAGGATGCTTATATTGTGCACAGGGTGTATGGTGACACCCTCTGGAGGTGCCCTGCACAATCTACAAGGACATATTCAGGCAACCTTGACGTGATATTGAAAAACATGGACTCCAGAGTTGGCAGATATGAAATCAAGTGATCCTAAGCACATGACTGTGGGCAAATTAATGAATCCGGCTAGGTTTAGTTTCCATCTCCATAAAATAGAGATAATGTTGTTAACCACCACTATGGGTTACTGAGCATCAAGTGCAAACAGAACACTGCCTGGCAGAAGTTGGTGAGCTATTTAACTGAACAGTTTAAATTATTACTATGTGCAACTTTTTGTAGAAAATGACACAAGAAATATAGAAAAGGCTGGCTGACACATCACTGAGTCAGACACCTAGTATGTTGGGGACTAACTAAATTCTATTCTTGAACCTTAAGTAATGCTATCACTCATATTTAACCCACAGACAGCATACAATACGATGCAGCTCTCTGGGCTTTCTCCAACTGATATGATTAATAGTCCACCGGTGTCTGATATATCTGTTCTCCTCTTGGCAGCTCCACTGCACCAACTGCCGTTCCCTAAGTGTCACAACTTCCCTAAAAGCCCCAGAAAACAGAATAAAGGAAGGTAAGCTAGAGTTTATGTTAATAAATATAAATAGCACATAGCACAACACAGTATTAACCAACAAGACTGCCAAAGTTTGGAAAAAGAAAGTGCAAGCCCATTGTGGATTTTTTTGAGCATTTTTTATTGTTTTTAAAGCATATATTAACTATTACAATCTGTGTATTCTTCCAAAGTAAACTTTGGTATCAAGTTTTGTTTGTTTGTTTTTTCATTTATATTTAATCATCTTTACAGCACACAACATGGTTTATCCCAGCATGAATACAGTGCCTATTAGTCAAGTTAAAGACAACCATATACATTATCATCAACAGGTAACTTTTCATTTTCCTGTCTGTTAAATGTTTTGTTTGTTTTTTCCGCTAATTCCCTCCCTCTCACCCCCTATTTCCCCTCCCTCTCCTATGGTCTCTAGTATCTATAATTGCTCCCCCTGCTATTATACCCTCTAATCCTTCGGTTTCTGCTGTAGTGTGCAGACGTTTAGTATATATCAAGCGGGGACATGTAATCCCTGTCTGTCACAGTCAGGCTTGCTTCATTTAGCATTAAATCTTCCATATTCAACCACAATGTATCAAATGTCAAGGTCCCATTGTTTTACAAGGACCAGAAAAATGTACTTCAATGTCTTGTTATAGCCACCTTAGGATGGACATTAAAAATTAGTTTTCTGGCACAGCTAAAGTCTAGAATTCAAGTATGTTATTAACCATAGAAAGGATTCCTCACCTGCAGATAGTTTTCATACAACCTTTGTCTCTCCGAATGCCAATGCCATCCATGGGCCCATTAATTCACAATAGCTTCTTCCTATAGCTCTCTCTTCAAACCAACTCCCCAAGTGTGTCTAAGACACTTAACTTACACAGCCCAAAGTACTCCCTTCTATTTAGTTGCTTCTTTGAGTACACAGAAAGGTCACATTGCTGGCAGCCACTTCTGGCATTTTAGGAGAAAAAAAAAAAAGAAAGAAAGAAAAAGAAAAGAAATATGCTGTTATTCCAGTTACACTGCAGTGGGTCTTACCCGGTGGTTGATTCTGTCCCTCAGTGGATATTTGGCAATAGTTGGAAACAACTGTGGCTGGCAGGACTGGGAGGTTGCTACTGACTTCTAGGGGATATGGGCAGCACCAGGACTGGGATGAGGCAAGGAAGGTGCCTAGAGCTCAAAATTTAAGGAGGCACTCATTCTCAAGGTTGTGCCAGCACAGAATTACAGGATCCTGAGAATTCATGCCTCCTTAAATGTTGTGCCTTTGCTGATTCCCTTGCCCAACCCTAGTCCCAGTGCTGAGTGGAGGGATGGTGATAAACATCCCCCACAAAGAGAATTATCCAGTCCAAGATATCTGTAGTGCTAAAGTTGAGAAACCCAGACAGGGTTAGAGAAAATCAGGATTGAAAACTATGGTTTCCCTTTCTCTCCCACCACTTAAAATTAAAAATTTAAAATCACACTTGCTAAATGCAGGTAAAAGTGAAATCATATCAAATGTGAGCATTTAGGTTTAATCTGCTTCATTCCTATTCAGTATTCCACCAAGAAGTAAGTCACTTTGACCATTTTCTCACTGGCCTTTGTGCTCAGTGTCCCCTTGGCCAGTGTACCTTACAATTGACAATTGCCCTCAAAACAAGACCTCTCTCTTCTCAGGGGAAACAAACTTTCAGATTCTCTTTCTGTGGTCCCTATATTCTGCCTTGTATTACAGTATTTTATTTGCTTAAGCTCCCCACTCTACCTCTCCACATTCAAACGGATGTGCGCACAAATACACACTAATTTAAGCTCCTTACCACCACAGACCAGATTTCTTTCTATTTACTATCCCAACCACCTCTATGTAGAACAGTTTTTTGATGGCACACAATGTGAGTTTTCAATGGACTGAATGATGAGACTAGTGTATATAATAATTTCTAATGGACAGCATGAACCATACTTCCCAAGAGCTATCTAAATGGAAATATTAGGTTGTAGAGAAAGTCCTGACCTGTTTTTCTGTTTTTCTATGCAAAAATGCATCATAACTTTCCTGACAACCCAATATAATATTGTATTATGCAGTTTTATTGAGTCTCAAACTAGTGTTCTCTTCCTAGAAGATAGTTCCATCTATTTTAAGTCTGCTATCCCATAATGCTTGAGGTTAGTCTTCAGTAGGTAACTGACTTGACGTATTGCTGTAAACAAATGTACAGAATGGCAACTCATTCTTCCCAAAGGTCTAGTCTCGCTCCAGAAGACCTAATGTCTTTGTGTGAGCTATGAGACTGAATTCAGGGAGAAAATAAATCAAATTACTAGTAACAGCTGGAGAACTAGCCTTGCAGTATATGTCAAACTCTTCAGGAAACCAAGTCGATGCGCCTAAAAGCACATTTCCATCAATGTCTCTACTTTAGGCTTGACTCCAAAACTATTCTGAAACATTTCTAATTTTACATTTAACCAAAAATAAGCTAAGATTACCTACATGGTTAATATGTAGCTATAAATATCTCCTACAGAAAAAGAATAAAACACATATACAGCCAAATGTTTCAGTTAGTTGCCCTTGAAGCAAATGTAATATATTTTGTTTCTAATTATGTGATTTGAGGGGAAAAAGAACAACAACAACAAAAAAGCAAAGTCCTTTCCCCCATGGATACCATAAAACCCTGATGTTGATTATTTAATCTTTTCAGAAAATCCTGCCAGCCTTAACTATCATCTGGAAAGATTAAATTCTAACTTATGAGATTATTAGGAAACAGTGATTGTGAACAAATAATGCTATTGAAAATTCAGTGTATATATATTTTATTCACATAACAATTGTCAAAACTGGAGGTTACAGACCTACTGTGATAGGTTTTCTATAGTGCAATTCGACACTATGCTAAGTAAAAAATATTTTATTTAGTCTATATCTATTAGTTGGGAGAAAGGAGTTGACTTGTTTGAGCACCCAGTATGAGTCAAGTAATTTTCATGTGTTTCACTCCATACTTGTGACAACCTGATGAAAGAAGCTTTACTAAACACATTTTACCAATGACAAAACAACCTCAATGAGGTTTAACAAGTTGCCAATTTTTTTTTTCGCTATAGGGCACGTGCGCTCGCCAGACAGACAGAGAGAGACATAGAGACAGAAAGCGAGAAATCATCCCCCAGGGGGGATGGCCACACCACAATCCCTTCTCCTCCATTCTCCTCTCAGGATCTTGGGCACGCACGCACACGCGCCCAGCGTGTTTTAAGCCACCAGGTCCGGGACCCGAACCGCAGTCAACCACGTGGAGTCCAGCGACATAGCCATTACGCTAACTGCTGGTTCCCAACAAGTTGCCAATTTTCACAGCACTAGTAAATGGCCAGTGATTTTCCAGCTATGTCTAACTACTACTATCTTTAAAATGTTCTAGATTTCATTTTAACCTAAGACAGGAAGTCCATTCGTATTATAAGAGTACTGCACAACTGAACCAATATATGCAACTTGATGTTAAGCGACAATAATGATCAAAGTGTACAATGAACTTCCCAGAGAGGAAATGTACCACATCAAGGAAAGATACCAGGACAGAGAGCCATTGTTCTGCTGGATTTTCAGGGGTAAACACAAGATGAGAGAGTTGTGTGAATCATAATTCGCACAACGTTAATCCAGTTCTCACTCCTTTGTTCCTTATTTTAACAATTGCTGATTTGGGCTAGTGTTTCCAAGGCATTTTAGTCCTACTATGTGGGGGGGGGGGGGGGGAGGATTGTAAACATGCTATCTTTCTTCAAAAAGTTTACTTGCAACGTATTAAAATTTTTTGAATCATGATAATACACAAGGAGTTCCAAAAGCATTTTTTTCAGTCAGTGAAGGCTATGAAAATTCAAAAGGGGAAAAGTTATTTTTCTAGCCGAAGTCATCAAGACGGGCAGTACTTTATTATGCTGCCTTCAAGGACAGGCAATATTGACAGCTACAGATTACAAAAGAAAATATACTAAACTGAGAGATCAAAAGTTTGGATGCAGAAAATCATATAGCATATTTGGGAAGTGACAACAAAATCTGAAACTCAAGAAAACCTCGACAGGCACATGCTCTTAAATTCTTTGTAGTAGGAGGTTTTTATAGGAATGACTTCCATGTAAAAATTGCTCATAAAATCCATTTATTTTCTTTTACTTTATTACTTAGGAATAGATCATCTTAACAGTTTAATGTATAAAAATTATTTATTAATATATCATAATATAATATTTAAACAATTGTGAGAAGAAAATGTATAAGCATTTTATCACAAAGAGTCTGGAAACTTCATGGAACATGCATATTATGAAAAAATTATAAGGGATTTCAAAACAAATTTGCACCAAAATAAACCTGTATTTTAATTCCATTTTTCATGAACTTTTGAAATCCTGTTGTGTAGTCAAATATTCTAAAAGCTACCAGAAGAATAGATCAAGTTTCTATGAAAGCAACAAACACATCCAATGGGACTCTGGAATAGTTTCATAAAATCACAACTAAATTGAATCATGAAAGGCAAGCAGTTTGAAGAAATGGTTTGATAGGTCATTTCAGAACTGAGAACTCACTATTGGGGATGAGAAGATGGCATAATGGTTACATCACTGGACTCCCATGTAGTTTACCATGGTTCAAGTCTGGACCCAGTGGCTTAAAATTCACACTGGGTGCGTGTGCATGCATGCCCAAAATCCTGAGAGAAAAATGGATGAGAAGGGATTGTGGAATGGCCATGTCCCTTGGGAAAGAGAGAGTGATTTCTCTCTCTCTCTCTCTCTCTCTCTCTCTCTCTCTCTCTCTCTCTCTCTGCCTCTGGGGAGCACATATACCTTATAGCAAAAATCTCTCTCTCAAAAAAAAAAAAAAAAAGAATTGACTAATTAAGACTAGCATATTATGTTCCTAAAATACTAAATCTGTGATTAGAAGAGGCAGAAATTGAGATTGAAAATGAATGATAGTACTTGAAAATGTAAAGAGAATGCTAAGAAATAGAACAGCAAAGGGTGGGCAATATAGATTTCCAGTATGAGAAATATATGATTAGATTTGCTTTTTAGTAAAATTGCTTTGTGAATAATGTGGAGAACTACAAAAAGAGAAGAAAGGAGCTGTGGACTAGCTCAAGTGAAGATGTTAAAAGTCTCAACTAACATAGTGGCAAAAGCAGTGAGTATTTATTAGGTTCAAAGGTACATTTAGAGTCTAAGAAGTTTAGAAAAAATGTAGATGTGATAATAAAGAATGTCAAGAATTATCCTGTTAGACCAGCTCCATAGCCTAATGATTAAGGGAGCCGGGTCCTACTTGGCCAATCACAGTTTAAATCCCAGCTCCAGTGACTTAAAAATCATGGCAGGCATATATGCATAGATGCTCCAAAATCCCAACAGGTTAAAGGAATAGAGAAGAGATGGTAGCATGACCATGCCCCATTACAGGGTACTTTCCCCCTCTAATCTCTCTTCCTCTTTGTCTCTGGTGAGAACATATACTCTTTGGCAATGAAAGAAGAAGAAATAGAGAAAGAAAAAGAAGAAAGAAAGAAAGAAAGAAAGAAAGAAAGGAAGGAAGGAAGGAAGGAAGGAAGGAAGGAAGGAAGGAAGGAAGGAAGAAAGAAAGAAAGAAAGAAAGAAAGAAAGAAAGAAAGAAAGAAAGAAAGAAAGAAAAGAAAGAAAAGAAAAGAAAAGAAAAGAAAAGAAAAGAAAAGAAAAGAAAAGAAAAGAAAAGAAAAGAAAAGAAAGGAAGGAGAAAGAAAGAGAAAGAAAGAAAGAAAGAAAGAAAGAAAGAAAGAAAGAAAAGAAAGAAAGAAAGAAAGGAAGGAAGGAAGGAGGGAGGGAGGAAGAAGAGTGAGAGAAAGAAAAGAAAGAGCAAGAGAAAGAAAGAGAGAAAAAAAGAATGACCCAGCTATCCAACATGGAAAATTAAAGAGATAGCAACAGATTAGTAAAACTGACACAGTGGATGGAAGACTGTCATACAGGCAGTGGCCATTTGGGACAGCAGAGCAAAAGAGATAAGGCCAGATAAGAGTTGTAGACTGTAAACTATCAGTTCACAAGGGCCTACAAGGAACTGAAGAGGTGTGTCAATGAAAAAATAAATAAATAAGGAAAGAAAAAACAGAAGTTTCAGAAATAGTGTTAGGTGATAGAAAGAAAAGGAGGAACCTCCTAAGGATCTAAAAATAAGGAGGATGATGTCAAATACATTTTTTTAAAAAAATGGAAACTGAAGGAACCAGCACATGGCATAATGGTTATGTTCCTGGACTCCTACATAGTCAAGCAGTTCAAGCCCTGGACCCAGTGGCTTCAAACTCATGCCGGGCAGGTGTGCATGCATGTCCAAGTTTCCAAGAGGAGAATGAAGGAGAACAGATTGCAGCATGGCCATCCCCCTGGGGGTGGGGAGTGATTTCTCACTTTCTGTCTCTCTTTCTCTCCCTGTCTCTACGGTGAGCTCATGCTCCCTCTAGCAAAAATCTCTCTGAAAAATATGGGAACTGAGGAAAGATGATGGCTTTATCTACAGAAAACCCCCATACTTAATCTTACATCTTCTGAAGCTTTGTAAGTAAAATCCTTCCCCAGGTGGGCTGGATGATGGCACAGTAGTAAACATGATGCTTTGTGAAGAAATTCCACATGAGAAGATTGCCAGTTGAAGTGCAGGGCCTCCCTGAGCATGCTGGGTACATATTTGTCCATGATCCTGGGCTGGCCGAGGCAGGGGGCGCATCTCAGTATTGCGACCCAGTTGAGGGTGTGGTTGCTCTTTCTCCCTCTCTTAAGAAATGAATAAATAACCTTTAAAAAAAGATTTTAAAATCTTTTCTCAAGAGGCTAAATATTCTCCCTAGCAAACTTAATGACAAACATCAGACAGAAAAATACAAACCAAAATCAAACTACTGGTGGGAACCAGCAGTTAGCATAATGGCTATGTCGCTGGACTCCCACGTAGTCGACCGCAGTTCGTGTCCCAGACCCAGTGGCTTAAAACTCACGCCGGGCGCATGTGCGCGCGTGCCCAAGATCCCGAGGGGAGAATGGAGGAGAAGGGATTGCGGCATGGCCATCCCCCCCTGGGGGGTGATTTCTCGCTTTCTGTCTCTATGTCTCTCTCTGTCTGTCTGGTGAGCGCATGCACCCTATAGCGAAAATCTCTCCAAAAAAAAGTAAAAATCAAACTATTGGTACATATGCACATATAGATGAATAGATTGATAATTGCATGATAACAGTGTACATAAGACATGGTTATGTACTTTATGCAACAGAAGAAATCTACATAATGGCTTATCAAACTTCAAGTACTTAAAGAATTCATTAAATTTTTCTGTTTTTAAGTGTTAACAAAGCTAATGGATCGCTTTCATCACTGAGGTTGTGACATAATGCCACAGGAAATTATTTCTGGTTTAATTCACCAATTGTGCACAGACTCTCTTGGGTTCTGGGTCAATGTATGAAGCATTGCATGGTGTAAGCAATATAAAATCTGTGGGGAAATGCAAGATTGGCTTCATTTCTAATGAGGGAAAAGTTTTATTTACAAGACAACTCAACTGTGAAACTAAAGTAATAACATGAATTAATTTAAACACTCTGCATTTAAAGGTTGAGTACTTTTAACACCTGCTCTAGTGTCCTTGGATGTAGGAAAAACTATGTTAAATAATATTTATAAATATTTATAAATGCTATAAAAACAAAGTATCCTGTTGGTACATTTTGAAGTTCCACATGCAACATATGCAAATAAAAAGTTTATGTCTATTTTACTTAGAGTTCTGGTCATGATATATACCCCTTTTGTTTTAATCAGACTTGCTTTCTCTCTTTCTCAATATGAATAAGTTATCAGCTATGAGCCTGAATAGTCAAAGAAAAAATAATCAAAGAAAAATGAGTAGCAACTTGCCTTTCTGAGTTACTCTGAGCTCAAAAATAAGTTTTTTTTGAAAGTTTGTTTTTATCATCAGAGAGACAGAGTGTATATGGAGACCTCTCAACGGGGCATGGTCACATTGTAGTTCTTTTCCTCCATTTTTCTTTTCTTTCAGGATATTGGACATGTGTACACACATGCTCAGCATATTTTTGTTCCAAACCACTGGGTCTGGGATTTGAACTGTGGTGTGCTATAGGGATCATGTTCTCCACACTCAGAATTTAACTGCTATGCTACGGGGCTAGCCCCTAGAAATGCATTCTAAAACACCGATAATAGTCTAGTCATTTCTGTGACAAGAGGGTTGTTGTTGAGCCATGGAAAGAATTATGAGCTAGGATATAGAACTCTGGTGTTTGAGTCTGACGCTACCCTGCATTGCTTATGTGACTGTGAGTGAGTCATTGAAGTCCCTTAACATAAGTCATAATCATCTGTAAAACAGAGAGAATTATAACATCGGTCTGCATCTCCAGATGAATGAATCAGTAAAAGCACTGGGTTCATTTCTTAAAACTATGCAAATGAAATGAGCTGTAAGTTTTATTTTTTTTTAAGTTACAAAGGCCTGGAAATAACATAGACTATTAACTGGATATACTTATTTCTTGAATTATTTGTTAGTTCATTTGTTTTCATAATATTAGCAAATTACAAATGATAAGAATATATCATGACATAAAGATTATGGTTAGTCTTTATAGCAGTTATAAATACTTGAGGACCAAAAACCAAAAAATAAATATATACATACATATATATATATATATATATAGAGAGAGAGAGAGAGAGAGAGAGAGAGATTTCTGTAAATTGTCACATTAATAGAATGCAGACAAATCATAAAATCATCTCAAAATCCTACCATCCTAAAAATAGAAGAAAACAATAACTAAAAAATAGAAGAAAAATAGCTACAGGAGGCTACTTAAATTCAAACTTGAATTAATTAAAATTAAATTTTAAAAACTTAATATGAGGACCAGCAGATGGTGTAATAATTATGTTGCTGGGTTCCCAGGTCGTTAATCTCAGTTCAAATATGGACCCAGTGACTTAAAACTCACGCCAGGTGTGTGTGCATGCATGCCCAAACTCCCGAGAGGAGAATGGAAGAGAAGGGATTGCGGCATGGCCGACTTCCCTGGGGGTGATTTCTCACTTTCTGTTCTCACTTTCTGTCTCTCTATTTCTCTATTTCTCTCTCTCTCTCTCTCTCTCTCTCTCTCTCTCTCTCTCTCTCTCGGAATGCACATGCCCTATAGCAAAAATATCTCTTTAAAAAATATTAATATGATTAATAAAATCCGTAATAAAATATAAACCAAAACATAGCATCTATAACATCATACTCTGTTATATCTTTAAGAGATCAGAACACTACTAACATATTTATTAAAAATCCTAGGCAAATACTAAGGCAAGAAAAAAAAAAGCCATTTTGTAAAAGGTTAAAAACAAATTACTATTTTTTTCCTGTTTATTCATTTCTTTTCTTCCCAGAGAGACAGTCACCCTTGACAGGGTCTTTATACCATGAGCCTCCTCCCAGTCCTGCAGCCAGCTTGACTGGGTCACAAAATTATCTTTATATACAGATTATAGATATAACTATCAGCATAGGATATAAGCTTTACAAATAAAACACTAGAATTAGTTAGACAGACTAGTAAGTTTGGTAGATAACATGCTATTATAGAATAATAAATTGCACTTATATAACCATAAAATATAAGGTAATTTTAAAAAGGCAGCATATATAATATCTCAATATATAGTTCTTACTTAAAAATAATATACAACAAGGGGCCAGAAGGCAGTGTAGTGGTTAAGGTACTGAACTCCCACATGACTGATGATGGTTTGAGTCCTGGACCCGGTGGCTTGAAACTCACACTGGGATTGTGTGCGTGCATGCCCAAAATCCCAAGAGGAGAAGCGATTGTGGCATGGCTTTGCCCCTGGGGGGGTGATTTCTCACTTCCTCTCTCTCTGTCTCTATCTATGTCTCTGACAAATATACCAACATATATCAAAAATCTCTATTAAAAAAAACTATATATATATATAGAGAGAGAGAGAGATAGATATTTTAAATTTAAGACATGAAAGAAGACCTGAATGAATAGAGATAAAGCATGCTTATGAATTGAAAGCTTCAATATCATAAGAATGCCAATTCTCTCTGAATTCCAAAGAGATATATTGATTTCAATGCAGTGGGACAGTTCTATTCCTATTATTTTTCTTTTATTTGAAAGCCTGAATCTAAAATGCATATGAAAGATTAAATAGAAAAGGATGACTACGCCATTTCTAGGGCAGAAGAATGATGGAGCGAGAGGATGCACATTATTAAATATGAAGGTGTATTATTAAGCTGCAGTGATTATAACAGTAAGAGGTGCTAGTGCGAGGATATACGGATCCAACAAGAAATAGAATAAAACCCAGAAAAAAAAACACACAGGTTTGCACACACACACACACACACACACACACACACACAGATAACATAACCCATAGGGAAAAGCTGTTGCTTAAGGCCAACTGGTCATACGTACAAGAAAATATAACACTAGGCTTTCTTGTGACACCATGTAAAATTGAAACCTGATGGATCACCAATGGCGATAAACCAAAGCTGTAGCTGAACTATGCAGTAAAATAATCAATAGCTACATGAGGCTATTTAAATTTAAATGTACATTAATTAAAATTATATTTTAAAAAATCAGCTCCTCATTCATACTATCTACTTTCCAGTGTTTATACCAGATATCAACTTTCCTAAGTGCAGAAAAGCCTACTGGAGTGCTGAAAGATGTTTAGGGTAATATCTTTATAGCCTCAGGGTTGAGAAGAATGTATAAAATAAGAAGCAACAAACTAAACAAATAAAAATTATAGAAATAACTGATAAATTTGGTTATTAAAATTCAGAACCATCTATCAAAAGACACTATATATAATGTGAAAGATAATGTTACAATCTGAAGAAAAGTGCATATAACATACAAGCTACATATATAACCCATATAAAACAATAAGAAGATAGACAATCAGTGAAAAAAATGAATAAAAAGACTTATTAAGTCTTCATTCTAGTAGCTGACAGAAAAAGATAATTACAGTCTGACTTATTTTATTAACATATGTAAGGACCTAAAAGCTTGAAAAAGGTCTCTGTTCAGTTCTTTCCTATATGTGCATAATATACGCATATGTGTGTGCACATATGTGTGTGGTGTTTTAGGGTCTCACTGTGTCACAGCTGTCCTCCTTCAGTCTCCAGAGTAGCTGAACTGCAGGCACTTATCAGCATAAAAGCACTAGCTATTAGGGTGAACCAGAATCGAATCCTGGCCTCCCATGTGTCCTGCCAAGAGGGAATTCTAGAGTGCTATTGCAGCTGGGTCTATGTTCTATTTTAAATTGCCATGAATAAAGAGGAAACAACAACCTTTTTTCAGCCTGGAAGATTATAATGGCTTTCACAGTAGCCCAGTGACATAAAAGTAGGTTGATAATAATGTTTGAACATATAATTAAATAGCACCTCTAATGTTAGCTGATCCTTCATTAAAAGATAGTTTTCTAGCTCACTTAACAATTTACCTTTACTTTATTTCAAGCACATAGTAGAGTACTTGAGAAGCACCTAGTACATTCATACCACATTTTACTCTGAGAATTTGATGACGAGTAAGACATTAATTTTGTATTTGCTTCAATCAAGGAATCAGAGAACACAAAGATGTTCATGATTGCAGGATGGAATGGAAAAAGTATTAAACTTATAACATATGAGGAAATATGAATATAACTAAAATGCGTAGTTTTCTCAAGCAAAGAAAAATTTCCATCAACGAATGAACATAAATAAGTATTGCTCTCTCCTATCTGCAATTCCCACTACCTTCTTCCTCCCCCAAGACCCAAAGTAAAGAGCATTAGATAGGTACACATAGAATGCACATTCGAGTCATATTACATATCAGAGGACATATGACAATCACTAGTAATAATTAGGAAGAGTCCGACCACAGATAGGGCCTTGGTCCAATGTATGGAGAGTATATGCTGAGTGCTAGCTTGAAGTCTATGCAATCTAGAGGTCATCTCAGACATGATCTGCTCTAGGGTAGTTAGACTTCAACTTAAGTTTAAGGATTCCTTTCCCCAAAGCAAGAGACTGGAGAGCACAGCAGTGGCTTTGTTCTCATGGGTGAGTGGGAAACCAAAGAGTTCTACAATGAATTATCAGTGTGTGGAGAAGGCATACACCAGCCTTAATAACAGAGGAACACACCATTGGGAAACTCAAGGTTATGAATGTAGACATCTAACTCCCTTCAAAGAAATACAGAGATCTATACTTCAGAGAATATTGGTGGAGAACCACGAGTCAACACCAAGTCTTGAATCAGGTTTGATATTAGGAAATACTGCTAAAAACGAATCCCTCCAGGCCCACCAGGTGCAGCAGTAGCTCAGCACTCTGTGTCAATGGGACCACATAGGGAGGTCTTAGATTCGTAACCCTGAGGTCTTCCTATCCACATTGGGTATGTGCATATCCAATGTCCTGGCTGGATGAAGTTTGGGTAGATCATAGTGTGAGCGTTCTGGTGGGGATTTTTCTCTCTCCCTTTTACTCTCTCTCTCTCCTTTTCCCTCTGCAATAAAATAATTAAACTAAAAATTAAAAAAAGAAAGAAAGAAAATAAACCTCTGCGATTGTCATTAATGGAATCCCATTTCAGGTTAACTGTGCCACCTTCCTAAGATCCTCGGCTGAGGATGTTTAGTTCTATATTCTGCTCAAAACCAGACTGTATTTGGGTTTGAAAATGCAATCGCTAAGGAAAACAGAAGACAGGGCATAACCTCAGACACTGATGTGAAGGGTAATTTTTGCTTAAGTAATATTGTGAATACTTACTGAACAACTGTAAATAATTTTCCTGGTTTGGAGGGCGTGAACTTACATGCATTTTTAAAATCTGTTTCTTATTTAATGCTCCCATATGGTTCCCCCGTGAGGTGTGTTTTTACTGTACATTTGGTTTTCCTTCTTCACAAATGCTAGCTTCCTACTCTCCTCTCTACTACATAGGTTTAGTCATTTTCTTTTTATCCATTTCCTATTTTCTGTTTCTTCCAGCAGAGACACACAACCCTCATTCTATCTATCTTGCTATCGGGGGTAAAAGTACAGACATCTCATTTCTTCAAAAAACAAGAACAGAAGTAATTATAAATGCCTTACTCATCAACCTGGGCTGATGGAAATAACAAGAGAAATGCTATAACTTCTAAGCAGTACAGGGTAAAAAGTGTGTCCTAAACTCCTAGGCAAGGTCATTTGGTTGATGTCTGCTTCCTCA